>JACAXG010000027.1:3532413-3709913 GCA_018881555.1 Amblyornis subalaris | reverse complement strand
ATTTTGAGCAGTGGTCCTTGCAATAACATGAATCATTTATTAATATAAATATCATGGATATGGTATAAATCTTCTCCGCTCTTGAACTCTCAGGACATTTCTTCATTGCCCGAGTCGGAATCAGCAAGGACTTCCTAGAGCCTTGCTATAGTTCAAATAATGTACCATATTCCAGTCACAGGCAGTGTATTCCCTGCTCTCAACAACGGGAGACCAGCGTATGCTTTCTGTATGAGCTGTCTGCTGCATCACATCAACCTAAACAATATTTTATTATGCTTTATGGAAGTTTAAAACTTCTCTTCCTTTTAACGCAGTCCAGAGGACACAGGTTGTGGTTGGCTCAAGGATAAAATTTGACCATGCTGTCCTTTCTGCCGGAAACCAGATGCACTCACAAATGAAGTTGTGAAGGAAACTGGTTTTGTTCGGTGACAGGGTGTTTTTAGCAGTGTGCCCATAGATAACTTCACTTAGGCAGCAGCCCATAAAGCACATAACTCCCTACTTAGGTCTGTAGGAGCCCGGTCAGTGCTGGGGGGTCATGTGGGGATGGTGCTCAGGATAGGGCTGCACAGGGGCAATGGACTGATCTTAGCATTGCCATCTAACCTGTATTATCCCTGAGCAGGGTCAAAACCCACGTCCCTTCTCCCTGAGGTGAAAACTACACCGAAATTAGACCATTACTTCAACATCCACCACAGAGGTTCATCACCAGCTTTCCATTTCTTCATGTTAGTTGTATCACTGGCCAGCTGGTGTTTTTGCAGAATTTTTTACTTGACTGAGTTCCTCCATGCACTTAGAGTTGAGCTAAAAATAAGAGCTTCATGGGCAAGACAGCGTATCGCTTAACCAGAAATGCAAATACCTATAAGAGTTGATAATAAACATAAATTCATTGGCAAAGAATGTAGTTAAATACATTTCTACTTTGGACAAAGAGCACTGAAGTCTGTAGGTGTTCTGCCTGTACAACCATAACATATCATGAGATGATTACTTAGTGAACAGATGTGAACCTGGACGCTCAAGTATCATCTTGGTGAGAAGACTGCCTTTGGGTTTCAGATCGTTTTAGTGCTTGGGGGCTTGGAAGGATCACAATATGTGCCCAGGCCTTGTGGCCTTGCTATTTTCAGCCCCTGCACTGCTGTCTGCCCACAGCAAAGCTGTGTCTTGCAGGTGGTCAGCTGGCTGCTGAATAACTTGGCGACATTTGGGCCACGAAGTCCAAATTACCTACGCAGAGCCCCAGCTGCTCACTGTGTACCAGCAGCACATATCCTTCAACCTTTATTTCAGGGTTTCAACTCTAGACTAAGCAATTGCTTTTCCTTTCTTAAATATAAACGTGGATGAGGAATTAGAGCTGCCCATGGTTTGTAACTCCGGGCACTTCTGAATTGCACGGGGCTGGAGGGTTCATTGTGCGCCAGGAAAGGTGGTGGAAAGGGGCCACGTGCAGGCTGGCCCAGGGCATCCATCCTGTCAGCAGGTGGGCAGGAGAACACTTCTACTGTAGTATTTTTGGAAATAAGTTAATATTTTAATGATAGATGGTTGGTTTTGATGAGTTTAGAAATAAAGTGCTGATCTTGGCTCTTTGATGGGAAGCAATTGACCCTAAAGATTCTGTCTTTTTTTGAACAAAAATCTGTGGTTTTATTTTCCTTCACATGATCTCTATAAGGGGTCATTTTAASGATGCATGAAGCACACTTACAGAAGACAGGAGTAGGTTTTTTTCTCCAGTAAAATATTCAGCCAGCGCTCTTTGTCTCTCCCTGAGAACATTGCAGGATCCAGGAGCATTAAGTGAGCCACAGATGCCAAACCAGGGGAAAAAAAAAAAGAAACAAACTATATTTTCTGCTCATCTGTGGAGTGAGGATAACACAGGCCCAGAAGCACACGTTGTGAAACAATTTCAGTCGTAGCTGAGTGCCTGTTTTCCCCTGGAGCACAGACTGTAAAAACCTTAAAAACCTTGGTTTCTATTTCCTTAATATTCTAGTTTTGAAGATGATATGTTGAAGAAAGGAAGAGGAATGTCCTTTTTAAAGCTGTGCTTATTTTTTATAATTAGAAGATTTGAAGTAGGAGAACCATGCACCAGCTTTTCAACATATTTGTAAGGCATAGATAAATATTTCATTCAGAGAGAAGGAGACATGAACAGAATAACTTGTATGTGAATCTGTTACACCCAGTGTAAATCTGGAGTAACTCCAACATTCAGAAGTCAGCATTCTTAGCTTGGGTTTATCTCCCCATAATCGGGAGGGAATCTGGCCCACTTTGCAACAGACTGCAAAGAGCTCTTTCCCTTTAAATCTATCACATTTAAATTACATGGGGCCACAACGTATCACCTACATCCTTGACTATTTTAATACAAAAATATAGTTTAAATCTCCCTGGATTTACTGATCATCTTGGGATTTCTAAAGATACTGTTAGGCTGTAATACATAAAGAATATCAACGAAGAAAAAGGTCTATATTCAGTTTTTCTGTATTAGAAGAAATAATTTGATTGTGGTATGGTTTGAGTCTTAGCACTATGTGGCCACACCTTTGGGTGCACGTGGCCCATGGTCCTGTGACATTAGGGCATCACGTCTGACACCACTGCAGTTTTGCAGGAAGTGCTTCCTTTGGACCTGTGTTTGTGCGTTTACAGCCTGTGGCCAGAGCAATGCTGTGCCGTGAATTTTATTTTATTTTTTTTATTGCGTTTTGATTGCTCGCGCTCTCTACTAAAGCATAAGGAAGGCCAACAAGAAATAGTGGTAAAGACAAATTAGAGATATTTGGCTCTCTTAGTGGGTCATCTCCCGAGTGAGTTAAGCAAGGGCAGGGTACAGAGGCTCCATCTGCGGACGCCGGCGCTTCCGCTCCTCCATCTGCTGGGTGGACAGCGGCCTCGGCTCGCTGCACAGCAGACGAAACACGGACGAGCAGATTTCTCCAGACCAACCAAAATGAATTTGACTAACCAACAAATGGTTCACTCGGCTAACGGGGAGGGGGCAGCCTGCAGATCTATAGGCTGGGTGACCGTAGATAATTCATGCAACAACCCAATGCCTTTCTTAACTCTGCTGTAAAATTGAGTAAAAATAGCACATCGGTTACAGTGAGGTGTCGCATCTTGGCCAGTAATGAATGTTCTCTGGGCAGAACAGACTGACCCTCTTACAGAGTGGACATGGGCAGAAGGATTGCTGTGGCACTGAGAGCCCCTCAGCTGATGATACAGGGTGTTTTTCTAAGCTAATATACAAAGTAATAAACTCTTTAAAAATCTGTTTAGAAATCTGTTTCTTTTTCCAAGAATATAGGTAGATATTTGCTGTCATGAGAGGGGATAAAATCCTGATCCCATCAAAATCAACTGAAATATATTAGTGCAGCTAGGACTTTATTTGGATGGCTACAGAGACACTTTCTAAAGTTCTTCTTTTCCATAGAAGATCCTCATGTTCATAGAAGTAAGTGCCTTGTCATACAAGCTTAAGAGTTGCAAGAAACCTCAGTGTGCAATATAGCAGACAAAGATTAATGTGTATGTATTTGCATTTTTTTTTAAAGGCAGTAGTTCAGAGAAATCTGTGAGGAGGGAGGGAGAYATGAATGAACTCATCACTTTCCTCATTGTTGTCATTAAAATTTGTATAAAGAATAAATACTTGCCCAACTCCAGTAACAATGGTGTGAAAAGAAATTTTAGAAAGTGGTAAATAGGAAGGAAAGTTTGCTGAATAAATGGCTAATTTGCTGAGGAGAAATCACAACACTCTTTCGATGTGTGTTCAGCTTTTACTGTGGAGTTTGTACAGAAAAGTTAACTTGGCAGCTAAATACTAGTTTGGAGTCCCTTTAGAATTATTTTACAAAGCAAGAAGTGGTTCAGTTGTGAAGGTAGTAAGAAAGGAAAGTAATGCTTGTCACAGAAAATCTTTTTTTATTTTTTTTTCTTTAAGTGTTAAAAGCAAGTAAACCCCTAGTGATCTTAAATAATTTGCGTAAGTACATTTAGCACATTCACTTTCTTGGGAGTGCTGATTGGGTACCAATATATTAGTCCCTTGAAAAAGAAGATAAAGAAGATAATGAGAGGCAGGAATGCTACCTTCACGATAATTTCCTGGTATTCTGCTTCCTCGGAGGTCTGGTGTGTGGGAGCGCTGACCACCTCGATCCTCGGGCAGATAATAGAGTCACTTAGGAAATGAGAGACGGCAAATGGCAATTGGAGGTGGGAGGGATGGCTCCAGCAGTAAATGGCACGCATTAGGACAGCCTAATCACTTAAATGCAGCCTATTAGTAAGTTTAGCTGAAGATGTTAAAAGAATCCTTGCAGCCTCTCCGCTGGCATGTTTGGAAGGGAGTTCAGTTATGAGACTATTAAAATGTTATTTTGATAATTAAGCCCACAGCTGTTGTGAGGGCGTTGGGGGCAGGAGCTGGCGCAGCAGCCGCTGCACAGCGCACCGGCGGCGCGGGGGGCGGGCAGGGGGAGCCGAGAGGAGAGAGGAGAGGAGCCMTCGGGAGTTCCTCGGCGCATGGGAGGGCTGGAATGGCCACCTCCACCGCCAGGCAGGCTCGGCTGCCCGCGGGAAGGTGCGAAGGCAGGAGGAGCTGCTCCGCTGCTCCGTCGGGATTTGGGTCTCTGCTTTCTGCAGCGTGGGCAGCTGTAAGTGGCAGGGCGAGAACGGGTCTTCCAGGACGCGTGGGGATGGTTTGCTTCGGTGTAGGGAAGCGTGGCTGGGTAGAAAACTTGTGCCTGAGGGAGAAGGGCCGCAGAGAGCAGCGCTGGAGCCGGTGCTGGGGAGGCGAGTGGCACCGACTCACACGGCGTGTAGGCAGCAGCAGCTAGGTTACACAGGGGGCCCCTGTACCTGCCAAGGTGTGCATCAGGACCAAAGGGGTCATGACATGACAGTGGTAACAATATTTARTGCTCGAGGATGTGCAGTGTTGATCTGCCCCATGGTGAATTCTGATCTTTCACAGATGCTTACCTGAATCCGTTCTTTCAGCATTAACAAAGCTGTGTACTTCTGTGTAAATGTGCCTTCAGACTTTCCTCTCAAAATTAGTGGCAAAATTTCAGTTGTTTTTGGAAGTGGAATGAGGCCATGATTGTGTTCAGACCGCAGATACCTCTGTTCAAACAAACAAACTGGGTTAGCAGGCTCTGGTCTCTGGGAGTGACCCATGCTTTGCTTTAGTGCTTTAAGTGCTCGCTGAGCATACAACAATAAAACCACCACAATTTCACTGTGGCAGGTGATCTGAAATCTTTTGCAAGAATACAGTTTGAATTGTATTTTATGGATACTGCTGCAGAGTGAAACATACATTGTTCTATATTGCATAGATACATAGTTTATCCATGCTGCCCGGATCTCCTCCTCTGAGTTAAAATTAGGATGATTTACAGTGTTTATCCATATCGAACAGGATATAATTACCCAAATTAAGGCTGTCCATCAGGACAACTGGTAAATTCACCTCTTGTCTCTGTGTGTCAGTGGTAACCTTTCCACAATTGCTCCTCTACCCGCACTGCAATGTCAGTTGTGGTCCCTTGTTGACTCCCTGCCTGCACATGCTCACTGAATACAGAATCAGAAAACAATATCTGGAATTTTATAAAATAGACCACATAAACAGAATGTAAAATGGGGCAAATTAGCTTTTTGATGAAAAGGGAAATTAAACCCAACTATAGCTTCTGCGCCTGTATCAAAAATGGTTGAACTTGTATAATGTTTTCAATTTTTCAGCCATCTCCTGCTTCCCATGCTTGCAAAAATGTCTTCAGTAATATCTGAAGTAATATTTTTTCTCAATTGATACATCACTGGACAGGGCCAACTTTTAAAATATTATTTATAACACCAACTATGTATCTAAATTAAATTATTTGCCAGCTTTTAATTACCAGCTGGTTTCTATATAATTATAGCTACTGTCAGTGTTGATCTTTATTAACATCCAAATAACATTCATTTTCTTTTAGAAAATACAATCAAAGAAAAGAAACAGCCCTTCAAGGTTTTGCCAGAATAGACAGGTATAACCTCACCTTCCTGGGAGGTCCATGCTGAAAATTAACTGATAGTTTCTGCTCTACCTCTGAGTGATCCACTTTAAAAAATGTTCTGTAATCAGAGTATACACTTCGAAGTACATTGAGCATTACTGTATTTGATGTTTTCACACAGTATCATAAACATCCTCTGCTCTGTGCCAAGCACGTGAGCAACCAGAGTACCTGGGACATGTGAAGGTGCAGGGCTGTGTGCAGTTTGTAGAGGTTTGCAGAAGGTGATGGAGAGCTTTGCACAGGCAGTATCTGTGGGGCAGGTGACCCACCCTGGTGTGTCCTACTCTGATTTCATATAGGTTTGATTTCCTCCACTTCATTGAGGTTATTTTTACTGAAGAATAGTGGCAGTCCTAAAGGAAGTCAAGCAGGAGCCCACTACCAACATGCACAACTGGGGCCAAGGTGTGCTTAGCAAGAAATTGTTCACACCTGGAAAGTTTATAAGAATCTGAACTTGAAACGTGTGAACCAAAACAAATCTAGGAAGGATTACCATGGGGAGAATCTTGGACTTAGAGCCAGACAGTGAGATTGTCTTAGTGTGAGCAGCTTCACCCCACCACGGACTGGAAAACCAAAATGCAAGGAGACCAAGGCAAAGGAAAATGTATTTAAGGCAGGAGATGGTTACAGCATGGGTCAAGGATTTCACAGTTGAGATGAAGTGAAAGGACAGAGTTTTGTTGAGGAATAAGAGGGCTTAACACTACAATAGTATGTTATTACAAGTCTGTTGAACTTGTTTTTGCTTTAGGGTGTTTTGATTCCTGAAAAGCGAATTAATTACATAGTAACTCTGAAATCCTGGCTTCCTTACCACTAGGAAAAGGTTACTCTTCCCTTGTGGCTATTTCTTATTACCACCTTGTGATGATAAAGTATTTGGCACATGAAAGTCGGATGCTTTGGAGATTACTACACGAGTTATTAGCCTATCTGCGTACCTGAAGTATTGTAACGGTATTAATGTCTTCCACTGTTCAACCTTTGTAACAGGGAGCACCACTTGACAATTGAGAGGAGATGCATCCTTTTCCCAGAACCAAGGCCACAGTGTGACCTTCCAACAACCTCGCAAAAAGACATCTTCACACGCCTGGGCCAGACTCACCTGTGTTGTTCATTACAAAACCTTGGCAGGGACTCACCCCCTCTCACCTATTTCTGTTGCTGTCATTCCAGGTTATAGGAGACATAAGGGAGAGATGAGCCCAGAAAAAATATGAAGACTTTTTTGGGAAAAAAAGCCCTCTAGGATAGCCATGGCATTGGGGCAGGAGGTGAATATTGTCAAGAAAAGAAATTGAATGTTCTCGTTAGATCTATTTCTACACCACTTTCTGCTTAAAGAGAATATTAAATGTCCTTTAGGCAACACTTTCAAAGTACCTTTTCCTTTTTCCAGATGCTGTAATTAAAAGCCATTCATTTGGTACCTAAGTTAGGAATCACCTTTCTCCATATTAATTAAAAGCTATAGCTTACTAGGGCTGCTAAGTGCCCAGTTATTGGTGACTTTGGGTGTTTCAGGAAAAGGCCTGGTCAGAAGTGCTGGAATATCTTCGAAGCAATCACTTAGATAACAAATACGTACACTATTGCTTTTTGGGGGAATAATGATTATAAGCTCTTGTTCTGAAGGGGGTGCCATCCTTTGTTGCTCATGTAATAGCTGATGGCAACTCATTTAAATTAGATAACTTGCCCTCTTTATAGTGTCCATAGGTGCAACATTTATGTCTTTATAGGGTTTTTTTTGCTGATTTGTGTGTGTCTATATATAGATAAATATTTATATATCACACACAATCCCTGGTGTACAGCCCAGCCATTTATTCTGAGGAGGCGGGTGTGCCCTTTGGAGAGAGGAGGGCTAACCACATATTCTGCCTCCTCCCTCAGCCGTGACCTCTCAGGCTGCCTGAAGCCATTAATCCTCCGTTCCAGGGTACTGTGAGCACTGCATTTGTTGCAGTTCATGGCAGTTGTGTTCCTGTGACACAAAAGGATTCTACAGTGAAATACCGTCCAAATATATGTTGAGTTTATTGGTTGTTTTTCAACTTTTAAAATACCAGTGTAAATAAAAGAGTTGAAATGTTGTGCTGTGTCTCCCCAGCTGAGGATGGACCGAGGCTGTGTCCGTGCCCTTGCTGTGGAGGATGGCATCAGCCCGCGGCAGGAGGCAGAGCTGCCCCGGGGCCTGGCCTGGCCTATCCCCTGGGGCTGGTCCTGCAGCAASGATGCGGGAGGGCATCTCCAGCCTAGAAATGTCCCTGAAATTGTCTCAGCACCTGGAGACCTGCAGGGATTTGGCACAAGCCCAGCTCCTGTACTGCCTATGGATCTCTCTTGGGCTAAGGCAGTGTCCACTCCTGGCTTATTTAGGCAAACAGAAGTGACATGCTGAAGAAACATGAATAGGCTTTTGTGCACTTCAGAAAAGAATTTTAACATAACACCTTTTTTTTCCGAGGAAGTGCAAACAGTTTGCCTCCGAATCTCAGGAGCTAGACTTCGTAGTGTCAAGGATTTCTTCTGTCAGTTTCTACTTATGAAAATACCTAGAGTAGAGATCTCTGGTTATCTGTTTTATTTGAGTTACTGGAAGTCCCATCTTGCAAACTGCTGACTGAGCTTAGATGAAGCTAAATTTGGGTAATGAAAAATGACCCTCTGTATAGAAAATGCTGGGAATAGTTCCTCTGTTCAGCCCTGTGTAAGATTCTCAACAAGACGTTTCCATTTTTAATTCTCCCTATGCATCTGTGAGATAAAATGTTACATTTTAGCTCAGAGATTTCTTTGTCCTTTACTCTTTTGCTTTCAGTACTTAGGCGCACAATTCCTAAGGATCAGTTGCTAGGTATAAAAAATGGAAGGTAATTTCCCTCCTCAGCAAAGGATTTCCAAAATTCTCATGCCTTCTCTAAGCTACAGCAGAATAATGGGAGGCTGGTGGTGCTGTCGTGGTGCCATTAGCTTCGCTGTTCGGTAGCTGCACATCAGCACAGTAATCATTTTCAGATTTACAAGCATTAAATATTTTAATTTAATGCCTTGGCTCTCTTGTAATTCATGCACTTAATTATATGATAATTACTCAAATGAAAGAGATACAGCTGCTGTTGTATCAATTCTTCTAGGAATCTGAGATTCTGGAATTGGCCTTTGATTTCAGGGTTTTGTTTGGTTTATTTTTTCCCTGGCCCTTTCCAAAAGCTAGTGGGCACTTATAGGTCATTTGTTCTTTTGACTATGTGGACCAGAGGTGAATTTTAGGTAATGTTACCTTCCTAGCTTCTTTTCCTGGAGCGTGGTGTACATTTGGCAGCTGAGGGGCTGGGCACCGCGCTGGCTGTTTTTACTGCTCCTTGTGGATTACAGTCATTAAAACAGAGGAGCTAAGGCAGAGCTTCCCCGGCGCAGGACCCTGTTCCATTGCAGATGGCTGCGGAAGGAAGTGAACTGCAGGAAAGAGGTGTGTGTTTGTGTACACGTGCACGCAACTGTATAGAATTTAATACCTTCACAATGGGCCAGTTGCCCGCTCTGCAAGCACTGCACAATGAAATCACACAATAAATTAAAGTCAAGTATAAAGGTTCAACCAGGCCAAATAGACCACCAACAGGAACAAAAGGATTTGGCACAAAGGCAAACTCAAGTGACCTCGGGGGAGAAGGGCAATTAACACACCGGGTGTGGAAGAAAAGAAGTTAGCAAATACAAAAAAAAAAAGCAGTCAGTTCAAAGGAGGGAGCCCCTAGAATCTGTGGAGGATAACACTGCCAAAATACACGGAGTGTCCATGAGGACCAGGCAGCTGGCAGTCCAGAGCACCTCCAGAAGGAGACCTCCTTATGGGCATCCTGCAGCAAGTAATGCCCCAGTCTCCCAGTTTCTGCTTTTCAGCTCTGTGCTTAACTGTTTAAAATACATAGCAATAGGATTTTTTTTGGGAGAAGCAGTAATTATAAGATGGTGGAATAGGTCTTCTGATTTTTACTATTTAGGCTTTATTGTATGTCTCCAGTGCTCAAAGATAGAAAATTAGCTTGGGTATATCCTTCAGTTAGGAGATGTGCTAGTGAAAAGTTATTCAGAACTTAAATTACTTAAGATCTTTGGAAACGGTTCCACATACATGTGCAGCGTGCTCTGTGGGAGGGTCAGTACCACATCCCTGCGAGCCTGCGCTGGGTCGGGTCTGGCAGGAGGGCCATGTTGAGCAGCAGCCTTATGAAACTGCTTGTGCTCTGTACAGATACTTGAAACCTTCCATACTGAGCCCCTTCCAGCATATCAGAAAAGAAGGAGCAGTTTCAGCCCTTGCGTATTCAAAGGAAATGTGCTTGTGGGCAGAGAGGAAAGAGACTGTTCCCCCCAGTGGGGCTGCTGGAGCTCTCTGGGGTCRCTTTCTGCAGAGCTCCACTTTGTGTGTTTTAACTTCTGTTTGCTGCTGCCCTATCTTCTGGCCCAAGTTGATTAAAATGTTCAGTGAGCCTTCAGTGCTTAACCACAGGGTCTGCCCTGCTTKAAATGATTGTGGGGCCAGGCAGCAGCATCCCTGCCACAGAGGGGCAATTGCTGAGCCTTARCTTCTGGGCAGGCATTGAAGAACTGCCTGGCAGCCACTCGCAGCCAGCACTGGCAGATCAGCAATGCCATGATTTGCTGCTCCTTTTCTAGAAAACAGAAAAAACAAGAGACTTTTTAACAGTGATCACAGTAAMGTTTTGTGAAAACACGTTGCAGCCATATTTAAAGTTTTTGTTGGTGGTGGTTGTTGACATGTGAGATTATGTTTAATCCTCCAGGGACTCCGGATATTTTGTAAGAATTGTAAGTGTAAATATTTGGCAATAGTTTCATATCCGTCCTCTCCGAGTCCCAGTGGAATAGATGACGCCGGGTTACTGTACTGCGTGTAGTTTTTGTTGATGGCAGTAGCAGATTTAACACTTCTACACAGTTGCATTTTACTTTATGAGTATTTGAAGTTCGTCTTGCGTATGTGGAGTAATTGCTCTGCAGCATGCTTCCTTGGAAGAGAATMTAATGTTTGTTCAGTTTCTTAAAAGCTGTAAATGAGAGGCAGAGCAAACTACAGACCTATTACTACTAAAAATACACAGAGATGTTTTTAATTGCTAAAGACATCTAGCACAAAGCAGAAATATTTAGTTGCCTGGCTTGTAGTCTGATTGTCAGACTTACAACAAGGCTAAATCCATTCAAACAGTTACTGGAAATTGGTATTTGAACTTGTGAACTCAGGAAAACTCCTAATCTGTGCCGAGGTTTCTGGCATGCCCTCTGAGCCCCACAGCCTGTTGTCTCGAGCTTTCCTTTAACTCTCCAGAGACCTTGGTGGCTGCATTTCTGAGTTCCTGCCTAAATAGAAGTTGCACCAAAAGGGTTACAAAATTTTAAACCCTGTGTATGCAGACAATTTTCAGCTAGCTTACAGCAGCTGCGGAGTCGTGCTGATAGATTAAAAGCAGCTCCCAGCCCCAGAATGAAGTACATTAGAGCTCCTGCTGAGCCGAGCTGGGGTGAGGCCTACACAGCTGTCATTTAGGCCAAGTTTCCAACTGAAAACTGAARAAAAGGATGTAACTTAAAGAAAAGTTATATTTTAAAATAAGGCATCTGGTTATTAATCAAATAAGCCAGGAGTTGAATTGTACAGTGGGTTTCAGCCTCAACAGCCTGACACTTGGGAAGGTAGGGAGGCAATTTTCAAGGATCAAGAAGGGGCATGTCCAGTCAAAGGCTGTTACTCAGTGACACTGTAAAAATAATCCTTTTTTTTTCTGTACTTGTCTCGCTCCCTGAAAAAATAAACAGAATACAAATATTCTTGAACTCTTGCGTGTCTGAGTGAGAGACTGACCAGCTCACACAATGGCTTTTTGCTGATACTGACCTCAAAGCATAACTGGTTCCCAAGGGAGCRTGCTCATAGAAATCTGCAGTTAGCAGAGAGGTATTTAAAGCACATAAATTTTTATGGCCTGTCCTCTGTTTCCCAGTATGTCTTTACCATGGGAGAGGTGGTCCCCACTAGCATGGCAAGCTCAAGCAGTCTCGTGAGCACAGGTGATCCCTGAGCTGCCCACCCCTCTACCCCGTGGATTGCAGTGCAGCACTCAGCACCGTGCTGATGCTCACCCCTCCACCCAATTCTGTTACTTCTCTGCACGAGCACATTTGTTGACCGTGTCTCATCCCAGTAGCCTAAATGAACCGGTGCCTTTTGGTCTCCACTTCCAYGACCAAGAGTAGCTTCCTTGTCCTTGGTGCATGCCAGCTTCCAAGTGGCTTCTCAATCTTTAATGCAAGAGGGTCATTCATGAAAAACTGAGCGAAGAACATGAATTAATTATATTATCATATTGACATACTTTGGCTTCCGAGGACTTTTGTACCCATTTTTCATTTAATTTGCCTGTACAGTTACAACATCTCTGTCCTTGCTCCTCACTTGTAAACTGGCTGCTTATCTCGCAGTATTGCCTGTAAGTGCTCAAGCCAGATTTACCTCTGGTTCATTTAAAATAAAATATTCAAAAATATTTGCTTAAAATACTGACTTTTGTCTGTATATAGTGTGTGGTATGAATAATTTGTTGGAGTTCAGATACAGTGTTTCAATTCTTATCAGAAATATATGATATGAATTTGAAAGTATGCCCTCTTGCTTGCTTTCTCATGTATGGTGCATAATGAATTTCCAGCTTGGCAGAAAGGAAAGGATCAGAGTAGGAAGCAGAGTACCATGAGGATTTATCATGATACCAATGAAAGCAATAAGACAACTCTGGGTAATTTCTTGGTTACTGAAGTAACAGTCTCATTTGGGAAAGGACTCCGTAAAACACAGAGCTTGTATTCATCAGCTTAAAAATTACTATCAGTAATTAATTAGGCTGATGGTGGCTGCTTCTTGTTTCTTTGCTTATCCCAAACTATCCAACATTTTTCAGCATMATCCAGCATTAATGTTAGCATACATAAACATATTTTTGGATAGAAATTTGGGATAACTTTGGATATAAATAAATGTATATAATTAGTTGAAAGGCATAGTAAAGCTAGTGAGATTAGATTGTAGTGTGTGCAGCAAACACTGTGTTCCAGGAGTGTAGGTGGACCAAATCAGTGGTCTTCCCAGAACACTCAAAACAGAAATAGTAATTTTCTTTGGGAACTTAGATCTGAAGTTTGACACATGAACTCCTTGTAGTGTGGTGGTTCTTAATACATACATTTTGGAGGTGATATTCCTCTATGGGACTGGGTACATGTTCACATGGATCCTGTTATTTCATATTATATATTGACAGTAGAAAAGATGGTTTTTACTTGTGTGGCAGACTAGAACTAATGCAAATTCAGTAATCATCGCTTAAGTACAGGGGAAGTAACTTGAAGAGAAAGCTCCACTTGGCTATTGCTGTGAATCACCAAGCAGTGGCAAATGAGAAATATGTATGTTGAACTTCCTAGTCTATGTGGAATAAGTGTTAACTGAGTGTTCTGTCCTTGGTGAATGCGGGGCACATATGTGCATTTGGCCTCTACTAGAGTCAAGTAAGTCACCTCCACCAGCCCTTGAAAAACACAACTAGCAAGACTTCCTGCTGTTCRTAGAACAAGGTTACTAAGCTAGTCCAGTGTTGTCATAAAAATGTATTAAGCACTTGTAAAGAGCTAAATATCTGAATTATTAAGTGCTAAATATTGAGCATTATTTTTTACTTGTGATTTTGAAACCAGTGTGATGAATGTCCTTAGTAAACAGAGTTGCAACAAATGAATATATTACAAAGTTTTATGGTAGGAAAATTAAAGTATATATAAGGCAGCAAAAATGTATTATAGATCTGAACCCAAGAATACCACAGTTAGTGGAAATGAAGCTTGTTACCGTTCTGTTGCTCTTCCAGAAAGGAGCATTGTAGTCTATTATGAGCAATAGTAACAACTAAAAAAAAAAAGATAAAAAAAGCCTAACAAAAATTTTCATTTTTAGTAGCTGTTACTTAAGTAATAGGTTGAGGTTTTAAGGATTTTTTTCTCACTCAGTTTAGGAATGATATCCTATAATCTGCATCACTTATGAGGTTTTAGTTTTCTGTTAACTTCTAACTTGGACAGTTGTAGGTGAATGAATCAGTGTGCAAAGAGAATTAATGTGTTTGATATTTTGGGGGGAGTTTTTTTGTGAATTTTGTTGTTGTTTTTATTTTATTTTATTAAGGTTTGGAATATTTCTAACTATCTAATCTCATCTGAACACGAGGGTCTGAATATTATATATTTACATTTTCGAGACATGCATCAATTTTTATAAGTTAACATGGCAATTTTATATTTGCTAGAATGCAGAGGCTTTCTCCACTTCTGAAAGGTTTTATTTTCATTAAGCTATGAATGCAGAAGAGTGTCTGTCAGGTTTTTTTGCATTAGCTTGGCTGGTTTATCTTAAGCATACTCAGTAGACTTGCCTCAGTTTTTCTCAAGCTATTGTTCTTTTTTACACCGCGTTTGCACACTGCAGTGCATCTAGGGAATTTCAGCAGTCGGAATATACATGAAAAGAGACCCGCTCTACTTTCATAAGGTCCCTGGATGAATTGGACGAAACCTCAAGGCCCCATGGTGGAGCCAGAGCCGCATTCATATTCCTTGCCATCACCACACATATGATAGCATGAAGCCCAGACCAATCGAAAACTTGACAGTAAGCCTTTTGATTTTGCGGGGAAGCCTTCATCAAGCTGAGAGAGGGAAGGGAATATAGCCCAAACTGGACTTCATACTGTGGCAAGTTTGAAATCCCAGCCCAACCACAGAGCTGCTTGATTGGAATAGTTGGAAACTGTGTCCAGGAATTCGGCAGCAAGAACTTGGCTTTCAGTCACTCCAGCCTTTTTAAAGGAAAACTCGCCATATGGGTCACTTAGGAGCCTTATTTATTTTGTCAGGATTTTATAATGTACACTCTTGCAAAGCATAGTTGTAACATGTACTGTGTAGTGTTTGCTGCTGTACAGTTCTGTTCCACAGCAGCTTTGTTTCTTAGCCTCGTGATGGAACACTCTTGGCTAAAGTGTTGCCACACTTTGACATTGTGTTCTAGGCTGTTTCGTTATTTGGTCCTTAGTGTACTTAAGAAACAGAAAGAAACAAAAGGACCCCTCCTTTACACTGTATGTGTTAGCATTAGCTTCTCCTTTAAACATTATGCCTGCCCGTGGCTTGTAGGTGTGTTATGAAGCTGATCTCTACTTATTTGTCTGGGAATTTCAGCAGTATGTCAGAATTGCTGTTGAACTCACTAATGACGTGTCATCGAGTTATGCCATTGAATAACTGTTATTCTTCATCCTTTTCTGGCTCCTGTGTCTGGGTGCTGGCATGCCTTCCTATCTGCAGTGGTGTCTTTGGATTTGCAGATGTTAGAGCTGAGCATTTCCTCCTGGGGGAGATGGATGCAGCCCTCCCCCCAGAATATTTAATTTTAAAACTACAAAGATTCTGCAGTTTTGGTGCCTATCTAGTAGTGCGTTTTATTCATTGTCACCCCTGGAACTGTGATCCAATTATGCTTCAACCCAGCTCTCAGTCAGACAAAACTCTTGTTGACTTTCATGAGAGTTTGTCTAATTAAAAGACGAGTTGGGAGTGCAGAAGAGATAAATACCAGAAGCATGTAAAAGTGGCAAACTGATAGATTTGTGCTTTGTGTCAGAAGGTCATCCCTATAACACACTTTCCTGATTGCGATGGGAGACTTCTTTTCCATGGAGTGGTACACAGTCCCCCCTTCAGTGCAGTGGTGCCTTTTATAGACTGCAATTCCTTATGGCTGAAGCACAGTGCAAAACACATAATATTGTCTCGTGGCAAGTAAATGGGAGTACCGCTACTTTAAAATGTTTTGTGGGTTTTTGTTTGTGGTTTGGTGGTTTTTTTTAACTGCAGCAAGACTTCTGTCTGGTGGCCTCCCACCACCAAAAAGGTAGGGAGAGGTTGGGGAGGTGTGTGGGACATAGCAGCAGCCCAGCCTGGAGCTTGGGCGGCGTTTATCCGAAAGCCCTCCCATCCTTTCCTCCGGGGCAAACGGGAGCGCAGCTGGAAAGAGGTGCTGGGGTTTGCAGTGCCTGCTGCTCGCACACTCTCCAAGGGCTGTGCTGGCTGTGAAGCAGCGTGGAGGCTTGGTGCAGATCCATCCCTGTGGCATGTTAAGGCTCTGTTGGATTGGCTATTCAGCAATGTTTCCTCAGCCAACATTTTGGGTTTGGTTGATTAGATTATTTCTTAATACCACAACATTGTATAAGAGCATTTACTTTAGCTAATAAGTTTTAGGGTAAGCTGCAAGGTTCAAATGAATCAATTTTAAGCACAAAACATCATTAGAAAAWTATTAGCTTAGAAGCTTAATGTTAAGGAGGAATCTAAACCAGAACTTTTAAGGTTGAATTGTAGAGTATTCAAATGTTTTATAGCTTGCAGAATCATCTTCAAGAAACACCAAATTTGAGACTATAAAATTGAATCTGTCTACATCTTGACCCCGTAACTCATGTGAATACAGGAAAATTGCATCATATAAAACCATATGCAAAGTATTAGGATGGTATCTCTGTTGAGTTGTATTTAAATGGCTGCAGAGTGTAAACATCCCAGGCTCTGTACATATCCAAAACAGAGGCAGCTTTCTGAAGGTCTACAGACAGAAAAGCTCCAAGTGACTCTCACTGAGAGCTCTCTGCATTGTGTCCCAGAGGGTGCTGAGTGCCCAAAGCACTTACCATGCCTCTGGAAAAGCAGAGCGCTCCCACATCTCCAGAGAATGACTCTGTAGCCCCTTCCTCTTCTGTTCCTCAGCTTTGCCAGGTACGTACTGCCAACAGCACCAGCCATTCTCACTGCTGTACACCCAGTTGCTTCCAAGGAATTTTGTGAAACAGGAGTATCCCATGTTGTCAAGAGTTAATAATTATACCAAATATATGCTCTGTGATTAAATAACGCGCAGCTGGAAAAATTAATCACATCTTGCACTGAGAAATGCTTAAGATTTTTAAAGCAGCAATAGGTGCAGAATTTAACATTTAAAGATCCCTTGAAATGCCAGGGAATGAATATAAATGACTTGGTGCTGTATAGTATTTCAATAAAGCAATGCCAACCAATGGAAGTGCAGGGTTCAATCCTGCTATTTTATAATAGGCTAGTAAATATTTTATCTTGTGCCCTGTTCCTTTTACATGAAATTTTAGTAAAACCACCACTCCCTTAGTAAAGCAAAAGTTTAAGTTCATTAATTTTTTAAAGCGGTGATACTGTCTGTTTACCCCACTGCCTGCGCACAGGAGAGGAGAGACACTCCTTTTTTCTCTGCGCTTTTTCCCTCTTTCCTCATCTTGTCCTGCATTTTAGGATTTAAGGCTTTATTTTTCAGAAAGCTTGTCCCATTGAAGAAAAAAACATATAGTGCCATTTTGTTTGCTTTGCTGAAGGTGCAGACCTGAAGAATCAGTGCTGTGTATAAGCTGCCTCACCCTGCAGTTTCTCTTACCAGGGGCTCATTTGTATGCAGAGGGGATTAGTCAGAATTTACTGTAGCTTCGCCCTGGGGAGCTGTGAACTCCCTAGGAATATGCTCTGACGAAAGCGTGCAGTTGGTAAGATTAGAACAAACCCTTCTGCTACAGAAAGTGCCTTGGTCACTCACTAGGCCTCCAACATTGAAATCATTTTCATTTATAACCTTTTTGATCATTCAACCTCAAAGAAGCCTTGGCTTTTATGACAGCTTGCACCAAAATTGCCCAATTATTTGGGGGGGCGGGGAGGAGAGGAGTGAGGGACAATCTGAAAACAGTCAGATGTGAGAGACAGGGCACTTGATCTGTGCTCATGGCTTTTCCTTCCCTTCTCCTACCAATATTTTTACAGCTGTTGACATATATTGAGTTACATGTGGCTGTGCCATATCCCCGTGGTATAGTTTCAAAGATCTGTTCACCGTAAAGTGTGCTGTTCTCAAGTAAATGACTCTGACTTCAAGAAAGCACAGTAGTTTAAATGTTACTATAAATACAGGAGCTAAGACATTTTAATTATAATTTTTGAGTTATACAGTGCTCTGTACGTACACGAGGCATTTACTAAAGGCTGGGGATGTGCTCAGGTTACTGTGCTCTCTCGTGGATAAGGCAGTAACTGCAAGCAGCTCATTCTGCTGATCCCCTTTATTTGCGTGTATTTGCACAGTGTTTATTGACAATGAACCTCTTGCATTTGGGAACTCAGCTGTGGGAGCTAAAGAAGAAAGAAAAAGAGGCAATTCCGAAAAAAAAAATATTCAAATTCAGATTCAAGAGAGTTTTTTTGCTTTGGGATATCTTAGAAATGTTACTTGTGTCAGAATATGTTATAATTTTCGTTAGGAAATATCAGCACATCTATTGTCCTTTCAGTGCCCTTCCAACTCGCATCTGGTAACTAGGGCAGATTGAGAATTCAGTACTAACAGATCTGTCAAATTTTTGAGAAAATCCCAGAGTGTGAGTTCATTGCTGATTAATTTTTTCATCAGTATCGTAGTGTTGGCTTTAGTGAGGTTATTCCTAATTTGCTSTGATGAAAGGAAGAAAAAACCCCACTGTCGAAGTGGGTGCTGCTGTCCTGGGAATAAACAGGTACAAGGTTTGGGGAAAGCACAGATGAGCAGCATGATGTGCCAGGAGGTTTGTTTTGAGCTGTCAGTGGGTTGATGGTGTTATTTKATTTTATTTTTTTAGCTTTAACAAAACATTCATGAAAAGCTTTTATAGCATTTTCCCTTGTGCATCAGTACCAGTTATGCACAGTAAAGGTTTCCACCCTGGATGTGGAGATCCAATCCTTTTCCTTTGGGCTGGTACATACAGTAGAACAGTGACTATAAGCTTAAACAATTTGGCAGTATGGTGACATCATCCTTGGGAGAGTTCTGCTATTAAGATCTATCAAATCACGTATTGATAGGGCTCTCTAAATGAATTTTTCTCCCTGCTTTACCTGTGACAGAGTCACTGTAATGGCGATTTCAGCTATCTCTGAASTGACTACTGCAGTAAAAGCAGCTCCTTTCAGTGCTTTCAGGGCCGGAACCAATATTTACTAGAATCAGTTAAAAAAAAAAAATCTTTCAATGACTGAAACTAATWTTGGATCAAGCCTTTACTGCAGGCTTGGATGCCCATCATTGCTGATGACATGTTTTTGGTCATGCAGTCTACCAATCTACATAAATTAATAAATAGTATGCATAATAGATAGCACATGTATAGTGAACCACATCTCGTGATTGCCCTGAAAGACTGCTGCAGTTTTTAGCAGCATTTCCCATGGCCTTGACTAGAAAAGCTGCCGAAGTTGGAGCCCCTGGGCTTTGTGAAAGTCCTTAGTGCCATTGCCAGCAGATCCTCCTTGGCCATTAAGCAGTGCTTCTGTGTCACTCAGCCAGGGAACACTATGTACTTCCATTTAAAAACAGTTGTGAAGTCTCCTGAGTAGGAACTGAAAACCCTGGACCACCATCAGAGCTACGTCCTCTGGCCTTTCCCCTCCAAAATCGTAACAGTTATTTTTTAAGGTGTTTTTGAGTAGCAGTGGGAAAGCACGCAGGCTGCAGAGATTGTAGGAAGGCACTGAGAGCATCTAACCAACTCTTAACATCTTTTACTGGATTTGGACTCAAGTCTTGGTGTGCTTCCTTTGCTTATAACTTCACCTCTTTTGTGAATCAAACCCAGCTTTTCTGTTGTGCAAATTGTACAGGAGAGCGAGGTCCAGAGAAGGATTTCTTTCTCCCTCTGAGCACCGCTACGAACACTTACTGAAGAGAGCAAGACCATTCATCTTTAGCACCTCGCAGGTTGTTTTTTCTTTCAAAAACTTCTTTCAAAGTCAGAGCGTAGGCAAGTGATCTGAATGATGAGAATAAGCTGTAAGCCYAGTTCTGATGTACCTGGTCCCTGGGCAACATTTGAGGTGGCGAAGGCCGTCTGTTTGTGCTCGCCTCATGGACATTTCTGTATGTGATACCTTCTATTTTCCATGCTAGTTAAACAGGTGTCTTCCTGAGAAGAGGATTAGGATGCTTTGATAACACTTTATTAATAGCTAGTTAGCTTTATACAAATGAAGTGTTTAATTAATTGATTTTGTGGATATTTTTGAATATGTAAATGAAACCCAAGCAATAGTAAGTCCTGTTGCTGGAGGTAGCTCGCAGGCCAGCTACCTTGCAAGCAGATGTCTAGCTGTGAATTCATCAAAGGTTTGCATGTACAATTCTTGGCATTTCTTTTCATTATCACAATTATCAGGGAGTGCAGATGAGCTGGTTTTTGCCTACATTCTGTTGGATGGTTGCTTTGAAGGGAGGAGCCTGAGTACAGCCAGTGTCAGGGATGCAGCATCTTCCTTGTCCATGCAACCACCAGGGACACACTGGCTCAGGCAGGCTGGGGCTGGGGCTGGCCTCGGGGCTCTGGCAGAGAAGGGCAAGGGCATTTCAGGCACTCCTGGGGCAGCCAAGCAAGACAGGCTCCCTTCTGCAGTCTGAAAAGCTGGGGTGCATTCACCTCTTCTGTCTTCTAAATTACTTGTATTTGTCCAGTCTGCTTAAGCTAAAATTTAAGATTTGTATTCAAAGGTGCTGATTGACACGTTTCCTTTATGAATTCTTGTGGATTACTATTGATTTTTTACTGTGGTTTTCAAAATCCTACTTCTAGGACTCTGGAGATTTCCCTGCTGCAATAATAATGTATTGTCATTCTTAATATCTCAGATTCTTGACACAATATTCATATTAAAACCACAAAAAAGCTACATTAGAGTAACACCGAGGGTCTGCCTGGAACCCACCAAGGCAAGGGAAATCAAAGTCAAGGCTGAAAATTAGGGCTGACACTGTGAAACGTATCCTATTGTACTTAAGTACTGGAGTTCATCTGTGATTGCAAGATCACTTGCATTTGAGAGATGGATTCCTCTGTACAGCAGGAATGAGTTATGATGTGTTGTAAATCCTAAGGATTAACTGTTGTAGTTGAGAGTGCCTATTTTTGTGGAGAGCTACATAAGCCAGCATGATGGAAGTCATTTTAACATCTTTTATGAAATTTTGTTCTCTTTCACACACAGGGCTATTAAAAATTCATTCTGCGTTTCTGCCACTTGCATAACAATTCTGGATCAGATTGTTCATGTCAATAAGGAGAGAATAGAAATGTCACAGCATTATTCTTATGAGCTTGTAGCTATTTTCCCCTTAACGATATTGCCCCAAAATTGTTATGCAGACGTGCACAATCTTATGCATGAATGTGATAAACAGTTTGATTTAGTCACCTTTCTGACGTAAATATGTTGTGTGAATCCTTGTTGCACCATGGAGGGATTGGAAGGCCTTCCATTTGACCATGTCTTTTGACCTTTTGCATACCGTCTCTTTGGGAGTTAAATTTTTCCAGTCACACTTTTTTCTTGCTAAGTTTGAGAGTTTACTCAAGTTGTTCATTGGTCTCTCGATGTGCAATGTGAAACCCTGTGGAGTGTCAGGAATGAGAGCTGAGAAATAACAGGGAGACTTCCTGTGGCTGAGGAGAGGCTGGGAGGGAATTGCATGCTGGTGGACATCTCCAGGGGAGGAGGGAGCACTGGCAGGGGGTGCACATGGTTCTCCCCTGCCATTGCCCAAGTTAGCACCAGAGGGGAACAGAAATGTTCAAATGAAACAAATCAAATCTGTAGGTTTATATTTTAGAGCAACGTGTTCTAACCATATTTTTATTAATGGTTTTAGAAATAGCTGTTTATGCCCCTTTCCATCTGCTTCTCTCTTCTGTTATTAATGCTCACGTGAGAATCCATCTGACACTACCCCTCCTAGTCCATTAAGGCAATGTGAAAGGGTTTCTTTATAAATGAGGATTATGGGTTATTTGCATACATCTAGGATGTCTTTTTTGGTGCCGTTTTGAGCAGTGAACAGATAGGGACAGGGAGTAGATGTATGGATTCCCATCAGAGAGGAGCATTCAGACCTTGTGAGCTAAAGCACTCGAGGAATTCCACATACATGGATATGCACAGTTTGTGCAACACGACTTGGCAGTCGCCAGTCTCAATGAAGACTCAGGGGCACGTGACCAGGGATTATTTTGATGTAGATATTGACCAGCTTTACCTGTTACCTGCCTCTGAAGACACCAATGGACTAAACTGAGGTTCGGTGTAATTAGGTGGAACTCTGACAGACACCAGAACTGTGCTATGCTGCACAAAATGTCCCACTATGTTTGGATATTCAACAGCACTTGAAGAACTTGTATATGTTGTTTGCTATTATGAATATTCTGATGTTGGAAAGTACAGCATTACCCCAGCTGCTTTCAAAGATGTGGCAATTTCTAGATTAAATTAATTTTGGAAAGGCCAGATGAAGTTACAGATTTACCTGGAAAGCTTATTTTCCTCTGGAGAGATGGCTAATGCCTTTCCTTGACCACACACATCACACTGCGGGCATTTTGCATTGGTTAACACAATTCAAAGGGTAAGTACTGGTAACTTACTGGGTCAGCATGCAACTGTTCATTCTTTAACCTACTGCAAATCACAGTTTTTGTTGTATCCACCAACATCCCTAAAGTGTAGTGTAAATATGTGGAAAAGATGTGCAGTTACTGCTTGCATATACCATCAGGGTGAGGTATTTCACTTGAAAATATTAAACAACATTGGGCCACAAAACTCTTAAATAGAGAAAAACTTTAACTAAAGGTTTAAAAACAGAGATGTGCCCCAACATTATCACACCTGATCAGTTTAAAGTAAATTCAGTATTTTCAAGAAAAAAATTTGTTTTGTTCCTTTGAAATTATGTATGCCTGAGTTAATCTTTCAAGTGAATCATAAATCCCTTTACATGGGGTTAGCATTGGAATGAGTTATAGTTACAAAAATTGGAATGAAGATAAATCATATTTCCTTGGTGAAAATCTAATAATAGCTATCAGGTCCATACAACTCTGCTCAGATATAGATCCCCTGTTCTGTGACTGTGGTGTGCTCTGAGGAGCTCACGCTGCCCACCCRTGAGATCAGGGTCTACGAGGCTCAACATTGGGCACTTTCAGTATTTTAAGAGTTTTATCAAAATCATGACACTGGAAGTGGTGCAAGCAGATGTGCACCTAAAACAAGGAAGCAAACTGGATTGCTTAATTTTGGAAGAGGCAAGATGAGATTTTTTACTTTAAGAGTGATGATAATCCTGAGTGTCTTTAAGCATCACAAGGCCACCGGCAGCTTTGATAAGCTGTGCCAGAACAGCTGGGGCAGTGGGGGGTGGGTTGGCAGTACAAAGACACTGTGTAAGAGTGCGGGCGAGGCAGAGCGGCACAACTCCGGCGAGGTGTGCTGACCTCTCTGACCTCCTGCCCTTCTCAGGAATTAAGTTCATTGTTTTACAGAGTCAGACCTTAAAAAAGAAATAAAAAAATCCTTTGAGGCCCTCACCATGCTTTTCTAGGAGGTGTATTGGGGAGCCCTCGCTAACAATGATCTTGGAGAATTGTTAGTATTAAACTGCTGTCAGATTACCAAAGTGTAACAATGTACAGGACATGCACTTTCAGCCACTGTCTCTTCAGTGTGGATGAATGTCAAAGGGAATATTTTGTGACAGTTCCTTGTGACCCAGATTCCACAGAAGTCTCTTATAAAATAATCTTTGAGCAAACACTACTCTCACGTCCTAAGGACACCTCATCCCCGTGAACCCAAAGGTAGGAGTGAAGCTGCTGTGCACTGCGAGATCTGTGACTTTCTATCTGAGAATTTTGGTCTTGTTTGATAGTTCAGCCTTTGTGCCCTGCAGATCCATTTTAAATTGTCTAAAGCAGGAATAAATCTATTACAATGACCGCCATTTAAAAAAAAAATACAAGATGGGTCTGTGAAGAGGTGTTAAAAAGTAGAAATGAAAGGCAGAAGTTGTAAGAAAAACCTGTTCATTGGACAGACCTGCAATGCAGTAAATAATAACCTTAGATGTGAAAGACAGCCTGTTCTAGAAAAAAGGCAGTGGAAAGGACTTTCTTTCTCCTTTTTATTTTTCTTTTTCTGTGGGTCTAGGGGAGAAAAGGTCCTTTATTCTTTAGTAACTTTTCTGATTTTAAATATCTGCTTGTCTGGTCATGAGGAGCAAGGTCATTCCTACTGCTCAGGGCCTAGGCTTTGTGCTGGCGTTGGTGGGAGCTTCTCTCCTCTCTCCTTTTCCTCCCTCCCTCTATCTCTCCTTTTCTTTTTCTCCTGAGGTGCAGATGGCCACATTTGCAGGTTAACTGGAACAGCTGGAGGCACATTATTAGCTTCCTGCTGCTAACTCATATTTGCTTAGATTTTTTTTTTTTAACAGCAACATAATTTACAAGTAGTAGGCCAGTGACAAAGCTGGCATGTTCTAAATCCGCATCTGATTTATATAATGCTGTTGCTTATCAGTGAATGAAGTCATAATTATTGCTTTGTACCATTAAATAGCATAAATATATAAACTGTTACACAAATTGCAGCAAATGTTTCCTCTAGGGAGCTCTAGACAAAATTTTAATGTAGTGCATTTGTCTGTGGTGGCAGCTTCTATGGTATATAATAATGTTGATAAATTTTACTGTAGCAAGTGACATTTTATAACATTAATCCTGGTGGTAAAAATCTGATGAATACTACAGCGGTACTGGTGGGTACAAGAAGAAAGAGAGCTTTTGACACCAAGTGAATTGATTTTAATAGTGCTTTAAAGCTCCAAAGCACAAGGACAGTGCAGAGATGGTAGATCCTTCACTGGAAGGGGAGAGGACTTGGGCAGGTGCTGGACAGCAAGGGACCGGGGAGCTTGACTTGATGATGGTGATAATTAATTCTTTTTAAAATCTTTATTGATAAATACATCCTTTGCTTTGAAAAGCAAAAGGGAACCAAATGGTGCACTGAAACCCCTTAAAATCCTCCCCTGTTATTTCAACTCAGCGCATGGAAGTGAAGACAGTACGAAGGAGAGCTGCAGCCCCTGTGCTCAGGTACTGTTCCCAATGTCAGACCCACGGGCGCAGGACCCGCTCGTGCTGCCCGTGCTGGCAGCTGCCGGACGAGCCGGCGCACAGGGAACGTGCCGGGGACAACCGGACACCTCCTGACACAGCGGCTGCCGTGAGAAGTTCTTTTTCTGACTTCACTTGCTTGTGGCAGGAATAGGGTGGTGCAGGCGGGTTTAGCACCTGTCAGCAACAGCATAAATAATGTTGTAGGTTTGTGATCCTTTAGAAATTGCCGTCATGTTGCTCTGAGATCCAAGGCCCAGTGCCCGGGCTGGGGCCGGGCCATGCTCTCTGTGCAGGCAGTGGGGTGGCATGGCACTGCCCACGGTGCTGGGCCCAGGAAAGTCACTGCCAGAAAGCCCTGGGATCGTCACCACCCGTGCCTGAGGTGCCTGGCTTCGGTCATGGCTGACAGCAGCTGGTGCTCTCCCCTCCTCAGAGACACCTGCCAGGCATGGAGGCAGAGGGGGCAGCCCCAGAGCGAGCCTGGGCTGTGCCCTGCCTGTCCTGCCAGCTGTCTGAGGATCGTTTTGTTTTGTTTTTATTCCTGGAAATAAGGAGTGCTTATTTTCTCCAGAGAAGCTTTTAAAAAATAAGTGCATAACTCAAAAGAGAATCCTGGAGGGCACTGTACTTGGGAGACTTCAAAATGAAGAGTGATGCACTTTTTGTACTCAGTCATTTAGACTGCCATGACCCTTCCCCACGTGAAAGTGTATTTTTCCTGTTTTCTTCATGACAAGACTTCTTTCCTTTTCAAATTCATGCCTCTGTTTCAATAGCATCAAAGATGGATCTAGAGTGTTAAAATTGCAGCCCCCTGACCATAGGGAAAATCCCGGTGACTTCAGACTGAAGAGAGTTGAGGTTTCTGACACACACCATGGCACATGGTCTGCATTTTCCTTGTGAAACCCTGACATGTCCTATATGGATTTTCCTTCAGTTGTTTGTTTCCTGCATTGTTAGCATTTCACACACGCACAATAATTATCTTCCTTTCTGAGAAATTGTGTGTTTTTTCCTGCCACCCATTAACACGAAGTTTATTGAGTGGTTGGGGATTAGTCACTGTTCTCTCCCGGGGCTGAAGTGCTGATGTTGGAACAATGTAAAAGGAATCCTCCCCCGAGGATGTTGTGCCTCCCTACTCCTCTGCACCACCTGGGGATGAAGTGCAGAGGGCTGAGCAGCCCCCCTTTCTTGGTGGCATGGGGGGTGCTGGTCTTTACACTCAGCCTTGGAGACATGGGTACAGACTGTGAGCTTTGCTACTGGCATAAGTGGATGGGGTTTCAGACACCGGCATTGCTTTTTAAACACAAACGTGCCCAAGAGCACTGCACTTCACACTGTGGTGCTGGGGGCATTGTGTTACAGGCAGTGATGAGTGGGAAGCCCGTGGCAAAGGCAGTCTTTCATAGGAATGGCATGGAAGCGCAGGGAATGGCAGTGGCATTGTTCTGGGACAGCCACCCTCCACCTTCCTTTGCCTGGTCTTCCTCCATCAGACCTCTCACCCGCACAGTGGAACAGCATCTCCAGGATGCTCCATCTGCAGCCTTCCCTTTGCTCCAGCTGCTGGCCAGAGTGGTGGCTGAGGGAGCTGAGCTCCATGACATGTGGTCTGTCTCCCTGCAGAGGATGGCAGTGGGAGTGCCATGTGGCCATGGCTCTGGAACCCTGAGATTTATTTTGAAAGTGTATCGCTTGTCAATGTTGCGCTTCTTAGTAAATTCCTGTACAGCGCTTTATGGCTTGTCCACTGGTTAAAAAATAATATTATTCTCATGGCTCTGCCATTAAGATTTTTAGAAATAAAAATGTCTTATGATGTACTCTGGAAATGTGAATCCTGTGTATGTTTGTAATGACTAATTGCTTGATCAGCTCAGTACATACCTAAAGCATGGTTAGTAATAGTAGGGGCTGTGCAACCTTTGTTATGTATTCTGCAATACTGCAGTGATTCCCGGCTCCCTCTGGAGACCACGAGGCAAGCCCCAGCACCAGGCATGTTACAGAAACTGCCTGAAGTTCACAACCTCACCCTCCACAGCACCAGTAGATGTTGGGGCTGTGGGTAGGCTTGGCTGTRTTTATTCACTTAGCATCTTAATGCAATTACAAAGGTGCTGTGTGTCCAGCCAGCTTGGTCCGTGGCAGCGATTGGTTTGTCTTTAAGGGCTGTTAAAGATGTGTTTGATGCCTGTGCATCAAGCAGGGATGCCGTCTAGAACAAAAGCCTGTGTTACATTTACTTTGCAAAGTTGCTCTGCATTTGTGTGTCTACCAGAAGCACTTATGCTTGAATGCGGTGTTTGGGTTTTTTTCAGCTACTGTAAATAGATCATCTTTACAGACCACAATAAAATGTTTGTGTAGTGCTTAACTGTACATTAAGTAAAAACCTGCATTAGAATATCCCTGTTATTATTTCTATTGGGTAAATAAGAGCATAAAGACAAGTATCCCCACCACTCCCATTACCACGTTCAGCACTTAGTTACATTAGAAAAATGAGGCATTGTTCTGCCAACTTTTGTTTCCCTCCATTTGTGCTACTTACCACTTATGAATCCAGCATGCCGACCCATGCAGCAATTACCTCTGAAATCCAGCTCTCACGGCACACGTGGGTACCACGGCACAGCTATTGCCAGGGCTTGATGGCTAGCACTGGTCTCCTGTGCCCCCAACTAGAGCATTATTGGTTTGAGCTGGTGTATAACTAATAGCATTTGGAAGGTGTAGGTGTTATGTTGTCTGCTGAAGCATGATTTGTATTGCATTAAGGCATCCTGGTGGTTTTCAACAGGCTAAAGGGGTTTTTCAGCTCGGGTCAGTTACTGGGCTGTTGCCCAAGAGTGTGCAGGGCGTTCGGGTGACCTCAGAGGCCTGTACTGTATTGACACTTCGCCCAGACCTTTGCAGATCAGCTGAAGCAGTTGATGTGTTTTGCAGATCATCAGCTGTTCGGGACCATTGCGCGTTTATAAGTATATTGTAAAATCTCTCTTTGTATGCTTTGCTCAACTGTCCTATGCTGTGCTCCAGGGGGTGTGCAAGGTGTGCATGTCTTCTCCTCTTCCTCCTCAGACTGAGCACTTGGGCTGCACCTTCACTGCTGCTAAATTCACACAACTGAACATGCTCCCCCTCACCACCCCTCCAGGGAGCACAAGGGCAGGAGGCAAGGCCAGCCACTGCAGTTCAGCTCCAGACCACGACATCTATGTTACAGGGGGTCTGGGGGTGGGAACCGAGGTTCAAAGCTGCCTCTGCTTGTACGGAGAAATCAATATTTAGCCATAAAACCAGGAGAGGCATGGTTGGGAATCACAGCCTGAATGAGAGGGTTCCAGTATTGTCATAGAAGATAAAACAAGAGGAAAACATTTTGAATTTACTCTTTGTGTATTGAGGCCTTTTATTATTCATCAGTAAGTAAATATAAGCTAAGGGAGTGATTTGTTTCTAACAAGCTTATAAAATACTAGAGTCATTTGTGAGTTTATTGGAGTGCTGATTATAAACATTCCCTCATGCACACTCCTTTGTGTCAAATTAACATTCAAAATACAAATATTGTATCTTTGAATATTTTTGTAATCTCTTCCCAAGTATTTGAAATCTTCGATGAGAGACAATTGATGATGTTACGTGAAAAGTAGCCGAGCGCTCTCAAAATATGCCACAGTTTTGGACATATTTTTCATTTCTTTGGCATTTGCTTTGCTCATGCTGCTTCTTTGAATTGCCTGCTTCATGCTCTAGCATTTTGGATTTTGATACAATGCATAATTGATGCTCATCTAGCTGCAAAGATTCAACTGTTGTGCGTGCCACGCTGCCTGTGCGCCACTTCCCAGGATGTGCCCCACAACCCGCCAGTGCCAGTGCATGATGGAGGAGTGACTGGTCACACTGGGGCTGGGTGGCCTGGGCACTGCTCCCTGCAGCTGCTGGGGCAGTTCAGGCACATGGGCGGCACGGGGGCATCCCAGGTCTCCCACAGTGCTCCCTCGAGGAGCTGGACTTCGTGGTGTCAGATGTGATTAGAAAGGAAGCCCCGTTGTTGCACTTCCTCTTGTGCAGTAATGCACTTTCTGTTGGTGATCATAAGGAATAGAAATGTAAAGAATAGGCACGATTTGCCACTCATCCCTTGGACCATTGCTTTAGACCCATCCTCTGTGGGCAGTTTTCTGAAAGGATAAGCTGCATGGGGAGGGCATCCCAAAGCCAGGGTTTTCAGGTGCTGCTGGTTGAGACTAATGAACTTTAGGCAACCAATCTTAGCAGAGCTCCTTGCTGCCTCTGTGGCCACAGAAGTGCCACTTCACCCCCTCCATGTCGGTACAGCAGGTGTATTTGTAGTTTGATGGGACTGACCTTTTATTTTTATTTTATGATTTTGTTTTCCCCCATTCTGACTAAAATATTCCCTGTATTATCAGTACCCAAATTCTTTGCTCTTCCTATCAGTGTGTACCTTGTTTTTACTAAGCAGAGGAAAATCCTGCAAGGGTGGGTCTTAGGCTAACATTATTATAATGGCTGCCATTTAAAAAGTCAATTTTTGCCTACAGGCAAAGTATTGTTATCAGAGTTCATACCTATTTTGCATATATACGTTTGTATCTTCCCTACCTCTCTGGGGTGACAGGAGCAAATGCCGACTTCTTAATGCCGATCGTTGAATCTGAGGTTAAAATAAGAACTCACAAAAAAAGAATAAAATGGTGGGTAGCAGGTTTCTGACAGACCTTTATTGTTTCTTCCTTTTTGGTTGAAGCAGGGACTCCATGACAGCTTGATTAAGAGTCTTATTTTATTTGAGGGTGCAACTGAAAAGCAGCTTGATCTTTCCTCTCATTTTTCATTCTTTCTCAGTAACTTTTGCAGGGCTGTGGAATATGGTCCTTCTCATGTGGACTTATTAGGTGGATACCTCTAAGTCTCTTTCAAGTTCAATGATTGCACATCAGGCCTTTCTCTACAGCAATCCGATTACACCTTTGGATCTTTCCAAGTCATCTCAGCCACMTCTGCATGGCTCCAGTTCGTACCGCGCACACCCTGAATGCACCATCCTGCTGGGAACATCTTAGTCCTTCATTTTGGGCAGAGGCCTGGGGCTTGGTATATTTTTTTTTTAAATATAACTTCTGAGAATAAGTGGAGTTGCAGAGAGCCCAGGAAACCTTTACAATACCATGAGCCTGAGATCTGGGTGAATTTAAGCAAAAATAGCTGTGCAGGACTCCTGCTGTTAATGATCCATCAGAGCCTCCTGGATGTCATTGTGTTTTGATACGGTGGCATGCTCACACTTTCAGGTGGCTGGAAGAGGGCTGCTTCGGCACCATTGTAGGACTGGCTCTTGCAGATCCCTCTTTTTAACCAAAAAACCAGACTTTCCTTATCTTTTACACTAAGTTTTCTGTCACAGCCCACATATGTTCTTCAGAGTCTGCCTACAGCATAAGAGTTTGCACATGGCTTTCCTTAATGGATTAAAAAGCTAATGACATATAAAATGAAGAAAATGTGTTTCTAAAAAATAAATAAAACCAAGCTGGCCGTCTTGTGCACTGACAGAGTATCTGCCAACAGCCATATATGCCTGACTGAGCTACTCACGTGGTTAAATTGAAAGGGATTTGTTTACAAAGGCAGAAGCCAAAGTCTTCTGAGTTTAGGAGCCTGAAAGAAGGTTTCTGCCCATGCGGCCCACACACTGGTGCCCCTCACAGCCCTGCAGGATGTGTGCACTGGCCCTGAGCTCTCCTTCTGTGCAGAGCTCAGGGAAGCTGCTGCAGTGCTGCCTCTCCAGCTCCAGTTTGCATGTGAAGGGTACAAGCTGGCTGGTTCACATGTGGGACAAAGAACACATCTAAGGGTGTTACAAGTTTGATATTAGGTTTTATGTGTTTTGATCCATGTTTGTATGTTAGATGAGCACTACCCAGGGTAACTTTACTGTCCGTGTTATGCAGAGTCCTTGCTCAGCTGTGAGATCTCTTCCAAAAGGTCCCTGGGTTACAGTTTTTCTTCTTATTCGAGATGAAGCTGCCATAGGGTAGGATTTCCACCTGGGCTGTGGAGTGTTAATCAAGCAAATTCCACCAACATCAATGGGAGATGCTCTGTACGTTTACTTGTGCATAATCCCACAGTACAAGAATATATGTCTGCATAATGCAGAGATGCTTAAGATATTTTCTTGTTTTCATGCAGATTCTTCTTTTTGACTGCCTTAAGGAATATCATGCGTTACTGCACCCTAGGATTCCTGACTTAAAATATGTCTGATAGGGGGGATTCATTCTTTTGGGCATATTTGCACTTAACGAGCTTTGAGAGATATTCATGCCATGCAAAATCAGTTACCTATCTTAGCCAGCCAGACCTTATTTAGTCACCCTTGGTTCCCTCTATTTGCCATGGCATTTCATTTTGTCAGTCCCAGTAGCTGGTTTGTGTCCCTGAGCTCCGGCCCTAGTCCTGGAGAGAAGGAGTGAGGGAGGCACCTCGATAGGGCTGGGGGACAGGAGCCTCTCTGGGGCTGGGCTGTGATGTGTGTTCAGCCCTCAGATGAACAAAATCAGCTCTGGTGCAGCTGTGCTAAATGATCATTGGTCGAGAGGGCTGGGTAACCATAATTTTTATTTTCCAAGAAAAAGCTGAGATATGTTTCTGGGTTTTTTGCTTGTCTGCATGTATTTCAAAGAAGAATTTTGGTCTGTAAGTTGATAACAATGCCATAAGAGATTGCTTTTTAACCAGAGGCTTTTATCTAAGACTACGGCTTCTTAATAAGAAAATTAATTCATATTTAAAAGAAATGCATTTGTTTAATCTAAGCGGTGCAAATTGCCGCAGAATTATGGGGGTGCAGTATTTAGCCAGTCTCTGATTGTTTGGTGATCTGCCACAAAAATAATGCTCGTGGCTGGTTTTCACTTGCACTTTTAACTCTATGCCCACTGCACCATTTCCCAGATATCTACACTAATATAATCTTTAATTTGACCGTAGCTGGTACTGCTGTGAAGTTTACATTGCTGGATACATGTTTCCATGTTTATGCAGAATTTTTAATACCAGAATAAGGCCCCTCATACCAGTTCACCTGTCCTCACTCAAGAGGCATTGCACCAATGCAGGGATAATAGAATTTTTCATTGCTGATGCAAATAAAAGTCTACCCTCCCCCTCAAAAAAAAACAAAAAAAAGAAAAAAAAGGTGTGACATTTATTATGCTTTGATGCCTGAAAGAACCTTCAGTGTTTCTCAGTTAAATTGTACATTTAGGTAGTGTTTTTTGTTAAGAGTTTTGTTTTTATTTCTCCTTTTACCGGTTTTTCTGCTTCCCTGATGCCATCATGGGAGAGGTTTACGCCTTTCTCTTACTCTGTGTATTGCTGAGTGTAGTTGACAACAACTGGCTTGTAGCCTGTCATGTTAATTATATACTATTAGAGACCATTAATCTGATGATTATTTACACGATAGATTTAAAGCCTATCATGTCAATGTGTACTTGGGAAATGGTAATGTGAAGATCAGCGATACACATCAGTGGGAGTTGGTGTGTTTAACAAACACCGTGTGCTGTCCCAGGTGTAAGCTGGGTTAGCTCGGGGGGCTGCTCACCCTGCCTTGGATCCCCAGCTCAGGAACCTGCCTCTGAGCAGACAAAAATGCACCCTTTTGAGCAGTAGCTGCAGGATGCAGCTGCCACGCTGTGCCCAGGCAGTGGAGGGGGCTGCCCGTGGCAGGGAAGGATTTGCCTTTGGCATCTCTTTCGAGTCTAGGGGCCTCTGTGGGGAGGGGGCACCTCATGGCTCTGGTGGCCCTGGTGCTGAGGCTGGAGAACGTGCCAGGCCTGTAAAAGGAGTAAAAAGGGCTTTACACCTATTTAAAGTATGTTTAAAGCTTCGCATGTTTTAAAAGCATCGGCATATTCCAGTGGGATGTTTAATAAGGGTATAATGATGTTTTAATTTTAATTTTTAATTTCACAAGAAGAATAGATGCCAAGTAGATACTAGTTATTGCTGTTTGTATTGAGCTCTTCGATGTGATACTGTCAATAGGATGAGAGGATGAATGTATTCTCGCTGTGTAGCAATGCAGGGAGCTGCTCCCAGAGAGGAGACCAGGAGTAATAAGGTATATTTAGGTTTCAGCAACATGATGGCAAGAGGGAGGATAGTGCAGGTAATGGGCTGTGTGGCCATGGGCCTGGATTCAGGGCTCTGTTACTTCAGTTCCATCAGATATCAACACTGAACTTGAAATAACACAACTGTGTGAGTATTTCAAAATATTGAAATACATGATTTGGGTTGTTGTGCGGGAATGAGGTGTTCTTATTAAACTCTAGTTGTTCTCAGAGGTTCATTAGTCTGGATAAAGCTAGTTCTGTGTGTGGGTGTATGGACTTGCACACTCAAAGGCAGCATACTTTTCCTGTATGGGTTTTGCATTTACATGGAAGCCACCGGAGTTATTCCTTAATGAACTATTGTGAAGTAGCAGCCAGACCTCTCAGGCTTTAATCCACAAGAAGTTTTAATGTAGACTGTTAAAAAAATGCATCTTCAGAGAAAGGCTGATAAAGTGTGAAGTTACTGTGCTAAAGTATAGTGCATTTCTATAAATTATCTTTATGCAGTTTCCCAGATTAATATCTAAATCTAAAATAAAGCTCTGCAGGCGAGTCCCTCTGGGGCTCTGCAGTCAGAGATAGATGTTGCACAACTCCATGAACTCCTTTGAACTTTCAGATTTTATTTTTCTTGTAAACTGAAAATTAAGTTGATGAAGCTGGGCCTGGCGGACCCATCTGGTGTGTCTGAGGCTCAGGCTTCCCCTCAGGAACATGGGGCAGTGGGAGCACACAGCCTGTGGCCAGGAGGGAGGCAGGGCCTCTGGAGCAGTGCAGGAACTCGCAGTCAGTAGGAAACTCCCTGCAATCTCATCCCCAGTCCCTCTGGGACCATGCTTCTTTTTGATGGTCATTTTAATATTGCAGTGTACTGACATGTACTGGAGGCAGTGAACTTACAAGCTACCCTATAAATAATTTGGCATCTAATTCTGCATATTTTGAGCTTGAGGCCCCCTAAGATGATGAAAGAGTTTAAAGCCCGTTGTGTGGTTAGGCTAATTTAGCATGGAAAAGAATACCTTTTTGAGCCTGAAAAGTACATCACAAGAAACCTTGGAGTTTGCTACCAGGAATCCATAGGCACTTCCTCTAGCACCTATGTTTGCCAGCAAGTCCTGTGGCTTCTCTCTCTTAATATCTTCCCTGATTTCCCAAATCCCATTCTTCTGGAGAGCTTCCCCACATGGAGAAGAGCGATAGCCCCTTTGTGCTGCTAAACCCTTTTCTGGGCTGCCCATCCCTTGGAAAACTATGAAGAACACAACTGATTTTAATGAGTCTTATCCAAATGCAGATATAAGGAAACCCAACAAAGATACACACAAATGCATGTTGGGACCTCTGTATTTTTGTTGGTATTCCTTACATAATTTTTAGAAAAATCCAAGCCCCTGTGTTATCATTTTTCATTAAAGTGATGTTTCTAACCACAGTGGACAGCTCTCATATCCCTTGAAAACTTATAATAGTAAAATTGTCATAAGGATGAAGCAGGAATGCAAGGTTTTATTAAACAATCTTCGGCTCATAAAAGACATCAGTGTTGTGCCATTCTAGATCATATAAATATATTTCAAAGCAGAATCATATTTCAGCAGAGAGATAAAGCACAAAAGAATATGATTAGCGGATACCAACATAAAATATTAAACCATCCAAGAAGGGGTGTAGGTGTATGTTTATCCACACGGGCAAGTCGGGGGCTGAGAGCAAGGCAAGATTTTGGCAATGTGTCAGTAGAGCCATGAGCGCAGATATCCGTGGCAGTTTGTGTGCGTGCGTTTTGCAGTGGCAGGGGGGTTGGCATGGTTTCTCACAGGCAGAGCTGGGTGTTTCACACAGCCGCGCAAAACGCTGAGGGAACGTGATGGGTGTCTTTAGTCTGGCAGAGTCGTCAAAGGGAGATATGAGCTCTACCTGGATAAATAAATAAGTATAAATAGTTTTCTTTCTGATATGTGACCAGATTATTTTCCAGTTGATTTCCAGCCAAGGTCCCAAGGGGGCCACAGATCAAAAAAAGATAAGGGTCAGTTACAAGGTTGAGCTCATTCGGCGTTGCCATAGTAACTGACCTCCAGCATCCCTGGGAGGACGGCACCCAGCTCCCCAGGTGACATTTCTGTTGCCACGCCATCAATCCGCTGCCTTTCACCGCCCAGGCTGCCTAATGGCCGGGGCGCCCGCGCCGCAGAGCGCCTCGGTGCCGCTGGCCCGCGCCGGGCAGGAGCGCGGGATCGCCTCGCCCCGCAGCTGCCCCGCCGGCAAGGGAGGGGCTCGGCTTCGTCCTCCGGGATTAATTACAAAAATGCAATGGAGCAATGTGGTCCAAGTGGTTTGTGTAGCAGGTCATGGGCTTAGACAGCAATGGCGATGAGGAAATGTCGACTGTACAGCAGACATCGCCTTCGTCTGCTGTGAGCATCTGAAATTTGCCATCCCCTTGCGTTCTCAGACCTTGGGTTTACCACCATCCTTGGATTGTTTTAAATGAAAACCAGTGGTGGAGTGGTGCCAGGCAGACGAGGGGTCAAAGTGGTTCTCTGCAGGCTTTGTTTTGGAGGGGGGTGTCCATCACTGTCATCCTCCCCTTGTTACAGCCACATGGAAAAAATTGCTGGGGAAGCTCCTGCTTTTCTTACATTATGAATTTTTCCCTTTGATTTCTTATTTACTGGGAAATGAATTGCATAAACAGAATAGTTCCATGCAGTTTTCATTTTATTTCCCTGTGTTCATTCCAATTTCTATTTATTTCTACCATAATTAGAGTACATGGCCCATTTAATTCTACCAAATTTATGATCTAATGGACAGAAGAAGATTCTCTGTGAACACAGTGTATTAATGCTTTGTTACACTGAATCACAGTATTTCAAAGTTCATTAAAAGCACGGTTAACTCATGGATGTGAACATCTGAGTACAGGAAAGAAATTCCCCTTTATTGCCTTAATTTGCTGCAGTAGAGTAGCAATATACTGGTCTGGGAAGCTATAGCAGAGGATGTACATGTTGTTGTCAGCAACCAGCATCAGATTGTCTTACACGATCTCTCAAATTAGGACTATTGCAGTTATTCCATAAGGGAAAATTTTGCTTTATTAAATCAAGTTGAAGAGAGAAGTTTTAACTAACAGTAAAGACAATGCCATCTTGATTTTTGTTGTTCAGATCTCCTATTTGTTGTTGTGATAAAGTGTCAGTACACGACAGTGTTAACATGTACTTTTATATTGCCATTAATACAGTTATAATTAGAAATGCAGCTGATACAGTAAATGGGTTTAATACAGCATTATTAATTATACTGCATCCTCGCCAGGAGGCTGCTGGTGTCGGTTCTCTTAGAGGCTTAGAGACTCATTGTAATATGTATTAAATGCACATTGCTGCAGCAGAAATAGCTTTATGGAGAAGCATATTCCCACTCTAAAATGGGCAGAATGACAGTGTAAGTGCTACTAAACACCCTATCAACATATTTAAAACTATCCTGCAAGTGCACCTGAACTTGGGGACAATGAGCGACGTGCTCTGCCACCGCAGTTCAGCTGGGTCTGCACAACCCACTAATCCTCACTAACAGGCAGTAAATTATGTACCTCCAAATTTATACAAATGCCTGCCTTTGACATCAGTGGGCACCACCCAGGTTTCACCTTCAGGATTCAGATAATCAGCTCTCATTCCTACTGGCTTCCCTCAAGACCAGTATGGAAATAAGTATGTGTCTGCCAGGGATCAAATGCTTTTGGAGACAAAAGTAGGTACTGAAAACATTACAGGATACTATCATCTCCCCATGATACTTTTACACAAAGCGCTCTGTTCCTCTTTTGGCCTGACATAGTTTCAGCCTGACAGAATCCAGCAGGCCTGCTTGTTTTAAACAAGAGCACATCCTATTATTTTTTTGAGAAATGAAGTGTAAAATTAATGCTTATTATTTTGAGCTCAGGAAAGAAAAGGAAGAAACCCAAGATTCTTGTTTGCTGTGCATTACTTGTTTAGTCCTGTAATCAATTGATCCCTCCACAGATACACTTACGAAGAAATGGGAGAAGATCTAGCATAACAAGCTGTAAAAATCTACATTTTATTTTACAAATGAGAGGGGCTGCATAATTCACTTGAGTTATGTAGGTCTCTCATAGATGCTTGTCATGCTAAAAAAAAAAGGCGAATAAGAATGAGGGAAATGATGATGTGTTTTCTGTTGCTAACGCCCAGCACCACACATTTGACTGTCACACTACATTGTCAAAAAGCCTCCTTGCATGTACCTATATGATCTTATATAATTCAAGGAAGTTATTCTCCAAAGGTGACTGAGTATCCCTATACATGTGCCATGTTTCTGTGTAAAATAATATGCTGTAAAATGCCATAGAGGAGAGAGTGATTATAGCGGCAATTCTATCTATATCTTTGGGCATTTTCATATTTTGAATACACATGCATGAAAAGAGAAACGTTTGTCATGCTAACCATGGTACTTTTCCCCCCTTTTTTTCTTTCTGGATGGTTTTATAGACACAAGAAATACATAATGGACTCCTGTGGGAGTGGAATAAAAACCCCCACCGGTGAGGAGAAGGCCTTATAATTCAGAAGTGGATTTGCAAATCAAAAGGTCTTGCCTCGAGTGGGATAAATTTCCAGATCTGCAGGAACCCATTATGTTTTATTATTTTTCATTCTAGTTTTAGTTTGTTTGTTATGGGTTTAACTATTTAAAATACTGCAGGGATCAGCCAAGAAAATACACAATCTCTGTTACCTAATTAAACATACCAAGCTTGTAAGAATATACTTTAAATGAAATGCTGAGCATTGTTTGTTTTGGTGGTTATTTTTTTTTTTAGTTTTACTCAAATTATAGATATTTAGGCAGCAAAAGGATCAGCTGTCTAGTCTTCAGTATGTGGCTATCTGTATTTATGAACACGTGCTCACACAGGACCATAGGCTGTACATGAATCACTGTTTTCCAAACACMCAGTATGTAGAGGGTAGAAAATTAATGTCAAACGTGATTTCTCTGATTTATTCATAGAAGGCATTCATTCCATTCCCCCCAGTTCCTGCTTTGTCCTCTGCAGGTTTATTGCAGCATTTGGTTGCTGTACACAGCGGTGTGGCTGGGCACGCTCAGCATGAGGCTTATGGCCCTTCCCCATCTCTTCTTCCCTCTGGAGCAAAATTCACACAAAGCCAGAACTTTTCAGGGAAAGGTCTGATGGGAGAAGCCAGCCTTACAGCAGAGTAAGGGGAGAGGGCCAGGTTTGGAAACGTACACATGAGAGAGGGCAACATGCCCACCTGTGATGGATGCCCAAGCAGGGCATTGCAAACCTCGTGGCATCTTAGAAATATCCCAGTCCCTGGTTGTGGCTTCCGAGGGAATTTGTAGAGCTGCTGCCATGGAGCCACCAGCCCTTTCATCTTTCTGTTCCTGGCTCTTTCCTTTTCTCTTTTTATCTCCTTCCCAACCCACCTGTTTACTTCTCCCCGTGCCTTCTCCCTGTTCCCACCCAGCTCCGGTGCCAGCACTCACTGTGAGCACCCACTGCCACACGGGTTCCAGAGCCCACCCAGCCTCGAGGCAGCACGGGCAGCTCTCCACTGTACAAGCCTTGTGCAAGGGTTTTGGGATCCTGACAGTACCAGAGGCTTCATAGGAAGCAATAATCTCCTTCTGTTTAGCCCCTTTAAAGATAGTAAAAGCTAATTTGAAGCAACTCTAAGTAAAGACTGTGCTTCTGAAGACTCACATTATTAATAAGATCCAAGTGTATTTGGCAAGAGATTAGTTCACGGTGTAATGTACTTGTTTCTTAGCTATCTTGGAACTAAAAATTGGAAGTCAGTGATATTTGAGGTTATAAAAATAAAGCTGAGTGTTGAACAAAAGAAAGAATTTATTTCGTTTTTAAAATACGTTTTCATGAGAAGTTCATGTGCTGCCACAGTGAAGAAAAGACACATTTTCAGGAAGTATTTGCAGAAACCAGCTACAATTTTAAAAAAATTTAGGTGGTTTCTGATTTTTATAAACTGTATGTTATGGTTTTGAAAATTCTGCAACTCCCTCCCTTCAAGAAAACCAAAGAATTGTTTAGTTTTATGTGTGAAAATTGGTTTAATGTGGCTTTAGTACCTCAAAAAAAGGCTCAGCTGCACCCAGAACTACAAACTTCAGTAAACAGAGGAACGTAATCATCTTACAAAAGTAGTAGACCTGAACCAAGAGTAATAATTATTGTTATTTCACTGAGTTCAGTTAGAATATAGAGGCATTTAAAATGGGCCCTGTGTATTCAATACTTAAGATACGTGACATGGAAATTATGCTTTATATTACATTCAAATACCTTCAGTGGTCTCTCTTCATCTTGGAGAAAGCCAAGAGACACAAAATTTAGGCTGACCCTCTGCTCTGAGGTCCTTCTATTTGCCAGTAGTTCCTTCCTCTCCTCTGTGTTTGCAGTGTACTCTGAGGTGAAGACAGCACTTCAGCCTGTCAGTGTTGGTGGTTGAACTCACAGTATTAAAGTAATTTTAAGTGCTGTTTGACTCTTTAATAATCTATACCCAGCGCAGGCTGCTCTCCCCTTGTGGCAGGATGCGAGCTGTGCCGCGCTGTCGGGAGCCTGGGAGCCCCGTGTGGGTTCCTGGCGGGTCGGGCGCGGGGCTGCTTCCACGGCAGCTGAAATGTGGGGGGGCTGCACCCCTGAACGCCAGCAGCTCATCCTGCTCTGGTGCTCGGGCAGCGGCTGTGGGTGCCGGGGGCCGCGTGTGCCGGCACAGGCGCTCCCCGCCGACCGCCGCCGCGTCCCCGACGCTAATCTGCTGTGTCACTAACAAGTTGTATCATTTGAACCTTGCAGAGGAAGGCATCAATCATGAGTGCAAGCTGTGTAACCAGATGTTTGACTCTCCGGCAAAGCTCCTGTGTCACCTGATTGAGCACAGCTTTGAGGGGATGGGAGGCACATTCAAATGCCCTGTTTGTTTCACAGGTAAGACAGGGAGGCCAAGACAAGCCTCAGCGTGCATGGCTAGATTCAGAAATGACACCCGGGGGATTTGTAAAATACTGTATTCCTTTCCCTGGGAAAAAGAAATACTGTGCTTGGAAATGTTCAAATATGGTCCGTCTGAAGCTGGGGCTCGCTCTGACGAGCAGCTCTGTGGCGTTTGACACCAAGCAGCACTGCTGCGTGCGGCGGGCTCTGCATGGCCCCCACAGTTCCAAACATTTACATTATGCCTTGTGGCTCGACGGTGCTATGTGTTTCCAGGTGCAGGGCTTGAAAAGTATGGACCTGCTCTTGCAAGCCCTTATTCACCTGAGCAAGGACCCTTTAAAGGCCAGATGGTTCACGGTCTGCTCACAGTGCTGAGGCTCATGAAGTAAAGGTTCGATAAAACCAAATTGTACAACAATATGTTTTTGCCAGCCACTCTCTCAGAGGTTTCTTTAAGAACAGTTTTCTTATGGTGGCACATTTCTAACTCTTGTCTGAGAGCCTGCTAGGTATCCCTTCTCTGTAGATCATTTAAGGTGTCTCATCAGTGTACATGACCATGGGTGATCTTGCTTTTCCAGGATCTGCAGGATTCATGCTAAAGGCTGCCTTTTATAGTCTCTCCAATACAACAGTTAACATCTGCATTTCCAACCTGTTTGAGAGATGAGAATCATGTAGGTGTCACTCTGGACCTGTTCTCAGTAAAGGGGCATGGCAGCACCTGCGATTCCTTTAACTTTGGTGGGAATAAGGTGAACCCACGTTCTTTAGGGTTTGGCCCACGATTTGAGAACCTGTTTTTTGTGTGAGCTTGAAGTTAATTTATCCTTTCTGAAATGTGCTGTAAAAAAACTCTGGGTGCATGCATTAAATTCTGCCGAAGAAGCCATTTTCACATACAGATGACCATTCATATAGTGAGACAAAAATGAAATCAGATACATTTTTTTAACCAGCTAAAGCTGTGGTTCAATATGTTCCACTTCAAAATTTCCCTTGATAAAGTCAGAATAATTGTCAATTCAGAATCATAATGCAGATGCTGGGATATTTGTGATGTTAAACAATAATCCTTTTTTCCTTTTATATTTAATAGACAACCTATTTAAAAGATCTAAAAATTGTAGCAAGCCTGCCCTTTCAGATTCACATGTCTGCCAGAAGTGCTGTTCTGGGCCACGTGTCTTCCAGACCAGCCATCAAGGGTTCTCCTGGCCCAGTTGTCCTGCATTAAAAATGCATCCGATGCACCTGTCGTGGGCCCAGGGCTCCCCACGGGAGCGGTGACATCCCCTCTTTGGTCTGATGACTGAGTTCTTCCAGTTACCTGTGGACAGTGTTAGCTTTATGTGAAATATCAAAAATCCATGCAGGATGTAGAGTCTGTTAGAAGTAAGCTGACTGTCAGCCTGGAGACTCTAAATTGACTACTTGTAAGGAAATTCTGCTGAACCAAGTATATCGGCACTTCTCTGGCAGATACCCTTGGACTCTTTACAATTGCAAAGACTCTGAAGTGCAGTTCAAGACAAGGTGCCTTATAGAAAGCAATCTTAACTAATCATACTATGTTGTTTCAGTTTTTGTACAGGCAAACAAACTGCAGCAGCACATCTTTGCAGTCCACGGGCAGGAAGACAAGATTTATGACTGTTCCCAGTGCCCACAGAAGTTCTTCTTTCAAACAGAGCTTCAGGTATGTTTACAACAGGAGTAAAAGCAAAGCTAAAGCTGTTGATTTCTCTGTGCAACCATCACCCTTGTGCAGCATTTAGAAAAGGTGCCTAACCTTGGTATGGTCTCTTCTGCCCTTAAACAGTCTCTCAGTCTCCTCCTGCCTCCCTGGGTGCCTTGAGGAGAAAGGGGTCTCTGAGCATGGCTGGAATAAATAAATAAATAAGGCAAGACAGATATCATGATTTATGAGTATTTCTCTTGACAGTACTGTTGCTACATCCTTACATGTCTACGTCAAACACCTTGTAAATAATTTCTTTTTCTCTATTAATAATTTAGGGACTGATTAACATACAAAGACTAAGCAAATGGTAGCTGCCCCATCCCCTTCCTCACTGTTATATCAGAAATAAAGGAATTTTCCCTGCTGAGGTATGACAGCAAAGCGTGGGTGCAGCTCGACATGATGCTCAAGCAGAGACCCCTCCAAGGCAGTAGCACATTACCAAGCTGTGGTTCTGCACACCAGGCCTCACACACCTCTTTGCCTGGCAGCACTGGGGGTCACAGCCACAGCAGTTGTAGCCCTCACAGGGCTGGTGCTTCGCCCACACCCATTCCCAGGGGCAGCAAACCTTCCAGAGAGGCTGGACCCTGACCTGGGCATGCTGCTGCAGCCACGCTCGGGGCCCTGGCCCCAGAGGCCTCCTGGGAGCCATGGCAGTGAGGCTGGGGTTAAATCACGCTGATATCCTTAGTGCTAAACCCACACAGAGACTGGCACCTCCGTGGTGTGTGTGCCTGGTGCCTCCTGGCCAATGGAGCACCAGAGCCTGCCCTGCCAGGGAGCTCGTGGGGAGGCGCCCACCCCGGCTGGCCTCCTCACACCTCTCTCACCTGCGCAGCGTGGCCACCAAAATACCACTCCCATCCCCTGGGAAAGGCAGTCTTTTTATAGAATGGTACCATATGCCTCATTTAAATCTATTAGCTTTATAAACCATGATTTACTTAAACTTTGGAGGGTTTTTATTTATCTTGCTCAATTCCCAAGCTGCTGCCTCTTGTGTTGTGCTGTCATGCTGTGGAAGGATGGCTGATCTTTTCACTTTGTTGATTTTATTTTTTTTTTCTCCCAGGGGATGTCTTCTTTCCCTTGTTCTAGCGACCTGATTTGCATAAGTGTACAAAAGTTTTAACTATACCTTGTTAATATTTTAATAAAGTCAGCAGATTTTGGGTTYGTGTGTTCTCACTATGAACGTTTTATGAAGGCAGCAGTGGCTTGCAAAGGCAGCTTTGATTTTTTCCTTCCATATCTCCCTTAAAGTGGTGTTTGGTCATTAAAATGGGCACACTGGCTTTGCAGGCCACTGCATTAACCTTTAAAATCAGATGATCAAATAAAGAAAACCTGGTTAAATTATAGTTTAAGCAGCCTGGTTTTTGCAATTACCAATTTTAATTACATAGTGTTTCAATTCTGAAGTTTTGTGCATTGCACAATTGCTGCAAATGTCAGCTTTAATCAGATAAATTATGATTATAATTTTTCAGTTTTTATGCCGGATTTTTGGGCTCAAAATTTTTCTGCTCATAATAATTACACGAGTAGTTTTGAATGATGTTGGCTGAATGAAAATTCAATACTCAGCTGCATAGTTTTAGTCTTTATTTCAGTGGTGACTCAGAAATGTGTGTTGATGCCAGGGAATTTACTAATGCAAATATTGGAGCCAAGGAGGACACAAGATGTGTGTATAAATCAGTTAGAAATGCTTAAGACTTTTGAACCAGTCTGCCTTGGCACGATTATCTCATTAGTTTCTGGTGTGCAAGCTGCCTGCTCTAAATTCTTCAACTGTTGGTTATATTTTTGTTCAGTAATGAAGATTTAGCGTTATTTTAGTGAACCAGTTGTTCAGCTGCTACTTAGGGTTAAATCTGCATAAACCTTTCTGTGTCTTTAACTGCAATTATTCTTATGTGGGCAAATCACCCTCCATCAAGGGGTTCTGCTTGATGAATTTGACTTTTCAGTTCTGAACTTGCTTTCCTACTGGCATGAAATAACTGGTATCAAAATCTGAACCTACACGTTGTTTTTCGTCTTTCTAGTTTTAAGTAAAACCACTGAAAATACTTCTTAAAAATTGAGCATTCAACTATTTCAAGAAGAAATTCAGAGTGGGGTGCTTGTAAAAAAGCAGGAAAAACAAGGAAGGGGGAAAATGACAGGCAGAACAAGGAAAAGGTAACTTTTAGAGATGTCACGGACTGGCATGAAGTAGCCCTGGTGATTTGTGAACATTTTTTTGAACAGTCAGAGTAGACTCCAAGTGTGGCATGTGATGAGAAACTGTAAATGCTGCTGTAAATGTAGTTCTAGTGACGGGTGCAGATACTGCTTCGGTAGTTTAATGCTCTGGAAGTGATCAAACCCTCTTTGTGCTGCTGAACTAGTAGTTGTATTTTAATATAGGTTTATGCTTTGAAGTTTGCGTTATCTGATGGAGCTGTAAAACCAAGGCTTAGGAACGCTGGAGGAACTGAGCTTGCTTTATGAACGGTGGAAATTTTGGTGAGAATCTGGAGCAATGAGTCAGTGAGGTTACTTTGATGATATTGCCACAAGAAAAGAAAACAGAATGCTATTTAACTGCTTGCGTTATCTCACTAGAAATAAGGAAAGGAAACATGGTAAGGTTAAGTATGGAACACAAAGGAAAGGGTGTGTGTGATAACCCCACACACCCTTAGGGCAGCAGAGGAAAGGCTGGCAGCTCTGCATTTTTCACGTCCTCACTTTGTACGATTGACAGCTATGAATATGATGAAACTCTCCTGGAAAAAAAGTAAATTTACAGCTAATGTATAAAACACCAAGGCTATGGCATTTCATTCCCCCTATTGAAACATGCTTACTGAAACAAGTGTAGAGGTGGAGGGCTGGGTGTTCTGTATGTGTAGGGCAGATCCCCTTCTCCAGGAGTTGTGCTGGGAGCTGCCAGCCCCACTCCGTGGAGGCAGCCGGAGCCACCATGGCACACGGGCACTCAGACATGAGAGATGAGCTTGCTCTTTGACAACTGAAATTTTGATCTTTGCTATTTAAAACGTAGCAGGGAATCCTGCCAACCCCAAAGATGGGTCAGAAATGATGACACGTAATGGGTGCTGAGAGTGGTATTTGTGGTGTGATTCACAACAAGGAGAGATCCCTCCTCAGTTGCTTGCATCGAGAATTACATTAAGCAAACTGTGACTGAGCAGTGATTTTCAGAGAAAACTTACAGAGGATTTTCATATGTACCCTTTTGCCACACTGCTTTTCCAAGGAGCCATCACATAACCAGTGAAGTATTTGTATTTAAAGGATTAATTCCTGCTGTTTGCTTGTGTACTGTTAATCATACTGTTTCCTCCTAAATGATTACAATTGATGAAAACTAAGGCAAGGGATATAATAAACAACGCACAAATAATCCAGGTACCAAGGGAGCAGGGTACCTGCCAGGTCTTTCCTAGCACAGGTGTTCAGGTGTTTTATTGCCTGCTATGAATAAAGGGCTTTCTTTTGTGTTCAGATTTGGAGATATGTCAAACTACTAAATTAAGAGAGCTTCACTGGAGGAATGTGCTGTCATTTTAAATGCCCAGTTTTTTTAAACATACATATATCAAAAGGAGAGTGGCTACTATGGCTCATTGGCTAGCACTGTGGTCTGTCTCCCCTCTCATTTTATTTTATGTGAAAAGCTAGCAATTTTCATATATCCATAAACAGGCATGAGCTGCTGCACAGAAATTGCACTCATTATATTAATAATGATTTACCATGAACGTCCTCCAGGGGCTTGATTTGGTCCACATCAAAGTCCTTGGGATTCTTTCTGCTGATTACAGCAGATCGAGCCCTAAGCAGGTTTTCTCTTTTTAAGTCTGCTTTTAATGTCAGCTTGATGTTAGATGTGCCTCCTGTAGAGGACTGTGACCTGCCCAGGCGAGGGACACCACAGTGAGCTGCCCCACGGTCTGATGTGACCCAGTGGGGGACACAGAGCCTGCTCTGTACCTGTGCTGGCCTCCCTGGGACTGGGGCAGCGGGGAGCAACATCTCCAGCTGCTCACGCCGGTGGTCCTTGTGGTCATCTGGGTACAACAGCGTCCCGTGAGGTGCAGAGGGGAACGAGAGCTTCTTGGCTTGGCTGTGACCCACCTGCACGCAGACGAGTCTGCAGGGCTGCATCCAAGGCCTCACTTCACCACCAATGGAGCACTGAAGAAAGACTTAAGCAATTTTAGGTCTGTACCCAGCTATGTCTCCAACTCCTATTTGAAAAATGGGCTTTACCTACTTTCTGGGGGTATAAGAAAGCTTACTTAAATAGAAGGAAAATTTTTCTTCCAACCAGCCCTGTGTGCTTCGAGCAGTGCAGTATCTCAGTGCTTCTGGGCTCCAGTGTCCATTCAGGCAGTGAGAGAAAGGCAATTCTATGGTATCTTAATGAAGTTGCAGAAAATGTATTTCCGTGAGAGTGTGTGGATGGCAGGACAAATGGGACCTGAAATGTGGCCCTATCTCAAGGCAGTGCTTTGATGTAACTTCTGCTGTATTTCAGGACTTACGTGTGACTTCGATGGTAAACACCAGGAGCTTCTTACTGGAAGCATAACACAAGCTCTTTCTAAGTTTCATACAAAACATACACAAAATCATGTAGAATTAATGTGCTGCAAGTAAAATCCTTTTTTTTAAAACAGATTTTTTATCTTTGCATTTTGCTTGTTGATAGGCTCTTAAGTCTGTTATCTATTTTCCCTTCTTTTTTACTTTTATTTTTAATTTTTGGTTTTTTTTAATTTTTAAAATTAGTTCTCCTTTAAAATCCTGAAAATGACCTAGTCAGTTATCCTAGCAGATTTGGCTAGCGTTTTATAAAAAAATGTTGCTATGGTGCTTGGAGTATTGTTAAATTTTAATTATTAGTAGTTACAAAGCTAATAAATTACAAGACTACCAAAATCTATTCCAGCCATATTGCTGGGTTTCATTCAGACGCAGTCAGATAATTATAACTAACAATAATTAAAAATTAAAAGTGCTGTAGGCACATACCTATCGTGTTGAGTCTGCCTGCCTGAACGTTCTTTATGGACTGCAAAACCACAAGTTTTATCTCTGATCTGTTTTCACAGTAGGGAAGAGTTTTACCTAGGTGTCTGGTTTTCAATATGTGTGTTTGAATTCAGGGGAGGAGGAGGAATACATGGCTGTTTAAAAATTTGGGGTTAGGAAGAGGTTCTCATAAGGACTGAGGCTAAGAAACACCATTGTAGACTACGTGGGGCTGTTGCTGGGCTGCAGCAGCTACAGTTGGGGTTCTGTGCAGAGGAAGCTGGAGGTTTCCTGGGCATGACATCCACAGAGGTTAATGTAAGAGCAAGGGCTGTTCATGCTCATGCACCTCTCCGTGGTTTGTCAGCCCCTTCTTCCCTAGCACACAGGGAGGGGGTGTTTGCTGTGCCGGGGGCTGGGGGTGCTGTTGGAACAGCAGTGCAATCCAGACCTCTTTGCGTGGCCACCTCTGCTGCAGCAAAGGATGGTGCAGTAATCCTGAATTGCCCTGTGTGTGGCACAGTGCCAAGGTGTAGCATTTTTTTCATTTGGAAAGATGATTCTGAGCAATAGATTGCTGCATCTTTATCCTGTCTGAGGTCTTTTCAGTGAGATGCAGAAAGATCTCTCACCTGAGCTAAAGACATGTCTGGCACAGGAGCAGCATGGCCTGTAACAAAAAACGCTCCTTCATTTCTTACAACAGTAACGCCATTCTGTGGCTCGCCCTGGCTAACAAAGTGCACACAACTTCAGATTAACATGTGCAGAAAACCCAGCAGCAGTGCAGAGTGGGGGAAAAAAAGGGAGCCAGGTGAAAGGCATCGTTTTAGTCATTAATGCACTTAAGCGCACCCAAGTGTCAACATGTGTGATCAAGTGTAAGGAGGCATGTCGTTCCAATGTGGCAGTGCTGGCACACAGAAGGGGCTTCCTACAGCAGAGATGGCACTTGGATCCGGTGCTCAGGCTGCCCAGCTAAACCCGTCGTTGCCTGTCATCTATGCCCTAGGGCAAGGGTCCAACCAACTTTTGCGCAGGCACCATGCCATCCCAACAGATGGGCAGGAGTGTAAGCCGCCAAGAGACAATGTATATGCATCAATTGTGTTTATTGAAAGCACAATTCCTGGCTGGAAATGTTCAAATGTCTATTTATTTTGAGATAAGATGCCTTTAGTTAATGGATGTAGAAATGCAGCTTAGCTTTGAATTAATTCCTTTTATACCTTACAAGATATAATGCAGACGTGAAAATGTGAGATTGCTAATTATGGGGAGCTCTGTTAAAGGTGTGTCATGACACAGAGTCCCTCCTAAAATTGACTCAAAGTGCCAAGGTACTACTTGCCTTTAAGTACTGGAGACCAAATTTTTTGTAGATGCTGCACATAACTATACAAATCTCTGGCTCAATACATAGTGATATTCAAGGAGCCAGCCTTTTACACTGGCAGGCTTTCCTTTGCACACAGATGTCTAAGCTCACCTTCCCTCTTATTGGTGGAGACCACTTTTACTTTTTGCGGTAATAAAGGTGATACATTAATCCAGACCAAAGCTAGACCAGTTTACCCATCTCACTGAAGAGGTTTGTTTTCCATGTGACAAAAAGAGAGAAAAATCATATAATATGCTGTTATATTTGACTGCATTATTGCCCACCAAAAAGGGTAAATTATGGAAGCGTCCAGAGAGGAGTCTGTTTGCACACATTAAAGGGTGTTCCCTTCCCATACTTGTTAGCTTTATTCAATTAAGACTTGTTAGTGTTCTTGAAAGATGTGCTTTGAAGACCCTTCTGAATATACAATTTGGTATTCATATGGATCCAGGCATACTATATGTAAATAAATAAAGCAGGAATATTGTACTTCCAGATACATTAATGYATTCCCATCCTCTTGGAAGCAGAGCACACGGACTGTTCTAAACATCCATCCTGACCAAAAGGAGGAAGCACAGGAGAAGAAATGAGAAATGGATTTTCTTTCACAAAGACCAGATTGCAGTCTCTGGTCTGGCAATAACAATTACTAATGACATTTAGAGAGAAATTAAGGATGAGAAATGCAAGTTGGCATTTCAGCAGTGCCAGTCAGTAACATTGCATCAGAGCTCACAGGAGAGATGAGAAAAAGTTTAGGGATGGAAAATTAATTTTGTTATGTCAACAATTAACAAATACCTTTTCTTCATTCTTTACCACACTATCACAAATTACCACTGTGATAGTATTTAGCATCTCCTCAGGTGAATGAACATTTCAGCACTTTGAAATCCTTATTTCTGGGGTCCAAAGCACACATTTATGTTTTGCTCTGTTTTGTTGAACAATGAATGATAGAAAGAGATTCAGACTGACCAGGGAGGGAGGGCATGAGCTCTTGGATGTGTATAGCAAGAAAATTACGTGGTTTCTCTCTGCAGATCTCTGTGGTTCTTATAATCTAGAATGAATTAAGTTCATGAGCACTTTTTCTGAGGTTGTTGTTTCCTGTTTTACAAAGTTGGAAAGGCAGGGGTTGAACAATACAGCCAGTTCCATGCAGGACAATTTTGGAGGAGCCAGATTTAAAGCCCTGGAAACCTTAGACCTTTTATTCCGAAGTCCTTCACATGTTCACAAGGTRACATCCCTGTCCCCATAGGAGGCTGGTAGGAAGCCCCATTTCCTGCTGCTCTGTGTAGAGGCTCACAGCACAGGGGCCATAAGCTGTGGGGGCGTGAGCGTGGCCATGGCACAGCTGGCTGGGCAGGAATGGTGTCCTCAGGGACAGCACAACCGGCTACCGCTGCTTGGCCCTGCTGGACTTGGTAGCACATGCCTTTGTAAGCAGGGCAGGGTCCTTAAAATAGAAACAGAACACTTGTGTAATATGTAGACAAATAATTTTTTTTTCTTTTGTTTTCTCTCTGAAATGACTTATCAGAGCTTTTTTTTGCTGGTGGGAAGAGATCTCTAATCCAGCCCCTTTGATTTTCTTGTGCTGTAGTAGCTGCCGTGGAGCGTAGTTTGGGGTCTGAGCATAGATTAGCTCCGTTGCCTCCTGTAAGTGTCGCTAGCATCCAGAGGAACTGACTGTTTTTCAAAGGAAGAGGGATGCTGCACTGGAAAGGGCAGAGCATAAGCATTATTTAAACAAAATAGTGGAGCTTGATCAGTCTGAGTTTTAAAGACCTCATCGAGTGTGCTGTACAGCATCCTTTCAGAAGTTCAGTTTGCTTGCAAAGAGCAAAATGGGGATGCTTGTCCAGACATAACGTATATGCCTGAGTGTTTTCACAAGAAATGTCTAGATCATTAAATATAATAGGTCTCAGCTGCAGTTTTGATCACTGAAGCATGCACACAATTCATCACAGCAAATTAGGTACGTCTTTGTAACTTACCTTTCTGCAATTTGCTGGCACTTCTAGAAAGCTAAAACTTATATTGGATGTGCTGCAGAAGCCATTTCAGATAAAATATTCTGTGTTTATTGTTGGAGAACAAGGATTCCCTAATAACAAAAACATGGAGCAGTGTATGTTTCTGCTCCTGCATCTTGCAGAACCAGCAGTAGTACCAGCAGAGATCCCCAGCCACATTCATTATTTATATATTTCAGTGAATTTCTTGTCTGCAGTAAAAGAGATATAAGCTTCAACATCAGTCTGTGCCAAATTCTATCCTACAGCCCATTCAGAAACCTGAGGCAGCCGTGGTTCTCAATCATTACACAGCCCATTTATCTGATTGGAGTTTTGTCCTCTCTGCCTTGCTGAAATGTTGCATGTTCTCTAAAAGCTGAGTTTGACCTTTGGAAAGAAAAGGCATTTGCTATTTTAATTTTAGGGTGGTTTTTTTAGAGAGAACCTGAACCTACTTAAATGGAAATTGGCATTCAAATGCAGCAGAGTTATTGAAAAGCATTTACTTTATTACTAGAAGAGAACAGACGCTAGTGGACTCGAAAATTACATTTCAGTGGATTCATCAGTTTCAGTCACTAGTTAGTCTGTGAACAGATGGATATATTTGTAACAGTTAACATGAATTTATACCCTAGATTTTTGCATTTGCCTTAAGAGCACTGCTATCTTAGTTGCTGACTCGAAGGGTTTGGAGATGCATTTTATTTTTCTGAAAAAAGATATGTTTGTTTCTAATTGCAGAGATTTCTTACATCATTGAAAGCACCTCAGTTTTCAGAAATGTGAATGATATATAGCTTCTGTGTAMGGAAAATGTTGTAAAAGAATCCCCAGTACAGCTGCTGCAGAAAAAATAAACATCTCGGCCTAAACCTAGATAAACCCCTGTGGACTGAGAAAATAATTTTCAATAACCAGATATTTTTAACTCTGTGTATGAAGGTAGTAATCACAGTCACCTGTATTTGCATCTAGGGTCTGCCACAGTCTAATTGCTTGTCTCCCCCCGCCCCCCAGATTTTAAGGCTACTGGTTAACTGAGCAATACATTAAGCACTCCATGTCCAAACCAGAAAGAAATACTGCCCCAGCCTCTACCATGTGGCATCTTTAGGTTTCAGGGATTTCGTTTAAATCTGAAATTTATGTCCGGGAGAAATAAATTATTAGATTGTAAAAGCAGCTGGGGAGGGAGTAAATATAGTCTCTTTTGTCCTCTATATCATTTCCCCAGGAAGATAATAAATGTGTGGCAAGCGTCTTGTGTTTCCTCGGTCATACAAATGTTGTGTGTGTGTTGTATTTCAGATGTGAAGCCTAGACTCCAGACAGGAAATCCTGGAGTGATACTGTACTGCTGTTGCCTACTGCTGTGGTGCTGGTGGAGCCCCCATCACTTTTACTGCTAGAAGGAATTTGAAAAATAATTTCATGAAGACATTTAAAAGGCCTTGTGTGTATCCCTGATTTCCTGAGTAAGAGATTTAGGGTGTAATCTCAGGATTTATCTCCTCAGCCAGTGAAAGGCAGCAGAGCAGCGGTTCAAGCCCTGGCTGCTGGAGCGAGCTGAGAACAGGGGTCCTGCCCTGTGACCCCATCCTGAGGGCCAGTTTTTCCAGTGGGATTTCAAAGAGCGTAAGAGAGATTCCTGCTAATTTCTCACTGCCTTACCTTTTCTCATTCCTCTGTGAGGTCAGATACATGGAGCAAATGTGATGAGTGGCTGGGAAAAAAAGGGGCCTGAGAAGAGCCAAAGGATAAGGAATTGTTAGAAAGTCAATGGTCTACTTGCTTTTCTGCGCTGGAGTGTGTGTATAGGGCTGTCACTGCCTGTACCTCCACGCTCTTGTCAGGAAGGCTGACAGTATTCTCAGTCCAGCCCACTCTCAGGGATCTGAAAACAAGCCTGAAACAGCCTTGCTATTCGCTCTTTCTGTTGTTCCTTCCAGAGAAGTATATTCAATCTTTTACTGTTGTTTGCCTAATTATACCCTGCTTTAACATCATATTTTGAGTGGTTTTTTTATACCTCCCCTTGACCAGAGGAGAAAGGAAGAAAGGTAAAATAATTTAGAATACAGCTTCTTTCCAGGTTGTGCCTGTTCCACTTATGTAAAATGAGAAGGGGGGTGGGGAGTGTTTGGTGCAGGTCTCGGTACACATGTGCAGTGACCCGACCAGAGAGGTAAACGCTAGTGCACAGATTGCTAATGTTCCCTTTTTCTTCATGTTTCATGTTAATGGAATAACTTACAGGATACTAAACTGTCTCTCCTCAGTGAGGTGATGGGACTTTGTTGGAAAAATCTAAATGATAGAGTGAGATGGTATGTGCTGATGGGATCAGTGTGGAGACAGCTCGTGTCTCTGTGCAAGGTCAGCTTGGGTTCAGCGAGGCTCTGTCACCCCAACTCTGCGTGAGCCAGACCAGATGTGGCAGCAGCAGTCCTGAGCTTATCACTCAGCTGTGCTTGAGCTGATTCACTGCAGAGTGTCTTGTGTGTCTTCTGTGCCACATCCTGGGTAGGCAGTATGGACACCCAGAGGTCACCTCTGTGCAGAGTCGCATTGCCTCGGCTTTGCACCGTGCAGGAACGGCCAAAGCAGTGCCCGCACTGCGCCAGCCCTGGGGGAGAGCTCCTGCCTGACCACCTAGCCTCCTCATTTGTTTCTGCTGTGCAGTTAAACCTGAATAAATTGCCATGGGCATTGAGGTTTGGCTGTGTATGGCATATCTGTCATCCGTGCATTACATTATTGTGTCTCCAAAAGGAGCAGTGAGGTTGTTTAGAACATATTTACTTCTGAAAAATGTGTCCTCCTTTGGGGCTGGCACATGCTTTTAGTCTTTGTGTGAAATCAAGATTGTTTAAAACACAGCATCTTGCTGCTTAAAAGGCAGATTTTCCTGATAGTGGTGACACAGTTGTAATGGAGTAGCAATGGCTGGAAAATCTCATTTAACCCAGTTGTTTCACACATACACCACAGCAATGTTGCCCTGCTGTTTTGTCTTGTGATATCTTGGAGGAAATGGCTCATGTTGGTGATATTTTGGCCCCTCTTTTATTTACAAGAACAAATTCTGCATGGCTCTTTCACACTCCTAGCTCCTCCAGGGGTTAATTCCTTGAGGCAGTGGGCAGTGGGCTGAGCACAATCCTGTCTGCAGATTTCTGCTCTGCTGGTGGGATCTACACTAAAGGGGTAGCATGTAAAGCACTTCTGTAACTATGGCCTTGCTATTTTATAGCACAGCCACTTGCATTGGAGGATTTTTATTCCCCTTTTGAAATTAGAAACCAGCAATAACAACCATTACGTCCAAGGCAACAGGTCACTGACCAGCCGTTTTGTCAGCCCCAGCAGTGTGTGGGTGCCACGTGACAGGAGTATTTATCTGCCTCTAAGAAAAGTGTATCTGTAATACAAGGCAATGCAATTTGTCAGATCAGTATTCCATTAGAGGAAATTTTACTTTAGTTGCACCTTCTTAAAAGAATTACCTGTCAAAGGGCTGCAGGCAGATACTGCTTGTGTCAACTCTTGTTGTCCACACTTGCTTATTTGATCCAAGGAACYTGGTTCAGCTGCAGCTCCCATCGTTCAGTGGAGGATGTTGCCTAAGTGAAAAGAATGTGAGACCTGCTCCTGTTAGTGTTTGCATTAAAATTCACAGTTAAGACTGAAATTGTTTTATACCTGGTCCCTAACACCAACAATACCTAACTGGTTCAGGAAAAAAAGCCACAAAAAGTAATCAGATGATATTCAGTGATCCTTGCCAAGCCAGAGAAGAGCAGAGCAAGTTTTAGGTTCAACTTTGAATTTCCTGGCTTTTGTTGGGTTATATTCCCATGGAAACAGTCACTCAGTGAAGCTTTGCCTATGCATTTTAACTGGTGACTGCTAAAGGTACTATGTAAAGTGTTCCCGTTCTGCTCTAAGTATGTTTTGAGAAAAAGAATGTGAAAAGACACTGTCCTGATCCTATAATGAAGACCCAATCAGGAAATCACTTAGTGTTTAGAGGAGTCACAAAGTATTCCATAATGATGATTCCAGCCCTCACAGATATGAACAATTAACTGGCTTCTGTGATATGGTTTACCTTAGATCAAGGAGGGATTAATGAGATAAGCTTTGGATAGGTTTCTAAGAAATCAACAATTCATGCTTTTGAGAGGAATACCTAAGAAGGATTCCTGGAAAAGTGTTTATCTCTTGAAAATGATTTCAAAACGTTGCTTCCCTGAGTAGGACCTGTAAGTAGATAAAACCAGGTCAGCACTGGGGCATGTGTGGAGGTTTTTGGTGTAGCACAGGCAAAGCAATGTCCCCGTGGGCTGGAGATGCTTGCTGTGATTAGTGTGGCTTAGGTTTGAGAACGGACTGGAAGTGGGTGTTTGCATTCTCGAGGACAGCTTTGGAGGGTCGCTTTGAAGCTGGGCACAGGGTCCAGGGTCCAGGGTATTCGTGCTGCTGCATGCCAGGTTTGTGACACATCCATGTGTGTAGGGGTGGCTGTGACCCCGAGCATCTGCTGGACCAGGTTCCCAAAAAAAACATGGACTGACCAAGCCCAGGTGAAAGCACCAGGCATTGTCAGCAGACCGGTGTGCTGGGATCCTGCAAGCCATTTTCTGCTCTTGGGATCAGAAATGGCTCTTGGAATCCAGTCGGGGAGTAACAGTGAGGCTGAGGGAGGAGTGAAGGAATTCTAAAAATATTATGGTTTCATGCACTTCTGACAACAGTAATTAAATTTGTCCCTCTAACTTTATATTTAGGAAGTGTAAGGTTCTTCAGCTTATTTTTGATCTTGTGCATGGCATACTGGAGACTACAAGTTACAAGGATGCTGATAAATTTGCATTTCTGAGTGAAATTCTCAGGAGCGTGCGGTCCCTCAGGACAGGTATTATTAGCTCCCTGGTTTCATTGGGTGCCTCAGTGAATCACGGTGTGTTTACAGCTAGTTTCTCTAACAGAAGACTCTGGTTATCTCTTAATAATGTATTCCTCTGTGTTTTTTATTTCCAAAGTGCTGTGGTAAGGAGATTTTCCCAAAGGCTTCAGTTTGCTTTTGTGCTTCAGCATTTTACCCAGTGTTTTTGGAAGAAGCGTATAGACTTTTCGGTGAGGCATTTAATAGAATACAAGAGGCTATGCCAGGCTTAGGCTGCATTTGGAGCTCACTTGTAATAGGCTCACCTTGGTTTATTCTGAGTTTTAGAGAAGAATAGAAAGAGATGGCAGGTCTAGAAGACTGATGATACAAAATCATTAGTCTCAGGTGGAAAGGGGAAAGCATGTTAGGTGAGTTGTCAAAGTCTGATTAGGACTAAACAATCTGAGTTAGAGGAGAAATTAAATTCATAAATCATCTAATAATCCTTAGCTGGTGTGAGAAGAAGCTGGTGCTGGGAAAAATAACTCCAAGAAAGGTATTTGTATAGAAAGGTCATTTTTCAAGCTAGAATAACACAGAAACGGCTATCAAAATGCAAGAATCCATTGAAAGGGGCAGAAGCGGTGCAGTACGGAGAGAAAGACGAGGCAGTGCGGGGCTGGGTTGCTGCAGGCGGCGGCGGAGCCGGGCCCGGTGCAGAACAAAGCGCGGCCGGGGCGGGGACGGCGCTGCCTCTGCCGGGGCTCGGCACACCCACCGCCCGGCAGCCGGACTCTGGGATAGGAACGTGCCGGCCACGCAAAAAGATGTATTTAAAAAGAAGCAGTCAGCGTTTAGTCGGTCACGTGTGGAACGGCTTTTCCCCCTGTAAATATTTTACGAGTTCTGAACCTTCCCCTTGCCTCCCGGTGAAGTGCCAGGTCCCGGTCGGCGGAGGAGCCGCGCGGGTTTCCGGGGGCCTCCCGGGTGAGCAGGCACGCAGGGAGGCTGCTCATCCTCCCCAGTGGGTGCAGAACCCCTGGGGGTGCCAGGGGCAGCTCTGTCCGGGCACAGACGAGTGTTTCTGTGTCCCGGTACCGGTGAAAGGTGCGTTTAGGCCCGGAGTAATCACGTGCAAGCATCAGAGTAGCTCAGAAGCAGCTATTTCCACTGGAAACGGGCAACTTCGCTTTTCAGCCGACACCAAACCTCCAGGCATATTTTCTGAGACACTCAAGATGATTTCTGTTTTTTTTTTCCTGGTTCAATAACTTGTAAAGGACAGCTTTCTACCTGCATTTGTTGAAGTGCCATCTCAAAGTGTGCTGACACAGGGACTGACTGACGTATGGCAAGTTATCAGATGCTCAGAGATGAAGGAAGCAGTAACACAGGCAGCCGTTGCCTCTCACAAAGGATGTGCCACCTTTCGTTTGCCTCTACCTCCATTTCAAGGGACTCTTCAAATAAAGAAGGGACATGTGAACCTGTCTTGCCTGACAATTTTTTTTTTTTATTGCATACCATGATAACTTGGAGTTCACTTGTTACAAGCATTTTATGTAGTGGGTGAAATACCAAGGGAAAGGAAAGAAGTAATAATACCATGCTGCCTGAAAAACTACGATCTAAACATATAAATGTCACTGGGTAAGAGTTACCTGAAACAACTGGAAGGGCAATTAACACCTGGTTTTATGGGAAACATTGGTTGCCACTATCAGTTTTAATGAAGTGTATTAACTAAATTGTGTTCTGAGTATTCATTCAGCCCTGTTTATGGCACACTCTTGAGTACATTTACTGTTTGTCAGAAGTGCAAACTAGTGAACATATGAGGCTTTAAGACAGGCCATCTGTTAGTCTTAGACCCTTGGATAATTGTCAAACAGTTCTAAAAATAAGCACATACAAACTGCAAGGGGGTGCAAAGGTGATTTTTCTTTAGTCTGATAGCAAAGGGAAAGTAGCAACCAGAAATTAAAATTGAAAATAAATAGTTTTATCCTGTAAAGCAAGCTTGCTCTCCTTTCTCTCCTTTTCTCCTTCTCTTTGCCTTCCCACCCTCCTCCCCCTTCAGTGTGCCTTTTTTTTCCTAATTTAGTTTTTTTCCGCTTGCACTTCTGGGTCATGGCATCCCTTGAATGCCTCTCCAGTTTAGGATTAGAGCAGCACCAATTTAAGGCTCACAGCTTTCTGTAGAGAGCATAATCTCCAATGGCTAAAGCAAGGGTCGTCTTGTGTCCTCTGGCTAAAGTAATCCCTTTATAAAGTCAAGGCATAAAGATTTTCATCTTTATGGATTGCTGTTAGAGGGAAGTAGTACCTGTGCCTGTACATGTGTGTGCTTATGGATATGTAATGAGTAATAACAGCTGAGAGATTTATTTTTGGACCAGTTTGAATTCAAAAGATGCAAAACATTGAAAAAAGATTGCTGCAGATGGTATTCCGTAAATATTTAGACACTCTAACTTCTGTTTGTAGCAATTTGGAGGTTTTGTTTTGTCTTTTTTTATATATATGTTCAAATGTGAGATGAACCTTTGCTTCAAGTCAATGCCTGAATCTGAGGTTTAGTTTTTGTCTGGCAAGCTGTGCATGTTGGCAGTCAGTGGAGGGATTGCTTCTCCTGTTCCCCAGCCCTGCTCTGTATAGGGAAAAGGAGAGAGAATGGGGACGAGGGGACACAGCCCCACGGGTCCCCAGCCATGACCCCAATCTCTGGGCTTGGAGTCAGATGGTGCCTGAAGGGGTGGTAGAAACCTGGACAGAGAGGTGGGGAGAGGCAGGGAAAGAAACTACCTGGGCTCTCACCCGGGTCTGCAAGACTCCCCACACTTTGGGAAAAAATATTGGGATTAATAGGTCACCTAATGGCTAATAACCAGTTAATTTTCATGTTGACTGATTGTCACATGGATCTATTATCTCCATAATTCTTACTGAAATGATGTGAGGAACAGTTTCTGTTAATTTTAATGGGATTTGGAAGGGGAGAGAGAGGCTTTGTAGCCTTTCATCAGAGTCCCAATCTCTATGTGACACTGCAGAAGGCTTATGAATTTCACCTGAGGTTGGTGGGCATCACCAGCCTTGTTGGGCCATTCCTTAACCTCTGTACAACATATGGTCTTTTAGGGGTATATGCTCATGCACATAGACAATATATTTGTAAACGGCTGGTACAAATATCTAAATCCATAACAGATGCACAGTGGTACTATAGACTGGATGTGTTATGGCCCCAAACCATTATCACACCCCTCACAGTTGCATTTTATTTTTTTCACCTGCTCCTGTGTAGTACACCTGTGACTTGTTGGCAGTGAGTGTCGTTGCAGTGTGGGAGACTCCCAGCTTGACTGCCTGGCTTGGAGCTTTGCTCCATCATGTGCTGCTTTTTGTGTGTGCTTTTTCTCTCGATCTTTGTATAGCTTGTAAGAGTTCTTTGAACTGCTGTAAGTGATCATCTTTCAAGCTTGATGCTTTCCTTCTTGACACAGTGCTCTGAAAATGGAGATTGTCATGCCAGTGTTTTCATAATCATGCATGTAAAAAACCAGAGAAACAGTCATTGTGAATGTCCTGCACAAATGGCTTGATCTGCATCCAGAGGGCAGGCAGGGGGTGTCTCCAGGGAAGATCTGGAGAGCAATCAGTATCTAYGTGAACAATAATCAACCATTCTTTGAAATCTTTTTATTTCCTACAAAACCCGTCACCCAGTTCCTTGGTCACAGACTCTTCCATAAATGGTCCATTTGGGGATTGTGCAGCCAGTAAAAAATTCCACTTAAACTGCAACAGCCCCGAGACTTGGGGTAGTTGCATTTTTCCCACTGACGTAGCTAATGGAATTGCTATCCATTTTGCATGATTATTAAGAAAAGAAGAGATTTTCCAACCTTGTCCTATAAATAAGCTGTGACTTACTTGATCTTGACAGGTGACTTAGTGCTGCTGTAGAGTTTTCCAGCTGCAATAATGTCTCAGAATGATGTATTCAGTGGGGTATCAGCTGTGAGCCATGCATAAACCAGGGGGTCTAACAGGAGCTGGGAAGAACCATTTTTCCTGTTCAGCTTCCAAACGATGTCGTGCCTCCTGCTGGCCCCAGACGGGCACATGTATGGATGGCCTTGGAGCTGGTAGGCATGTGCACACACACAGGAGAGTGCCTGGAGGGCCTGCATTTTTGTGGCTGCTCTATTTTCCTTTGGAAACCACCATTAAGCCTTTTTTTTTCCTAACTGTAACTTCTGGAGTTGAAAAATCACACCCAAACTGTTTTCAGCCAGCCCACCATCCTGCTGGAAAGGTGGGAAGTTTCCTTAGGCTGCTTGGGTAGAAGCATTCCTGTAGTATCACATGTTTCAAAACACTTGCTTCCTTCTGGTTTCCTTCTGCTGCCTGGAACAGCCCAGTGCAGCATCGGGGTCAAAGCTGTTCCTGCTAAGGCATGGGGCATACTTAATGCCAGGATTTACTTGATTTTCACTTGCTCCAAAAGTCTGGTCAGCCAGGGGAATTTTCTGTGTCTGGGCACACACAGAAGTGCCTAATAAAGGTATTTGAAAAAGCATGGGTCAAATATGTAAAACACACGTGTGAGAGGAGAGACATAAGCCCTAAACGCCTCAGATGCTTTCTGACATCTGCAAAGCACAATTCCAATAAGCTGCAGATGCACAGGGCACAGGGAGTAGAAGCAAGAAGATAAGACATGGCAATTGCTACTAATAGGAGACAGGTAGCCAGACTCTTTTTTGGAAAGCACATTTGTGTGGTCTGAAATACATTTTAGTAGGTGAGAAACCTATATGGGTGGCAGAGGATACAGACAGGCTCTCGTGAGACATTTGAACACACACAGTGGTGGTTATGCAGCCTTCACCCAGTGTTCACCAGCACCTGGGTGTGCAGGACTTAGCATTTGTGCACGTGGCTTGAGCAGGATCTGCTTGGAGAGGCAGGGGAAGGATTCAGTGCACACAGGCTCTTGTGTCCATAGGCATTACAGACCTGGTTGTGAGGTCCTGTGTTTAATGTGGCTCTGTTTATTAACTGCATGGTCCAGGGACTAGCCAGCATATTGATTGTTAGTAATGCATGCACAGGGAATAAATGGTACAGTCCCAAGATACTAAGACAAAATCAAGATTTGCATATGAATTTTTTTTTTTTTTAACTTCTAGCCCTATGACATGCTGGTTTCTCAGCTCCTGCCTGACCCAGCTCTGAGTGGCTGCTGCATTTGAGTACAATCTGATTGTTTCTTTGACAAACTCAGCTCACAAACCCAGTATATTCTTTGTATTGGGAGTGGTCAAAACATGTTTGAGGAGGGAAGGCTCACAATGAAAGCTTCATTATCAGATTTAGAGCCACATACCATTCCTTTATTGACCTGCCTGGTGTAATCAATGCAGCAGCCACACAAGTTTGAAATCGTGTTCCCTGACTGTAGGCCGTGCGTCATGCATCCAGTGCTGATTGTGCATTATCTTTTAAATGACACTGCCTAACTAAGTATGGATTTGTCTACCACGAATAGCCCTTCTTTCAGTTTGAAGATGGTAAACCTTTTGGGTTTTTTATTGCTATTCAGGATGACCTAAAAATAGAACTGTAATGAAGTGCGCAAGGAATGGCCATTGTTAAAACGCTGAGGAGTGTGTCTGAGCACAGAGGAGCCTGTGTATTCTTTCACATTTTCATGCTTCCCCAGTTAGGTTTAGTGGGCAAGCTTCTTGTCAGTGCTGCCATTGTGTGTGCAGGGCTCCATCCATCCTCTTCCATAAAGTCATTGTTAGACTTGAGAATAACATCCAGCACCGCAAAGGTCACTCCTTCTTAAGGCCAGGAAAATTTCCATGTACATCAGAGTAAAAAGCCATTGGATTTTGTGTTTGGCGATGTTAAATTGTCTAAAAGCAAAGCAGTTCCAGCTGTCAATTCACGAATTTCGATTTGTGGTTCTGAAATATTTAGTGTCACAGGCTGGGGTGTGCCCAGAGGGCCAGTGTTATGCTGAAGGAGTTGCTTTATGATTTCACCAGTTGGTATTTCATTCCCAAGGGCTCCATCCGTATGTGTGGCCGCTGCCGCCCCGCTGCCCCTCGGGCCGGTACCGCCCGGGCCGGGCCGAGCCGAGCTCCACCCAGTCTCTCCCCGGCACCGCCGAGAACTTTGGCCACGATTTGGGAACTCAGCAGCACTTCTGACACCTGGTGGTCACGTTTTGGGAGTGCACAGGCCAGAAATGCTCCCGCTGCAAACGGGGTCACCGCCGCGGGCCGCGCATCGCCCGCCGCCCATTAGCTCTTTCCACAGATGATTTCCATCAGGGAGATGTCATCTCCGGATAAAGCGAGGGATTGCTCTTTTATCCTGATCAAGATGTAGCTGTGGATAGTGTAGAAGGGCCAGATGATTTATGAAAAGTTAAAATATCTTACTTTATTTTAAAGCTTCATCACTGTAAATAAATAATTAGATTCAAAATTCATTTTGTGTTTAAAAACTTATTCTTCAAGCTGGCGGACTTGCTCGGCTCGGTTATTAGGCAGATGGAGACTAGGGAAATTGCCTAGGCTTGAAATAGCGCAAATGAATTTTTATATTTGGGGATGCTGGGGACTCAGCTCAAGAAAACCTCACCATGAAGCACTTCTCTAGTTGCTCAAATAATTGGATAATCATACAAATAAAGCTAAGCTTATGTGTAGGACAGGGGTTTTAGTCAGAACACAAAATGTAGGTGAATTGGTGCTGCTCTAAAAATATGCTTCCGAGGTTGGCTCCACGATTTATTGGCTTCTACACAAAATGGCAAGACAGGTCAGCATCCTCTGATGTGAGATACTGTGATGACATTGAGGCTATTACAAATCTACCAAAAGGAAAAAAGGGAACAAAAGAGACTCTAAACTGCTGAAAGACATGTGTAGAGCAAAGTATATTCTTTAAAGAGATTTAACTTCTGGGTTACATGTCCAGCCTTTTTTCTGCTGGGAATATTACCCTGGTGCCTGAGCTGGCGGTTCAGCTGTTATTGCCGAAGTATTTCTTGGACTGAGAAGTGTGTGTCACAATCTGGTGTCTCTTGCTGCCAGTACTTGCACCCGGTACTAGTGAGAATAAAAGAGTAAAATATGGCAAGGGTTCCCCTCGCGATTCAGATTTTTATTTTTTTTAATTGTTACAGTGAAGGGAATCCCTAAAGGCAGTTTTTTGCCCGTGAAGTGTTACCATTTTCTTTATATGTATTGAAAGGAGAAAAGAAACCTTCATGGCTATACTTGGCTTGTAGCATTTTTTTTTCTAAGTTCATGCCAGCATTAACAGATCTGTCAGAACAAAGCAAATATGTCATATTGGCAGCTGTTACTTATGAGTACTTTTTCTTTATTGCATTTTGTTTTGTAATAATTGAGAAGCTTTTATGTTGAGCTCTGCATAAATGGTACTGAGTGGGAGGGTATGGGCATGCTTTCTATTATTCTGCCCCTCATGCATGTCTCCTTTTTTCGTCTTTCCAGAACCACACATTGAGCCAGCACGCACAGTGAGCCACTGGCACTACAGGACACCTCTCTGCAGAAGACTTGACGGTGGCACAGTGGGGAGGACCATTTGAACATTACATCCAATCAAAGTGTCATTTGCAACCCAGATGTAAAACTCTAATGATTTGGCCATGAGGCGCTGCTATTATAAGCAGCTGGAAATGAATATTAATGGAAGAGATTAAAAGTATTCCATGCTCAGTATTTTTTATTGTCCTGCTTCAGCTAGTGTACTTTAGAGCTTCTGCTTCTGACTGAATTTATAGTGTTAGATAAATCTGCTTTGATGCTGTTGCCCTTTGTTGCTTCTTGTATTATATTGATAGTTAAAGATTAGGTGTGATTTTTTTCTTTTTCGTTAACTGCTTTTTAATTGCAATTTTAGGTAACTGTGCATTGTGATGTGATTGCTTGGCTATTGTCTGAATATTTCTTTTTAATTTTTTAATTAAAGACTAATGCTTTGATTGGATTTGCCAGTTCACCGGACAGTGATTAAAACTATGTAATGAATATAATCGGTTTCAGTGCAACTGGATGGTCTGCTTTATAAATGTGACTTAATCTGATTGCAATAACTAGTACAGTTCAATAAAGGGAATACATGAGCTTAGCGTCAGAGGCTGTGTGTCTGTCAGTGCCCGCTGCATCGCCGCTGCTGCTGGCGCGGCTGGATCTCAGTGACTGCTCACCTGACACGCAGAGCGCTCTGCAGCCCGGGAGGAGGGAAGGCTGGGAGAAAGCAAAAGCCATGTTCCTGTATCTGGCATTGTGTTTGCCTCTGGCCTCCACGGTAGGTTGAGGTGAGGTAAGAATATCTACTATGAAAAGCTTATAATACTCATTAATTTTTACTCAAGTGAGCAAGAATGGAGGGACGTGACCTGACCTTGACCCTATCTCTGTGCTTCGTTTCAATAAAAAAAAGGGTTTCTGGATTGTACACAAATGCACAGATATTGGATCAGGCCTTGCAGACCATGGTAGGAKACTGCATATTTCAACCACATGGACTTCTAGGCTCCCAGGTATTGTAACTCTGTGTAAGTGCCATACTTCTGACACTCGAAACTGCCATCAGGTAGCCTAACAGAGCCAATTACGAGGCTTTCTTTTACTCTTCTTTAACTTATCATATGGTAATGAGGTAAGTTATACATCCAGTCAGAGAAACAGTCATTTAAAGGACCATGGACACCTCTGGAAAGTTACAAGATGTAGTTCTCATGGTGTGTCCTGCTTTAATGAATCATAATCATCATGAAAGATGTTCAGCAGTTGTGACAGCTGAAATTATGTGGTTACCCATTCCCACAATGTACAAGGCTTTGCAAAACTGTGGCATGGGAACATGCACAGTCAGAGCCTTTCAAAATCTCTGCACTGAACTAGAGCACAACTGGTTGTCATTGTGCCATGGCTAGACTTGGAGCATGTTAGTGATATTTTGTAGGAAAAGTGTTTTCAAGGACATGTAGTCAATGCTCAAATTAGTTCATATAGTGAGCTTACTAACAAGTGCAAGGGCACAGCTTGTTGACACTGCAAACAGCGTTTTCAACAATTTAGATCCCTTGCTGATGTTGACAGTCATGTTGCATATACATGATTCCTTCACGACAGGGGGGCATACTGCATGTAAGGGAAGGCTACTGGGCACTACCAAAGTACGGTCATTGCTATAGCAGGAAGCACCAAAACAGTCCTAACTTAAGAAAACTTACAACTTCCTCAGAAAAAAAAAAAAGGTAGTGTCCCATTTAGGACAAATGAGAGGTGGTTTTTATTCTGTTGCAATAGCATTGCATGGACGGTCAGAAAGAGTTAAGGCTCAAAATGTGACTTGTGATAAATTTATAAACCCTAATATAACAAAACTAGCAATTACTTTTCTTAATTCCAAAGAGGACAGTTCTGTTTGCATATAGATAATTCTTAGCTCACTGTTTCTACATCAAAATCATTGTACTAAAATGATCCATTCCTAGAAAAAAGTGTTAACTTTCAACCTCATTATTTCTCTCTTAGCCACAGCACAGATGTTTACAGGCTGAAAAATTAGTTTATGAAATCACCAATTCATTATTCCCATTCATAACATATGCACGTTCCTAACTCAATTGTACCATTTTAAGATGGGAAGTGGAAAAGGGTCTTGCAGTACAGGCTCACAGACATGCCCTTGCAAGAAAAGCTGGGAATGTACAGCAGCTGCTGTGGAAAGAGCTCCTGTGCTAAAAGAAAGGTAGCAGGTTCTCACAATGGAGATACTGAAAAGGGAGGCTCTTTGCCTGACGCTGGATTTGAAATGATGCTTGATCACTTCTGGGCAAGCCTTCAGAAATGAAAAAGATGTAGGTTTCTATCTTCAGGAAAAGGTTCTGCATTGTGAATCCCAAGAGTTGAACTGATGTTTCCATGCAACTCTGAGAGCTGCCTTAGTAGTGCTGTGCTGAAGCACATGCCTTTGAGCTTCTCCCTGCTGACTAGTTAAAAGTAGGTGCACAGTCACTGTGCTGAGGAGGGGAATTCCCCACGTGAGGATCCTGTTTGGAGCTGCATAATATTCCCCACCTTACTGGGCATGGGATCAGGGTGCTGGAGTCCTGCTCTGCCTAGCAGTGCCAAGTGGTGTCTAAGCTCATGTTTCATTTGCCCCAAATCCTGACCAGACCATGGGCATGGGTGGCGGAAAGGAATAGTTTGGTTTTCCACCCAACCTTTAAAAGGTAAGAGACCCCAAAGCATGAGCGTGAGGGCTGTGTTCCTGCTCCATCTTCTTCATCCTTTATGGCTTATGAGCTTCATTCAAGAGCAGCCCAAGTCAGGTTGGAGAGAGGGGCTGGACTGTGCCCTCTGGGCTGGGGAAAACTTGAGCTGTGGTCCTCTTCTGCTGCAGTGTCTTACAGTATTTGGGTAATATTTGAACACCAATGGACAAATGCCCCTTAAAAAATTTTCTTTCCTTAGACAATATGTGCAGATGTGCAGAGATGCTTGCCATGAATCTGCTGTGTTGTTTTGGGGTATTTTTAAGATAACCTGGCCCATACGAACAGTCATCATTACATCACAGCACACACCATGGCAAGGGATGGTGCTGTCTTGAAAACTGCTTGTTTAGAGGCCAAAGAAATCCAGTTTGGAGTGTGGAGGTGAAAGCTACTGCAAAGAAGCAGAGGGAGAGCCGCCCACTCTTCTGTTCCTGCCATGGAGCTGCATCTGCGACACGCTGGACACCTGCAGCTCACACAGGTGATCCTCAGCCTATGCCAGAGTGCAGCACCAATGTCTGACCCCGTTTTCCAAGGCCTGAGCCTCCCCAGGCAGGGCTGTGCTAGGCAGGGCTCCGGGTGACAGAGCTCTGCAGCACAACGTGAGGCCTTTGTCTGGTGCTTCCTGTGCCGCTGGTCCCACTGGGGAGCAGGAGCAGAGCAGCCCTGCACTGGTACAAAACAGCTTTGCTGCCATAGCTGCAATCACACCAGGGAGTGCTTTGCCAGGGTAGTATATAGTTCCTGTATCTGTTAAAAGCTCCTAGGGAAAACAGAGCCTAACTGCAGGTGGAGAAAAGATAATATCACAGCTTCTGGTACATGTCTGAGGTTTCACCCTCTTGTTCTTAGTGGCCAAGAAGTGTTGCTGAAGGCATTTGGAAAACAGTCAGAAACGTTGGCTCCAAAGGCAGCTATATTTCAACAGCTATGACGCATTGAAAACAGGCTGGAGAGCCTTTCCATAACCCCCGTGATGTTTCCCTGCCTATCTGTGTAACTTGCAGCTCCCGTGTGGTGGTGGTGCAGACACGGGCTGGCACAGGCTGTTGAAATTGTGGGCAACATGGATCACTCACAGGTAAGTGCAAACCAGAATTGCTGAAATTCTTGCTGAGGATGGGCTTTAGGCAAAGTGTCACTTTATGATCCAAGGGGCATTAGGACCAGTACAGTGTTGGAAACCATGAATAATTCTAAATGTGTAACGAAATGTCATACAGACAGTTTAATATCTTCGGGTTTAGACAAATACTGAAATATAAATTCATATTAACAATGCATTAACAAAAAATTTGTATTCGTAGCAGTCTAGTGTATTGGCCTTTATGCACTGAATGATCTTTGTATTTAGCTTCACTACATACCCACACATCCAAAAAAATTGAAATACTTAGTCAAGAAGTAGGGTTCTTGACTAGTAGCAACCAGTACCTACAGGTGATATATTGTCTATGTAGGCAGCTTTACCCATTTGTGTTCTCTTCAATGCTTCTGTATGTATTTGTCTGATCTATCACCTTCAGCAAGGGATCATTGCCTTTCGTCAGGTGCCTTAAAGTTTTGGAAAAAGCAAGTGCTTACCCCATTGCCTCCCAAAGAAAGGCAGAGAAAAGAAGTTTGGGAACCATTTGAGGGAGCGTGCAATCGATCACTTTGCGCTGGAGCATCTTTGAGTGGATTGGGGAAGGTCACCCTACTGAGCACGGAAAGATCAGGGAACCGAGGGAGGTGTCCCTCCACAACCTTACTGCCCTCCCAGAGGAGTTAATGGAAAATCCACCCTCTGGCAGCCCTTTCCATTGCAGTGAATCTGCACATCCCATGTCCCTAGTGTAAAAGTGACTTTATCCTACCAATGTCTACGAGTATACTGAGGTTTGGTGGGTATGTCTGGCTTTTAATGTGTAAATCATTCTCTGGTGTGAACAGTGAAGGCTTTTCCCCTGCTCTGTGTAGGCGGTCTCTGTGTTTTGGCCCACACCCTAAGGCAGGGAGGTTTCTGCAATCCGCTCTCCACCCCCAGTGTTATCCCGGTTTGACAGAAGTGCAGCGGGCAGGGGCAGCGTGTCCCTGTGGAATGTTGTCAGCGGTCAGCCAGGACAAGAATGACCCCTGCATGGCTGTGGGCGAAAGCACGTGAGCCCAACATGCGTCTGGCCACAGAAACCCAGACGGCGGGAGCTGCAGCAGCCACGGGGCTTTGGAGCTGATGGGAGTGTGGCAGGTTCTTCATTGCTTTGTCTTTTTTCTTTTCTCCCCATTTTTTCCCCTCGTGAAATGGTTTGTTCTTTGTTTTGCCTGTTTTTATTACATTGCTGTTGTCCTCACAACTGTAAGGTCCCTCTCCTGCAAATGGAAGCCGGGACTTGCCTTTTGATCTATGTATTTGTGAATTATTGTTACTTTCCTGAGAAAAAGGACCACCAAGCAGCATCTTGGCAGACTAGGTGAGAGAGGGAGACCGGAGGTGTCCAAATGAGAAACACCGAGCACCCCGAGAGGGAGACGACAATGACTGATCACGGCGCGGGTTGCTCGGGAGCGCGGTGTGCGCTGCCCCGAGAACGAGCTCAGTTTAACCACGAGAGATTGCCCTTTTCCGAGGAAAACAGCGCAGCGTGCCCCTGTGGGTGCCAGGAGGAGGAGGCCGAGGCCGGGGCCGGGGCCAGCCTTGTGCGCTGCCGCCCCTCGTCGGGCCCCGCTCCGCCGGTCCTGCCCATGCCCGTGCCCGCGGCGCTGCCCGCTGCTCGCCGCGGCTGTCCCCTGCCTTCTGCGTCCTTCTGCCATCCCCGGCCATCTGTGTCGCCGCGGCGGGCGGCCGCTCCCTCACGCGCCACCATTGTCACCGTACCCACGCCCGGCGCCGCGCGGGGCGGTGCGTGCCGGGCCGTGCCTCGGCCTGCCCTCACGGCGGGGCGGTGCTGCGCCGCTGAGGCGCTTTGGGGCGTCTCTTTTCATTTCGTAGAGCGAAAGTTTTATTTTGTTTTCGGCAGCGGGTGAGTTCTGTGCTGGACGCGAGCGCCAGGCTGCCGGGGCAGAGGCAGAGGCGGGCGGGGGCTCGAGCAGCGCTCGCCTCTGGGGGGTTTTGTCACCGTGTGACATCTGTGGGTGTCCTGTGAGAAACGTCACGCGTCAGTCCTGCTTCTGAGGGCTKTAGGGACATCAATGCCCCCGGGTAAAGGGATGCTGTGACAGCATTTTCACTGTTTTACCCACACTTGGCTCTTATGCTTTGTCTGTCTTTATAGCACAGTGCAGTCAACCTGCTCCGTCAGGTTGGAGAGGCAATGCTGGGTATCACTGAATGGTGTGAGAATGTTCAGACCGGCTTTTCTGGATTTTGATTCTCCTGATATTCCTAAATTGGTGTTGGTGTTGAGAGCCCTGTACAGCACTGACGGTATCCTCAAGAAGAAGGGACTAGAGAGCTGGTGAGTGTGTGGTAGGACTCTGTGTGTGAGAAATCCTGCTAAAAGAGGCATTGCCTTTAGTAAAAACCTTTAGCCCCAAAATCTTCTAGTACCAACTAAAATCTTGCTTTGAACTTAAAAAAAAATATTATCTATATCTTCAGTTTTACGTGACTGGAAGAGATACCTGGCCCCCAGTGTGATCCTTCCCTCACAATAAAAGAGCGAGCAAATGAGCCCTCCAAGCTGCGCCTGCCGAAGCCGAGTCCCTCAGGTGCTGGGCTCTTCTTCACCCAGCCTTTAATTTAAAGGAAAGGGAGAGAGAGAAAACGTTTTTTTTTTTTCCTGGTTGGAAGCAATGCAATAAATAAGTGCATCTTTTTCCAGTTGCAATTTATAGGCACTGTTCCTCAAGAAATTGGCTTCTATGCATGAAAGCTATAAAACACAGATGCCATTTGCAAAAGATACTGCTGGTTCTGTACATTTTCTGGTTTATTCACAGGGTATCTCAGTGTAAGCCTATGATGGAGTTAGGSTTAAGGAAGTGTGCAAATGAGCTCAGGTGATGCTTTTGTAATGGTGTTAAATGGTTAAAAGCTTCCATCAGCCTAGGTAGCAGAACCAGTTTGCATTGCTAACGAGGAAAGACAGAGTTTCACCAGAGTAGGACCTATAAACATTTGTCTTCATGCAGGTCTTGTGGCTTAAGAGTTGATCAACTGTTGCATAATTCCTAATACATGTGCAATGTTTATATGTTATACTACAATGTATATCTTCAAATGCTTAAACATTGAAACCTGGGAGATGAGGCTTTGACTGAAGTCAGAATGAGGTCTTATGTACAGAGAGTAGAAAAAGAAGCGGGTAGACTGAAAGGGGAAGGTGGGTAACACCTGACTGCGGCAGAGCCAGCAGATGCAGTGCATAAGCTTACATAGTTTTGCCTCTTTCTCCCTAATTGGCCTAATAATATCTGTGATGATGCCAAGAACAATTGTGTTTAAATAAAATCCCATCTTTCACTTTGGTTTCAGCGCTGAAGCTGAAGGGATGTGTGGGTGCGACCACAGGGCCAGGAAAGCTCTCTGCTGAGCGAAGCCATGTCCATGATTTCCTGGCTGCTGTAGGTTTGTTTGTTCCATTACTAGATAAACCCAGAGTTTTGGTGATGACCCTCTACCATGTATGCTCTCATCTGCTCCCTGGCTAGCTGGGTTATTTTTTTCAAATTCCAGACGTCACTTTTTGCCTTCTCTACATTCCCCTCCCTCAGCAGTGACACCTGCATTGCCCACCAGGTTGCCAGTGCTCACACAGCGATTCTGTGGTAGGAGTAGGTTTGATGCAGGAGGATCTGCTGTGTTTGGTGTGATTTGAGAAGGGCTGTCAAGAGGGCAGAGGCGCATAAGGAATGTGAAGTCCTGCACTTCTGAAGGCGTAAGAAAAGACAAAGCTGATATACCTGAGGAAAAGGCTCCCCTGGGAAGGGAAGTGACCTTTTCTGGGAGGTAAGATGTGTTTGTCCTAGCAAACAGGAATGCCAACTCCCTGTCCCTTACTGAGGGGTTTAGAGCATAAACTGCCAGTTAAGTCCAGAGTTATCCCTGCCCTCCATTTTTCATTTCACAGAGTAATTCCAGTTCTTTATGCATTACATCAAAGTGTACACCAACCTCATTTGTTTTCTGGGAGCTGCTAGAAAGGTGCATCTTCTTTTGTGCTGCACTGCAAATATGTACACAACTATTTCCCTTGACTTCAAGGAGTTAAATATTCACATATGTCAGGTACACTAAGATCAGAGCCCTTGGTAATCTGGATAATTTAGGTAATACTRGATAACTTGACTGTGCATCATTAGCTCAATGATGCACCAAGCTCTGGGAGAAGAAAAAACTCAAGCAAGCTGACCTCCAAACCCTGAAATATTTTTGTGTGTGAGAGAGAAGTCTGGAGGGAGGGGGGGAGGAAGAAAGAGTCAACCTGTCTCTAGCTCATTGTGGTTTGTTTTGGTTTGTTCGTCTGGTTTTGGTCCAATTATTATTGACAATAGAAACACAAAATTAGAGAAGAACCGCTGAGAAATCCAGAATACCCCCACGGTGTGTGAAACCCCACTGGAACAAACAGAGGAGATGTAGGTGCTGGAAAAATATATATTCAAACAATGTGGACACATGTAAGCACCAGAACTGTAATTTGGGCCTGAAAAACGAACTTTCTCTGCAGAGCGGTGCGTGGTTCCTTTTCTGAGACCTATCAGTGCATTCTATTCAGAGCTCTCCAACTCAGCTCTGTGCTACTTTGCCCATAAGGGTGTTGAACAAATATTTTGTATCCAAGAGAGACTCATTAATGTCTTTCAAACCGGATGTAAGTTCCTCATTATTCTTCTGCATAGGTCTGGTAATGGGAGCCTCCTCTAGAGATGCCCTACACAGATGTCTTTAGGCAATGTTGATGGCATGAAGCAGGAATTGTTTTCACTGAAAGATTTATAACCTTATAACCTTTTCAAGCCTAGGCAGTGCAAGTAGACTGAGTATCAGCAGCAAGGGGTTTCTGACTTCTGCACTATTCTCTAATACTGACTAACCTGGAGAAATCATTGTGGTCTAAATTTTTTCTGTTCTGGGTCCTCAGTATGAGGAATGAAATGTCAGGGGTTTTTCAAAGGTACTGAATGTTTCTGACTGCTATTTGAATTGAAGGTTTTGAGTCCTTATTAAAAAAAAAAAGCCAACCCCCCTCCCCCCAAGCCCATGGATCTTAATTTAGGGCTCCCCAAATCAGAAGCCACTTTGAAAGACATGCAGAAGCACAGAACAGCCGATAGATTTCCATATCCTGCAGGGTTTTGGCATGAATCCCCTTCTTTGGTTCCAGGCAGAAAAATACAAAGAGACGTCTGTGAATAGGACCTCACTGGGTGTCCAACCCTCTGAGTGAAATTTCCTGTGCAGAGGATGGTTTCGGCCTACATTTTCTAGTTATTATATAGAATTTGTTTCCTGCTAAGCTAGAAAAAAATGTATAAAAACATAAAACCTTCAGTGAATTCCCACCTTATAGAACTACTTCAAGCTGTACAGGCAGAATTTGTGCTGGAGGAGTTGACATTGAATAGGGTAGTTCAAGGGAGACACCAAAGCTCAGCAGACACATCCTTTAAAATTATTTGTCTTGTCTGCAACATTTTGTAAGTTGATCCAAATCAGATTTTTGAGTAATACCATTAAAGTCAACAACCAACACCCAGGATGAATCTAGCTCTTAAAGTGCCATTCAGGCTCCTTGAGAGACACACATCCCAATGACTCCTTTAGCAGTCATTAAACCAATTATCATCCCAGTCTATTTCCAACAATTATCATCATAGACTTTTTGGGTTTAATCAGCTTTTTAATTGACCTGTGAATAAGACAGGAGATACAAAATTGTCCCCTGATACCTCAGGTGTAACTGTTTTGCTGTGCATATGAAATAATTTACACCATAATACTGACCTGAGGCTGGGATATCAATGATAATATTCCCATAAATTAAGGGTAAAAACAAATTAAAGACAATAAGAGAGAAGAAGAGGAAGTAATAATACATAAATAGAATGTCACCATGATTGGTGACATTGCTTTTGGGAATTCCTTGGCCAGCAAATTTTGGGGCTGGAAAAAGATTTTTTTTTTCCTAAAACTGTATGCAAAGCACAGAATAAATTGCAAGTGATACGAAAAGTTTTGACCACCTTGTAAGTGCTACAATTATTGAATTCAGTTGCAGAAATGTCTTCAGACAATTGCTTAGGATTTTAAAAAGCAATCGGCCATTTAGGCATATGTCCCAACTAACTTTTTTAATGCCACTTGCCTTAGCACAGCACTGCAAAGTGGCCTGAATGCAGCAATTTGCGGGATTTGGCACTGTGAGCCCCGCAAGCACTTAGCAAAAGCAATTGTGTAGCTCTATTGAAAATCCCRCATATCATGCTGTGGGGAGCCAGCACTTTTTATCTGTCGGCACTGTTGGTGACAAATATTAAAATAAAAAGTATGACACTATAGGTGCTTCAAAATTCAAACTGCAAGTTTCCTACTGCGGGACTTCTAACCATGTAATAAAGTGCAGGGAAGAAAGCAGAGTTCAGACCCCATGCTGTAATAAAGGCAAGGAAATCTTAAGTGTTCAAATACATAATTCATTCTCTTCTGAGACTTTCTACCAGGTTTCTCCCAGTAAAGATTTTAATTTGTGCCTAGATGATACAATCTTTAATTTCTCTTTTACCTCCAGAGACAGCTGGGAGGGCGCTGGGGCAGCCGTACCCGTTGCAGTGGCTAAAAGCAAATGGTCAGGATGGGTCAGAAGCTCCTCTGCAGCTGGGAGGGTGTGCCAGCCCCACAGGACCAGCCCGGGCATAGGAGAAGGAACCCCCAGCTGCCACTTGCTGTGAAAGTGCCTGCAAAAAATTCACCACACCAGTCAGTGAGCTTTGTTTGTTTCCAATAGGAATACTTTGTGCCTTAAATAATACCTTATTCCAAGGATCTCAAAGCACACAGCAAATACTGCCTCAGCCTCATCTTTCTGTGGGGAGGTAAGACCCCCATTTCCACCTCTCCTTTTGGTGTATTTCCTTCTGACTTGAAGACTCTGCTGCCATTTTGTTACACAATTTTCAAAAATAGAATTTGAAACACATGACACTGAAATTTTGTAATCTATGGTTTTGAGCATTTATTGCTTTGTTGTATAACTATTTTTACCTGTACTTTAATTACATTTATGTAAAGAACAGTGCAATAATCACAAGGAAGAAGAAACTAATGAGAAATTGGAGACATCTTTGCATGTGGGGGGTACACATATGCAACAAGTTACTGAGAAGTTACTGACCGTATAAAGGAGCAAATGTATCCCTGCTAAAAGTCCAGAGAAATCACTGCATTTATATCAGGGATAAATTTGGCTCAATTGTGAGAAGAATGCATGCATCTTGCTCTGCAGTGGTCATTTGACCTAAATTATATACATTGATCTCTGTTCCCCCTGGTGTGAGCATACCAAATTGACTGGATTACATATTCAGATCTAAAGCTACAGGAAAAGTGGCTTTGACCTATTTACATTTTCTAATCCAGCCTCTCAAGTCTATTTTCTTTCTAAACCCTGGTCTTTTTTCATTCCTTCTCAAATGCCTTCTTGGGGACTGACATCCATCTTGTCCCAAAATGTGATCCCTGGTACAGTGCTTGGCACTCAGCGCTTAAGAGATTGTTGCCTTAGCTGTGGCTTGGTCCTCTCCGGCAGGGTTATTCAGGCAGCAATGTTTGCAGTCATGGGATCTGTGCACTTTTGCTCCCTTTGCTAGGAGGAAGCACAGAAATAGTTTGCATGTTCAATCTTTAAAACATTTTTATTTTAATAAGTTTTTTTTACACAATGGTAGGAAAAATTGTGCCCCTGTTGGTCTTGCTGAGAAGGCTGCCGTGGATGCTGGGGAAGCCAGGGCTTTGGCCTGCAGATGTAGGCAGAGGACATCATGTTTCCATCTGTGTCTCCAGAAGCAGAGAATGGTGGATCAGTAGCACAGCAGGGCTATCCCACAGCAGAACAGGGCTCTGCCAAAGTGGGCTCTGGGCCTCTCAACAAATTTTGTCCATGGTGCCAGCTGCGCTGAGGAAGCACAGAGCCTCAGTTCCTGTGCCTAGGCCTGCTCTTGCAAGAAAATATTAACATTATTCCATGCTGCTTTTTAACAGCTCTTCAGGGTTGGGAGAGTTAGCTCTGATCCCTTACTGCAAGAAAGACTATTAATTAGAAGCATGGGCCTGGTGCAGCTGGGTCGAAGTGTGTTAAAACAAACAATTAAAAGTAAAAAAAATTGAGCACCCTCTGCCTACTTCAGTTTAGGGGAAAGGTTTCTCTGACTCTACCTGCTCAGAGGCTACATCRAGGCTCTTTGACTCTGCTCTGAGACTTGCTGACACTACTGATTCAACACTGTATCAAGACACTCCAACTGTGATCTGAGACCTGGAGCAGAGCGGGAGCATCTTGACACAGTGTCAAAACAGTAGTCAAGAGCGCATGGACGCAGCACTGAAAGGCTTTTGTCTCCCAAATGAAAAGGAGCTGGATTATTTTCATCTTTTTTCCTTTTTTTTCTTTCTTTCTTTTTTTTTTTTTTATTTTATTTTATTAATGGTAGCTTTCTCTTAAATAAAAAACCCCACAGTTTATTTGCAGGAAGAAAGGGTGACATGTCCTCCCCCCCCCCTCCTTTTTGTTTGATAAAGCAGAGTGACAGACAATGGCTTCACTGTACAATGCACTTCACTAAAGCTTCACTTTACTTCTTTGGCTTTGGAGAAGTAAAAGGCTATGTTTGAAAATTATTCTAACTCAGGAACCAAAAGGGGTTAATGCTTTCCTGATACTGCACATCATTCATCGGTGTCCTTTTGCATTTTTGTGTTTGTTGTATATTTTGGAATTGCATCTTTGTAAACTAACGTCGATTTGATCTGACTAAATAGTTTTGGACATAGTGTTGCTCACCACCCTGCCCACAACATTTAAGCTATAATAACTGTGAATTCAGATATTTGAGTGTTGACCAATGTTCAAGAGAAGAAATTAGTTCAATTGTCAGAATGTGGGGATGCCTGCTGAGACAGGTTTCTTTTCTGCAGATGAGATGGTCTTAATGTTACATGGACTGTGACTTTATAACAGGTTAAACTCATTTATTTAAAAAATGAGAATATAGTTGAATTTATGTTTCCTTGCTGGGGTCACAGGTACCAAGGAATTAGCAAAACCATGTACTGAATGTTTTATAGTTGACAGTGTTTTTGTTGAATGTTAAATGAAAACAATCCATTAAAATAAAAAATGAAAATTCTTTTTGTTTCCTTTTCCTCTTGGGCCTTCCCAAAAGGAGGTCGACACCGACCCAGTTTGAAAAATACTTACCTAAGCCAATCACTGCCCAGCATGTATTCCCTTGAGCAACTTGAATGGGCATGATGCCATCTGAACAGATGGGCATTACTGTAGGCAACCAAGAGACCATGCATGTGAATCAAGTATGGGTGTTTACAGCATCATTTCCCTGATGAGAATGTCAAAATGGCAGCCCAGTCCGAGCCTTTGGCTCAGTTCAGTTGCATTTCACTAATTCAGCTCTAAAATGGACAACTTCATGAAATAAATTATTAATGTGAAGTTGGGTGGTCCTGATTTTACTTAATTGAATTGGGCAGAGCAGGTGAGTACTGGACTTGCTGAAAACAGCGTGCCTGGCTCCTGTCTGTAGCAGGGACGTTTGTTCTTTCGTAAATGAGGGCAAAGAAGCCCCCACGTCTGTGCCAAGTGTAACATAACAAACAGCCCCACACATCAGTGCTACAGATGTGCTCCAAACTGAAAGGAAGAATMATTTTCACATTTTTTAGGAAGGCATCTTATTTCAATCAAAATTGAAACAGTAAAGGGGACTTATTTGCAGGATGTATATGAATAATATACCAGTGCAAGGTCAGCTCCTTAAAGGTGCACACATTGAATTAGGATTTCATTGCTGTCCTGAAGAGAGATGCACATAAATGGTGCAAGATTTTTGAGCCCAGCACTCAGTGTAACTCCTGTATCTGTTGAATGAAGTGATTTCTACTGAATTATCATTGGAAGTTCTCTACCATCTGTTACAAAGAGAACTCTACAGAAATAAAGACTGGAATTTGACTATTAGATCAACAACTTTATCTGCTTTAACAAAAAAAGGCTATAGGACATCTATCCTGGAAGCTTGATTTAAAGTGAAATGCTGTTATTATTTTATTTTTCTTTTGATGATCAGTTGTATTTTCTTTGCACCAGCTTCTGTGTGATTGTGTAATGAACTGCTTATGTATCCTTCAGGTTTAGATTTGGTAATCTACACTACCTTTTGCTTTCCTAAGTGGCTAGTCAGCCTGAATTTGAAGAATTGGCATGCTGAACCATCAGTATCAGGTATGGAATACTTGAATACGTATTTCTTTCAGGAATAATGCAACATCTTATAGATAATAGCTAAAACTCCTAGTGTTTTACATTTGAATTACTTGTTTCTGTTTTTGTTTGAGGGGGTTTTGTTTTATCTAAATAATCTAATCTCTGCTTGGGAGATTTCTAAGAAGCACCTAGTGAGTTTTACATCTAATCCTTTAGCTGGGGAATTCAGGAAAAAAAATAAAAAGCAGCTTTTCAAAACATAGGATTACAATGAAAATAAAAATAGTGCTTTTCTAACACTTGGTTGGAACAGAGAATATCTGGAGTGTGTCATTTTCTGTATGCAGTTTATTTAATTATTTTCCTCTCATTTCAAACTATCAAAATCAACCTTTTCATTTGTCTACTCTATTGTGCTGTGATGGCTGTGACTTTTGCCATTAGACTTGCTAAAATGCTCTGATACCTTCTTTTTCATTTTCTAGGGAGCGTAATGTTTATTTTCTTGCTCAATGTCATGGTAACAGAAAGACTTCCTTTGTCTTATAGCTAAGTTTGTGTTTGAAATACAGGCAGGGCAGGTTGGAGAGTGCTGCATATCCCATGTGGAAAGGCAGCACTAGCTTTCTGGGTGCCAGCACATACTCCCAGCTGTTGCTGTTGCTCTGGGGTCACAGATGCAGCTCACACTGAATCAGTTAAAAATGTAGTAGCTATGCTTGGGGACACAAGCTCAAATTTTCAGGGCCTGATTATTCTGTTAGTTTCACATGTGCAATTCCCACTGAAGTCAGCAGAAGCACTCCATGCAAACCTGACAGGCTAATTTGGAGCCCCGAACTGCAAAGGATGTAATCATACATTTGGTTTCTGTGGATACTTATGGTGTAATTCTCACCGATCTCCATGATACTAGGATTTTTCACAGCTTTTAAGGATTTGAGTGAAGCCAAAAAATATTAGATTACTTGTGATATTTTATTTTCAATGATCAGGGGAAAAAAAGAGATCTAATGTATATGAGTTCATATTGGACAAGCCCAGAAAGAAAAACGTGTTTTACAGTGCTCTTAAAACTGAGCTAGGAGTAATACAACGTATGGCACATTACGTACAGGGAAGAAATGCAGGGCCCCAAGGGATGAAGGCAAACTAATCAAAGGAATAGCTAATGGCCTAGAAGGAGAACAGGGAATAACCTGCTCCTTACAGAGTCCTCCCAGCTCGGAGGGCTGGTGTACAGACTGCTGAGACCAGAGCCCAAGGTCGCAATGATTTTATCCAAAATGGATCAAATTCAAGACAATTTTTTTATGTCTATATATTTTATTCTTGTATCAGAAATTTCTTCCACACAGGGAACAGAGACCAGTATTGTGGCTGGACCACCACTGCCACATCTGCACAGGCTTCTGCGAAATTACTTATGCCTGCACTCCCACAGCACACCGGGGTATTACTGCTGGTCTGGTTTGCCTGCTGACTGATCAGCATTTCAGGGCAAATAAAATTGTCAAGTAAAATGGATTTGGCACTGGGTCATTAAAAGATGATCTGAGAAGGTGACCAGTAAGGTCTAAGCAAGCTGCTCCTTGTTTCAATAAGCAAATGGAGACCAAAGACACCTTTAGTATGATGCTCCCAGTGTCAGTATTAACTCTCTTTCTCATCTGTTTTCAGATTAATGGGACTGAGAAATCTGAGAAAGAAAGTGGAGGCTGGAGTGATGCTGATTACACTGGAAGATATGGCAGTTGGTTGAACTAATGGAGAACAGAATTACAGACATCCATAGGAATTGAAGGAGCCTCACAATAAAAAGGCAAGGCAGGCAGTGCAGTCTGCACGATGGAGAACACAAAGGTTTGCTGCACTCTCTCTCTTAAAGCCTACAGCTTTGGGAAGAGGTGAAGATACAGTCTTAGGAATCCCAAATTTCTTTGGCATCCCCAAATACACTAATTAATATTTGCAGGAGATGAAAAGTGCTGTTTGAATTAGGAGCTATTAATGATCAGTTTTCAAACTGTTGGTATCATTTTTCTGTGGTGACAGCAGAGGACTGAGCCATTGAAATGAAGCAGGAGTTTCCAGCCTGTAACACTGATAAAAAGTTAGTCCAAGGGCGAGGGTATTTAGGCTTGTGCATAAAAAGATATGTATAAGATTGACACACTACTAGATGGCCCCAAGGATGAGAGGTAAGGTACTTAAAGATTATATTGACTTTCCTGGGTGTGAATAAGGGAATTAATGCCAGGAGCCACATCCCAGTCCCTGGGTGCTGGGGGACAGTGGACACGGAAGGCTTCAGGTTAGGAATTCCAGGTTAGTATTGGGACAGGCTCACCCTGACTCTGGACCTTTGCCTGAGGAGACCACACTCACCTGTATGTTGTAGTTCCTCCATATATCAGGGACTGGTAAATTATTTTAACATAAAAAAAATGTGCAGCTTCTATTTTCACTTTTGAACAGTTGTTGTGTAGAAAAGCACCCTACGAGATGAAGTTACGGCATCAGATACTTCAGTATTAGAGTAGATGCTGTAAATGTCAACTGTGTGAAAGCGAAAGATGGTTATCTGAGAATGCAGGATGGCACAAATGCAGAGGAGGGGTTTGAAAGATGGCGGGGGGGAAACTTGGCTTAGAAGAGGAGAGGCATAAGCCAGGAGTGGAAAAGGTTGGAAAGAGAGCAGTAAGGGATAGCTTGGTAGGGCCAGAGGTAGGGTGGATGGGGAGTAAGATCATTGACCCTGGATTCAGAAATGATCTTATAAAGTTTGCTATGTGCCCATAGTTTATGCAGGACAGTTCTTAGCGTATTTTGCAATATTTTTAATGTTAAATGAAATCAAGAAGGTGAGCAGGGCAGTCTGCATTTTTAGACAGAGCAGTAAATGAAGTACAGCAAAAAAGGACAGCTTGTGGATGGAGAATAAGTAGTCTGATTTTTAGCTTAGCGAGCTGAAAGTAATGGTGGGATATCCAGAAAGAAGTATCAGAAAGTGTCAGAGATACAGAGGTAGATAGGGAGAGGTGAGATGAGGAATCAATAAAATAAATCTGCTGTATAGTCTTGAGAAGGGTTAGGTTGCCCTAATAACTAGTGTGGATGAAGGAGAAAATACAGAAAAACATGAGTGCTGTTGATGTGTACTGGGAGAAGAAAGCTGAAGGTTACGAGAGAAAAAAACCAAGGGTCTGTCAGAATGAGAATAAGAGATTTTCTTCGGACAGAAGGAAGGGTTTATGTTGTAAAGACTGATTAAGGAAAACAAACCTGGTGAGGAGACCTCTTGATATGGCCAAGATGTGATCTTTTGAGGTAGAGCTTGTAGAAGCTTTCATAGTCAGGGGAGGAACAATGTTTACTATGTGAAACAATTAGCCACAAATTAGTTTTTTGGGGCTTTGGCAGTTAGGTATTAAAAGCAGACCCTTGTTGTGTGCCTATGTATAAGTGTACATACATACACATGTACATTATACATGTATATAAATATTGATGCCAAGGCTGTTCCTGAGCCCCAGCCGTGGTTCCATGTGAATCCCACTGCCCCAAAGTAGCAAGGAGGCAGTTCTGTGATGAGGGTTGCCCTCTGCATGTGTAGTGTAGCTATTCTGGCTCATCCAGTGGTTTTAGGTTCCTGTAGGAGACTTATTCTGTAGGGAGCAATATATGCAGCAGATGTTTGCAGTGACACAAAACAGCCTTTCAAAAGAGGCTCCACTTTTTCAACCCAGGTATGTTCCTGTGTGAGAATAGCAACACAGACCAACTGAGGCTGTGTACAGGCTTGTAGCATGAATTTCTAGTGCTTATATATGTTCTTTTTTGGTGAGGAACAGCTAGTTTTCACTGTTGTGCCCAGGTGTCTTGTTGCATGCTGGTCCTGCTCTTTGCAGAGGTTTTGATTCTGGATTGTGGGTAGCTTGTATTTTGTCACTGGCCTCCAATTGCTCCACTTTGAGGCTTTTGTGTTCTATCAAAAGTACTTCTTTGTGGTTACTGGTTAAATTCTTTAAACACTTGTTACTCAAAAGTGCGCCTTCCCGTCTTGAGTATTGATTTTTTTTCCCCTTCTTGTAGGGATGCATAAGCAATGCTTTTGCTGTGTATGAGGAAGTATCATTTCACAACAAAACCAGCCGTGTGTAGTCCTTAGATTCCTAATTCTCTCTTCTCCTTCAAATGTTCAAGACTCATTTAATGGGCTTCATATTACAGCTGTTACCTTAATTTTTTTTTTTTTTTTTGCAGTGGTCCTGCTTATTTTCATGCTCTTAAGATAGCTCTGTTTAATTTCTGTGATTCATTTTGGTCCATTGGAAATGCTTGCATTTCATCTGCTTTCCTGCAAATGCTGACTTCCCTGAAGCAGAAGTATGTCTTTTCCCTGCTTAATTGTGGGCCTTCCTGACCCTATGCTGAACAACCCTCTGTTCTCTCCAAAGCTCGGACGTGCCCAGCAAGAGCTGAACACAGGCAGTTTAGGGTTGGATTTTTTGTTTGTTTTGTGGTGGCTTTGTTTGTTTGTGGATTTAGAGGAGGGAAGTTGTTTGGTTGTTTTTATTTTTTGCCCAATGCTGATTAAACAATCGGGTTTCTTTGGTGCTGAAAAGTGTAGTGAAGTATAATGAAGTGCAGTGTATCTGTTATTCTAATGTAAGTTTTAGTGCTGTTTAAATTCTGAGTAGCTGTATGACTTGTGCTGACATGCTGTACTGTCTGTGAAGAAAATCAAGAGTGTTTGAAGTCCAGAAGACAAGCTGAAAATATGCTTCTCCATTAAAAATAAATTTATACGTGGAGAATGAACTAAATATTGCCTTTCTTTTCCTTATAATAGCCCTGGCTCCTTTTTAAAATAACTTTTTAATTAATTTTCATTGGAACTTGTGGCAGGAATTTTTTCGTGGACATTCTTAATGGTACTTTGATTCCTTCTTGTACAATATTATAACTATACTTTTTTTTCTGGCTCTGTATTGCCTGTTTGCCCTTCAGGCTACACAGATTATAAAATGAGATTTCTCTGCGTCTGGCCACTGATCTACAGTCTCTTTCTGTCCTCTAATCTGCTGTTCTTTAGTACTTTGATTTCTTATGTTCTTGGGTGGCCTTTCTTATCCCTCTCTTTTGGATTTAGTGTTTTCTCTAGTTTTTCCGAGGCTGCTTTCTCAATGTTCATTGTCTGTTTGGCATCAGCATGATCTGTAGCTTCGCTCTTTCTTCCTTTCATCCTTCACAAGATCTCTGCTGCATATGGTGGCCACCTTTCTTTTAAACTGCTTCAGCAAAAGCTCTTTCAAAAACTTAAGCAATCTCCCATGTACCTTCTTGCCCATTCTTATCTTCACTTCTTCCTCCCCACTATGCTCCTAGTTTGAGATCTGTCAACTCTGCATGACTAAATCAGTGTAAATAGGCCTGGCAAACAGTTTTGGGTTCTTATATGTTGCCTCTCCCTGGGTCCTGAGATTTTTTTCCCCTCCCTCTCTCTGCTAGAAAACCTGCTCTTTTCTCTCTCTCGGCACCATCTCTTGAGCACTGTCTCTTTCTCTCCTTTTTCTGTCTTTGTCTGTTGTCTCCAGGGCCTCCACTGTCACATCATACAGTTCTTCCATCATATCTGGCATTTCTGACCTGATCTTCCTCTCTAGCTTGCCTGCATTTTCTCATTAGTAACAGGCGTCCCCTGATTCTGTCAGACTTTTTTTTTAAAGTTATTTCCTACAGCTTTTCTAATTTTTTTTTCCCTGTGACTTTTAAAAATGTCCTCTAACAACTAAAGCAAACTGGTGGGGTTTTTGTGTTATCTTGCTTGCTGTCTTCCTTTTTTGTTTTGCATATTGACTTCCTGGAGCCATTCTGAAAAATCCTCAGACCATCCCATTTGTAGTGCTTAATGCCAGTGCCATCTGGATTTCTAAAACTACTGAGGAAGGCTGAGGTAGTATGTCAGCCTGCCTTTGTGATTTGAGAGTTAACATGTTAAAGCTGTCTACTGGCCATCACAACGTAATTTTTAGGTCTGTTCATATGGTTTGTACTAAGTATGCTTCACTAACAGTTTATKCTGTCAGCGTGGTGCCTTGAGCTTCCAGTTGCACAGCTTTAGCAATCTTCACTTACTGACATTCTGCTTCCTAGGGCCAAGTTTCCCAGGAGATTTTCCTCATGTGACACAATCTTCTGAAAACTAGAGCGCTGAAATCTCTTAGCAAAATTAGTTCATCAGGCTTTAGTACTGGGTGACCTCACTGTGAAACAGCCTCTAAAATACATTTTATGTGTCCAGATTGTCTAGGTAATTCCATTAGTATCGTTCTCATGGTAGCTGAGCAGGTAGATTGTCTTATTATCACGGTGCCTGAATTAAATTCAGGCTAATTTAGTAGAAGGTAAATTCTGCTGGTGATATGGGTTCCATGTAATTCTTCACTTCCATAAGCTTCTCTCTGTTTTTAATGTGAACTTTTTTTAGAGCAAGACGATTATCTTTCTCCTTGTTAACACCTTCATTTTTAAATCATACACACAAAATAAGTATGAATTTAGGTGATGTGTTTGGTGTACTGACATAAAAGTAGGAGCTCTTTCTCTTTATTTGTGAAAAAAAAACCATCTTTGAGTTAATTCTTCACTCTTTTGATAATGCCACCTGTATTGGGACAGTTAAGATTGGCTGAGTGACAAGGATCAGTGAGACTGAGCAATTAATCATTTTTCATAGCAGAAAAAAAAAGCAGCCAATATTTGCATCGTTTTATCAAGTTTTCTTTCAAAATAGGCAGAACTTCTGTTACCTGAAATCAAGTGGACTGTAAAAAACTAAAAATATTTTTTTGTATTTAAACTAGGTAAAAGTGCCACCTTGGGTGGGGGAGATTGGGATAATTACAACACTTTTGATTTTATTTTTTTTTAACTTGAGCTTTGGACTGTATCAAGGTGAAAGGGGATGTAGGTTCCTTTGCCAGTCGTGCCCCAAGGGTGCTTCGTGACTGGATTTCTTTGCCTTCTTCCAGTTTCAGCCATGTCAGGTAAACAGTACAAGTCTGGAAACTTAGTTTCTAATTTTTCTGTCAAACTGCAAATTTTACCACTATCCTTCAGCACTGCCTTCATCCTTTCATACAAAGCAACAAGTCGAAATGTTAAAGTGGCTTTTGTGAACCGTATTTTTTGCTTCTCAATACCTACATGAAGTTTTTTAATGCTGGAGCTTCCTGACAGGAAGATTTCATGATGTTAACAGGAAGTTGTCACATCTCCACTTGCCCAGAAGAACCCCTGCTCTTGGAACCGGCTGTAGCGGGTAGAATATTTCCACTAAAATCTTCGAGGCTTAGCAGTTGTGTGTTGTGGAATGCAGAATCTTAGAATGGAGACTTTAATTTATAGTCTTGGCTACTGAGTTTTTATAACAATATTTGCCTTAAGGGGGAAAAATACCCATATGGGTTTGGGGAAACAAGAAGGTTGTTTTATCAAATCATAAAGATCAGCCTACCTTCCTGACCAGCAGAGCTGGTCAGCACTCCTGGAGCTATGAGCAGCAACTTGCTTGGCTTGTGACATTGCTGTGAAACACAGATCAAATCCCGGGGGATGGGCAGTGATTCCTTGAAGGCGCAGGCTTGCATTAAGAGTAGAGAAAACTTGTGCTGCCCCAAGAGGATCTTCAGGAAGGATTGCACCAAGGAGGAGATGTGCTGTTGGCCTTTTGTGCTCTCTATAGGACATCCAGGTTTCCAGAATGGTGTAAGAGGTTACAGGGAAGCTGTTCCATTTCAGAATCTCAGGGATCAAAATGAGCACGCTGTTGGCATGCCAGTTGTAGCTGTCATCTCATCTGCTAGACTAGATCAGACACTATCCTCACAGTTCTGATTAAAACATGTTATCACCTAACTTTATGTAGACATTTCAAGTCCTTGTAGTTGTTCAGACCAGTGATCCTTGTTGGGATTGTTCACATGACAAGAATTTTGCAATGAAACGGTCAATTCTGAAATCTCTCGTAGCATCTAATTTCCTATACCTTTATTATTTCTCTTCACTATAGTTTGATTAGTGCACAAACCCTGAATGGTATGAGACTGATATTAGGTTGGCTGTTTTTTTGTATTTTATTTTGTACATGTTCTGTTTTCTGCCTTCTGTTTAAAAGTATACAGTTATTTCTGTGGGAATGTGTTTCCTGATACTTCTTTGAAATCCAGTATCCTTCCTGATGTAGCAGTTCAGGTAGAACAAGTGTCTCCCATCATCACAGTGCATATGTGATAAATGTTACTTGACTCAGTAGTACGATAAGAAGTTAATTACTTCTGTGAGCCATCATCTGATGGCTCAGTCAGACCCCTTTCATTTGTTGTAGTCCCCTGCAAAGATCTTAAAGATGGTGCTGTAGTTGCAGGTCACAAGAGGGAGGTTTCTTGCTCATGCTGAGGGAGGCAAAATCTTCGAATCCCTCTAGTCAGGCTGGCTATGCCTTACATTCCTTCTCTCAAGACATAGGAGTGTTCCCAGTGGATGTCACTGCTTGAATAAGGGTTGAGTTGCAGTGCATCTTCTGCTGCTTTATACACTATGTAAATTTTCTTGTGAAATCTGGCACACCATATTCCTTACTAAATTCTTGAAGGGGAAATTTCTTGATGCTGTTGTGAAGAGAAGGCTTTTACATGCCATGCTGGCAAGTAAGTATGAGGAGAAAATAAGACAATCTCCTTGGTCTTCTTTTGTGCAGGGAGAGTACATTCAGCTAATATATTCACTAATTGCATTTATTAATTTCTCAGAAGTTGATGTCTACAGCAGGTATGCTCATTGCTTTCACAAGTAGTACAGTTTTTTAATATTAAAATAATTCTATTAATTTACCAAAAGAAATAAAAAGAGGAAATACATGGTTTAACTGTCTATTGTCACATGCAAAATCCTTGATTTGTTAAAAGAACCATGTAGAGAGGAAGCATTTTATTTTAATCTCACTGAGTTCTGTTAAGCAGCAAAGAACCACTACTTTTGTGGTGCAGAAGTCCACAGATCTGGCTCTGTGGTGAGTATCTCCTGTGGAGATCTTGCTCAAGGTTGGAAAAGTTCATACACTGAATCAGTAGGACCCAATTATTAGCTCTTTTTCCCCCACCACAGCAATGTGTGTGTGTGTGTGCACGTGCTCACCATTGTAGCTGCGGTCACTGGTTGTACACATGCTCCTGGCTGAGACAAGTGCTGAAGTTTTTTAATTTAGAGAACTCTGTTACTTGTGGGGATTATGGTTTATGTTTAAAATATCATCAGTTTTTGCTGTAATGTATCACTGTAGAACACACAGCTGCTGCTGTGTTTTCACACGAGATATTTTCAGCAGTAACTTTTGCTTTAGTAAGTATTCAAACATTCACGAACCCCCCCAAACAAATAAACCCCTCCTTCCCCAGGCTATACACAAAGAATGTGGGCATAGCCAGTCTCGCTCCTTTTCCATTTCACACAGTCATTTAACAGTACAGGCTCGAGTATTTCTATAAATTGATTTCTGGGCCATGCTGGATACCTTTTTGGAGGGGAGCTGCAACAAAGAGGCATATGGGCTTTGTGAAGTATCTTTCTAGCAGCCAGCACTCTCCTCTTCTCCTTGTTTGTAAATCTGACAGCAGGACCTCGACCTACATATGTAATGTTTGCTGATCTAGAATTTTATAATCCTTGTTGGAGCTCAACTGTCTTTTTAGAGTTTTGAGGGTTGTTCTGGATGGTATTTGTTCTTCTATTTTTTGGTTTTATTTTGCWTTCTTTTGGGGGAGTGTGTGTGTGTGGTTATCCCAAGATATTTAAGGCCACTCTGGTTTTGTCAAATATGGGGAGGGGTGGTTTGGTTTTTGTTTTGTTTTTGTTTTTATGTATTTCACTTCAGGTGAATATGATGCTACTAGGTGTGCTAAATGTCAAGTGAAAACATTGCTAGATATATGTTAATATCTCTAAGCATGTCGTGAGATTAAAAGTGAGTTAAAATAAATTAATATTTATTTTAAGTGAGTTATATTTATTTATTTAAATATATTTAAATATTTAAATTTAAAAGTGAGTTAAAATAAATTAATAATTCAGATAGGCAAAAATAAGAAGAAAGATTTGCTTATATCTCCAGTCACTCAGTAGAAAATACTTTAGAACCCACAATCCAACTTGATGGCAAGCAACACTTCTTTTTGTCTTTAACAGCTCTCAGAAAAATTGCATGTAGTTCAGCAATGTTACTGTTGCCAAAACCTGCCTGGTTTGGGGCATAGGATGGTGCTTGTCAAACAGTGCTTGTGCTATAAGTTTATTATTCAGAAGATCAGAGATGAGAGTGCTTTGTGATTATGGTAATGGACGATGATTTGGGGTATTTGCCTTCTTTCTGTTGCATTCTTTCAACAAGAACTTAAATGAGACAGTTAACCTTTCGTTCTCAAGCGTTTAACAAGCATTTGCAGTAGTTTTGTGTACAAACAACTTAGGTATGAAGAGCTTTAAGGCAGTCTTCTGTGCCTCTAGGTACATAATCCTGTCTTTTTGGTGCATTGTCTTGATTTAGTTTTGTGATTTTTTTGTTTGCTGGGTAATGGGAAGTGTTTCAGTCCTCCTTTGAGAATGGTGGGAAAGATGTTTTGAGAGATTATGGGAATTAAAGCAGTTTAACAGGCACCTTAAYTGCAAAATACTTAAATTTGACGTTGCACTTCCCTAAGCATTATACCCATTCTGTGATCTAGTGTAGGTGTAGGTTCCTCATTAAATGACTTCTGAACACTATGGAGGTGGCAGTGATGTGTTGGTCATTGATGAAATGTGTTACAGCCCATTACAGGTGTGCAGTGCCAGCTGATCTTGAGCTCTTCATTGTACCGATAATTCCAACATTTGCTGACGAATTTTGTGGGCTTGCCGCTTTGGATGTTCTTGCTTATTATTCTGCCAGAGGCTTTATAAATAAATACAGAAATGCACTGTTGAATTCAACCTTCTGCGCTGTGTTTGAGGTGCTGTGTTTAAAGCAAGGCAGCAGAACTGGAAACCTCTGCTGGGTCCCCAGCATTGGTGGTACCTCAGCCTTTGGGAGCTGGGTAGCAAAGCCCAGACTGCCTTGGTCAGTGTCTGTACTTCAGTGGTGTAGTGCAGTGGTAGCTTGGCTCTCCAGGGGAAGATTTGTCTTTCATTGTTGCTGCTTCAGAGGAAGGTGTTTGGCATGTGTCTGGGTTGAGCTTCATATTTGAAATTCCTCATCTTCTAAGGAAAGTTTGAGGAATCATGCTGCACTGTAGCATAGTGACAACCAAAGGGACTCCTTGAGATATTTTATTAAGTAATATAGCAGTTGGCAAGCTCTCCTTGTTTGTGTAGGGGAATGTGAGTGGGAAGGAGCCTAAGCACTATTTCCATAGGTCTTGTTCTTCCCTAGTTGCCTTGTTCATCCTTATCAGCAGCAGTGACTGGCTGCTAGTGAAAATTAGAGCAGACTTCAGGTTGCTGTCTTGTATGGCAAGTGTGGAGACCTCTGCCCGGTACTCTCTAAATTCAGCTTTGCTCTTTATCACATTCCAAGTAATTGGATTATAATTCAGAGCTGTGTTTCACATTTAACATTATCTATTTGCATTCTGCAGCTCATTAACTGAAGTGATAGACAATACAACATTAGCACCTAAACTGAAGAGTGTCATGTTTCTAACGCAAAGATTGAGGGAGAGCATTTGAAGTTAAAAATAAGTTGTTTTTATTGTATGAAACTAGTTTTTATTGTATGGTTTTCTTAGTTTCTTTAACTTGTTATCTGTGTCTTTTCAATAAAAATTGCAAAGCTGGGCTAATTCAGGTCTTACAGTGCCTCTTAAGTTGGTCAGAAAGTAGATATAAGCATATCCTGTTTATTTTTTATGCACACTGTAATAGAGGTTATACAGTATTATTTTTAGTCTTATCTTTTTCACCTTTCACAAAAAGACTTAAAATTGTATTAATTTTAAAGGACATGCTATGGGAGATGGACTTTTCAAGTTAAAGGAAGATAGCTTTTGCTGTAATTCCTTTGAGAATCCTTAATAATGAAGTAACATATAAAAGGCTTCTACCTAAATGAACAAACCATCCTTAAAGTTACAAAACATTTCTTTAGAAGAACATTTACTAACTCTTACATAAACTCTAAGTTTTCTATTCTTCATTTGGGGTGTCTGCTTTGAGCTTGACTTAGTTTTTGATCTTTTACCTTTCTTCGTCCTCTTTGCTTAAGCTTTTACTGTGTTTTTTATCTGTGCTTCTGGTATTCTATGATCTCTGATTTTTTTTTCAGGACTCTAGAAGTTTTAGAATATCTCTTTAAGATCAGCTTTATTCTCACTGCTATCTGTCCGTATGCTTTTTTCTTAGTTTTAAAGAATTACCTGTTTCAAGGTAGAACTTCTTGTGCAGGATTTTCTTCTTGCTAATTAGTAGGAAGAAATTTGTGAAGTATTTCTGTCCTCAACATTTCAGATCATGGCCGTGTGACAAATGGGTAAAGAAAGAAGTCTGGATTAAAAAAACCCAACCCAAACCAAACCCAAATAATACCATCCTCTATAAATACAGCCTTCTAAAATGAAAATTCACTTTCTGAGAAGAACTTTGAACATTTGTCTTTTATTCTTCAGTTATCCATCAGGAAAAAGACAAACAAACATTTAATTTGACTCTACCATGTTATGTTATGCCACTAAATTTCTTAAACTAAGCAGGGACAGGTCACATGAGTTTTGGAGGGGATAGATGTGGTACCAAATTTGAGATGTCATGCCTTTGATTCCTAAGATGTTACTTTTTCCCTTTGAAACGTCTTATGACCATAACTGAGGGCACTGGCTGTTAGAACTCTTGATATGCCTTTGCACAGTAAGGCTCTGGTGTGGCAGGAATGTCAAGAGAGGCTGCTGGGGTGAGGTGGCTTCAGTCACTTTATGCATTAACAGAACTGAGTAATGCAGCTGTGTTAGCCCATATGCAGAGTGTCCTTCATCCATGACAGAAGCAGCTGAGCTTCAGCTATAAAGTAAATGACCTTGATATTTGGTGCCTAATTGGCGTGCGAAGTAGACAAGGCAGGTTTTATAGAGATGGCTTGCTTAAGGGGTGGTTAAAAAGCTGTGGATTTACCTAGTAGTAAGCATACCTAGAAATACAGAAATAATTATTTATATTTTTCCTTAACTAGTGAAGCAGCAGCCTGATTGTCTCTATTAAAGGTGTTCATTTAATACTAGTCAAAATTGAAAGTTTGACATCTTTCCTTTTACAGAAGAGTGTAAGTTTATTGACATTTGGGAACAACACTAATAAATGCTGCTGACTACTGCTTATGTTCATTTTCTGGGAATTAGAAGTTCCTCCTGGAGATCGTTCCGTGGAATGTCAGGTAACAGGTTTCTGTTTAAACAACTGCTGTGGTAGTGTTCAAAGTGGCATGGGTAGTATGGTCAAGACTAGTCTTTTATTCTTTGGTTTATGTATGCAAGAGCTTTCCACAGCTTCCTGGGCACTCTGTACATTTTCTTTATTCTTCAGAAATCCAATTTCCGCCAATATTGGAGCTTCATATCCAAATAATTCTCCCCCAAACAGGAAGCCCTTACTTTGCACTCCTCACTTGAGGAACGTAGTGGACTATTGCCATCTGCTTTTCTCCTGAGGATCTTTTCAGGTTCTGTTTCAGGCTCTGGCTGACATTGCCAGCACTGGGCTTTCTGCTGCCAGGTGTGCTCTAATATTGACTTCCGACTCAGCCAGAGAGAGGTGCTGGATCTCCAGGTTAAAGCACTATCTATATACTCAAGGTTGTACTKTAAATTGAGCCTGGAAATTGTCACCAATACAGCCTGAGGAATGACACAAGTGCTTTACATATGCAACACTAAGACTGAAATTCATGTCTGTCGTAAAGGAGACCCGGTGATGATCTGAGGAATACCTGTTGAATTCATGTTGCTTTTCCTTTTTCTGTGTTTTTAATGCAAATTAAATTAGTGGGTTTCAGACAGAGAAATTACAAGGCTTGAAGAGGCCTTTTTGGTTTGCTTTTACTTGTTAATTAATTWATTTATTTATTTATTTATTTTTAAATGAACCTAGTCCAACACCCGACACCCGGTTGAATCTACTTGGGTCTAGGTGGCACTGAGCCTCAGTCAGCTTCAACATTAGAAGAGGACATTGAGCCCAACAGAAATGGTTCTATGTAGAAAGAGAAATTTTGCTTCAGCACAGCTTCTATAACATTATAGAGGAATGTCCATTACGTACTTTCTGAACCTACGTCATTCAAGGGATTCAGAAGACACTGACACAGAGCAGTTGACTTTGACAGGACATCTAAATCCTGAAAATGGGTGCTCACTGGTGCTTCCTGTAAAATAAATCAGAAACAGAGATGTCCAGTTCTATCTGAATGCCATTAGAAACCTTTCAGGAGCTGTCCAAAACTGAGTGCAAGTGCTGTTTATTTTTCTTTTGTTTCAGATGTATCAAATATTTGATCCTAAAGCCTTGCTGAGCTATATAAACTTCTCTATGAAATGCAAGTGAAAATCTTAGCAAACTGTCTCCAGCCTTTCCAGCTCACCCACTCTGACCCCTCTGGCATTGCTCCAAGAGCAGCTACAATTCATAAACTTTAAGAAGCATTAAACACATTGATCACGTTAACCAAGAGAATAAAAGTTGCTGCCTTCTACCATTAGGTTCAGAAAAGGCAATCAATAGGGTTCTTTGGGACTATCATTTTGTAGTAGTGGAGAAATTTAATTTCAGACATCATTTTATAACCTCAGCACAACTGTTCTACAATTTTCCATATGCTTTATTTGAATGCCACCCATCAGAAGCTGTCCAAGGCAAGGATGTCTGTCTGTCCTTTGCCTTTGACTTTTTCCTTTCCTTCCTCTGCTCAATACATTTGTAGTAGCTGTTACTCAGGGTACACCTAACCACAGCATGGAGCACAGTTCCTCCCAGAGCTGCAGCCTTCATGAGTCAGGAATATTCAGGTGAAACTACTTGGTTAAAAACCTCCTTGCCCCCAGGGAGCCCTGTTTCCGCTAAGGGAAATTCCCCCTCCGTGTGAGGTGTGACGATGTGTGAGGTTGCTCCCTAACTCGGTCTCCTTGGTTGGGATCACAAACACACATCACTCCAACGGATGGAGGAGGGCCTGAGCATGCTGGTTACACCTGTAAGTCTTGTTACATCAAGTAAGTAATCTTTGATAAGGAAGCCTGACCACAGCTAATGGCAACAACACTTTCACCTGGTTTCAGCATTCACTAAGAATCTAAGAATATATATATGAGTTACAGCTGCAGACCACAAGTCCTCCCTGTTCCAGGAGTTAGTGTGCAGCAGTAGATGGCTGAGGGAAGACATAAAAGTGGTCTGTATCTCCTTTTGTTTGCCTTCCCACAGTTTGCATTTCACAGAGGGTAGCATATTTTGTTGAGCTAATATCTTAAAGCCTGCAGAATTTTAACTGGTTTTGTTGTATACATCACCAAAGAAAAGAGGACACCAGAAGGTACCATTTCAAGTGCTGCAATTTTACAGGTCAGTGATTCCTTCTGAGGAGATTAAAGTGTCTCCATGTACAATTCTTGCTCAATTTAACCAGATTGACACTACTATATTTGCAGTATCTTTTAGATAACTTCATGATCCTCTGTAATGTCATCTCTTTTTTGTAATATAGTTTCAGCACACTGGTAGATGTTGATGATTGTCCTTGAAAGAGCTGTCATAACTACCCACAGCATTTTGCTGTGTGCATAGGGATTGCAAATCAGCTTGAGGTTAAGATATGATTTTCATTTCCTTTATATCCTCTAGGTTTTGTGAGGTGTTTTTGAAGAAATTGATTTAGAAACTAAGCTGGTCAGTGTCTGGCTGTCTCACTGTTATTTTAAGTGGGGAGCCAGTCTGTGTCTCTTTTTTTTAGTATGCATTGCTGTTCAACACCTTAAGCCCTGAGCAATGCTTTTGCCCTGTGTGTTAACATGATGCAAAGAAAACACAGTTGTAAATTTACAGGGCAGCTGTGATTCTGTTATACCTCTGAGGACAGATTTTAAAAGACTAAATATCTGTCTGTGAATTAAGAGTACAGAACATGGGCTGTTTTTCTCGATCCAGCTGGGATGTTTTGTGAGTTTATTGTCTGTAGCAACAAAAACTCTGCAAAGTCGTAGGTGTAGCCAGAACGAACAAGAACCTGTTGGAAGCAATCTAGAGAATCAATATCACTGGTGACAGTTTTGTCAACTGTAGGGTGCCTATATCTGTATCCTGCTTTACTAAATAATCAATCTATTGACTGCCACTTTAGACTTGCTCTGTATTCAAGGCACCATATTTACACCTGAGATATAATTAATGTCTGGGATTTGATGAATATGGGGGGAAATATATTGATTAGGACTTTTCCCTTCCTTTCATAAGAAGGGTAAAGGAAGGATTTTTTAAAAATCTGTTGAACACTTGCACTGAAATGTATTTAACTTCTTATTAGATAAAAGATGTTGTACTCTTTGATTGCAACACAATGTTTCCTAACTGTCTCAAGACTACCAAATAAAAGCATATTTATTAAAAAAAAATAAATAGACAAACCGGCCTCTAAATACAAATGAATATTTATACTTTTAGGATTGCTTTCTTTCAATTTACTACTAGATGTATACACTTTGAAATTTTGACACTGTTCAGAATTACCTTAGAAGAGACTCTGTTACTTGAGTGACTTATAACATGGAGAAAACATGCAGATTTCCCAAGAGAATGGGGGGGTGGAATCAAAAAATGGCATGGAAACTGACTTAATGGAAGTTTTTTCTTTCTTTTTTTTCCCTTTATCCCCTGTAACCAAGTTTYTGTTTTGTTTTTGTTTTTTTTTAATCCAACGAGGTTTAAATTAGGTTTATTCATAATTTCTTTATGAAGTAAAGAATTCCTGTAAGACTTGTCACAGACGATACTTTTGCTTTTGTATTAGAATTTGAGGGGGTCTGAAGCAGAGTGTGAAAGCTGGAAAATTAAAGAATTGGTGGCAGCATGAGCATAACAAAAATGAAGACTGAGTATACCAAAGGGAATAAGAAATTCAGAAATCTGAATTTTGTGGATTTCTTTGACTTGAATCTGTGCATAAAATATCTAAGCATGTCTTTGGGTAATATTTGAGACAGAGGTATTTGTTAAAGGCTTAAATTTGAAAGTGTACCACCTGCAAATCAAGTAGGAAAACCGGGGAAGAATAGCCTTAACATACTTTAAAAGTTTTCAGTTATGAATCAAACAGACAGCAGAACTTGAAACCTGTCAGGCCTTCTTTACAGACATCCTAGAGCATTGAAAATGTCTCTGTGGATGTTTTCCAGAATTCATTCAATACTCTTGTATAAACTTCCATGTTTCTCAGGTAATCATATAACTCTAAATGAGAAAGATTTGGATGTCATATTTTTGTACAGTCTGTATGGACTATATGTTAGTTTGAATAGTGAAGAACTCAAGGTAAAAGTTACAAGTGAAAAGAAAGCTTTATAAAACTGGTTGACAAGTTTTTGTAGGAAGCATGGCAGTTTAAGTTATAGGTCACCATCAAGTCTTTACCCGTCCTTTTTTTCTTCCCCCTCATTTTCTTGGCAATTTCTCAATTGTCTGTTATTGTCCTAGATCTTTCATGCCTTTTCTTTATAACTTTTGACTCACCTCTTCTTGCTGAAGGCAGAGTTAGCTCATACTCTAAATTGTTCTAAATGGATTTTTGAGGACTTTAGGATTTTTGAGATAGCTAGAATAGTTTGTCTGACTTCTCCAGTGCTACTGTTAGTTCTCTGTGGTGCTTCTCCAAGTACCACATGCTTAAGCAAGGGAAGCTCTTCAACAATGGCTTTTTTAATGAAAGAAGTTGGTGAGTGTGTGTATATGTATGCCCTTTAATTCTTTATTACCTGGTTATAAATCTAGACTGAATGGTGAATGAAGCACTTCAGAAGTTTGTATGGCTCTATAAATTAAAATCAAAATTTCTTCCAAGGCATGCAGAATGCAGTGATGGACATCAGTTTTGTGTTTGAACAGAGTTTACATCTGTTAGTAAATTTAAATAATGAGTTAAATGGTTTTTAAATGATAGAGTGTGAGGGCATATCCTTTACATAATTACTTTAAATGCTTTTTTATAGCTTCAGGTTTTATGTTGGTAATCACATTGCTACCTGACAGTCTGCATGCTGTAATTCTGCCTTTTTGATGGCTTTCACCTTGTTGAAGGGGGTATTTGTTTGATCTGACTTTAATTGGCAAAGATAACTTCAGTAAAGAAGAGTGTTCTAGTAATTCCGAAGTAGTTTGAATGATGTGCTAACACCTATAAGCAATGGATGTTTTCTTGAAACAACTTACTGACTTTCAGGGGGTTTTGCAAAGTAGTACTTTTAATAAAATGCTAAGCAATAATTGGGCTGGTGTTCACAATGTATATAATTTTTAGATTTAATGATAGTTCCTTAAGGAAGGGGGATAGGATGTCATTTCCTAATATGAAAGTATAGTAATTGAGTAAAGGATGCTAGATGGACACAACTATCTTTTTCCTTTGCACTTATTAAAATCCCTTTGTATAAGTAAATGTATGATGTTGCTTGTGTTGTATGGATGAAAATGATGCAGTTCAGTCTTTGAAAATCTTGTAGGGCCTTGAAAAATTCCACGACCAACCTGGATCACCATTTTTGCAGACTGTCTTATTCCAAGGAGCACTAGACCCCTTGGCTTTAGCTCTGTAAAGCTGGTTTTGTTTTCCCGTGGTCACTGAGCAAGCCCCCTGCCCAGACATGCAGCTTGCCCTTCCCCTCTCCTGGCTGCAGGATATGGTAATTGGGCTCCAGGGAGCGGTGCTAGGAGAGGCGCGCAGCATCCTCCTGGCCTTGCTGAGTTTTTCCTGTAGCAGTGGGCAGGCAGTGCTGCTTTTCATAGCTGAGTGACAGTCCTGTTAGAAGGTCTAAAGGAGCTACAAAAGCTCTTCCAGCTATTAGCTTTAAAAAGCAGTCCAGATAATGGGCATTATACACCATTTCCAGCTTTGCTTTTTTCCCCCCTGAACCAAGAGAGAGGTGAAAGGCAGTACATTTTAAGAGTCAGAGAAACGTTTTATTTGTTAGGATAGCTCCCACATGAAGTTTGAAGTAGCGAGATGGGCTCTCGCAGGTGACATCTGGCAAACAGAGCTGGTTGGTGGCTCGCCCTTCTGTTGGTGGCTTGTCCCTCTGGAGCAGGGTGCCAGATCAGCATGTGTGCCATGCCTCTGGCACCTCACTTAGCAGCTTGTGCATTACTGGATCAGCAGGGTCACTGAGTCATGTCTGAGCCACTGTGACATACGGCAGCACCACCTTTCATGCTCCTGGACGATATATGAGTTTTCCACAAATTTGTATATTTATCTGTTCAGAAACAAATATGCTTTTAACATCTATCTCAGCTATTGCAAAAGGTTTCTTCTTTTAGGTATACAGATACATTACCTATATATTGTGATTGTGACTAAATTATTATCTCTGTACAATTAAATGTGATTTGTTTTGTGCTGTACAGAGTGTGGTTTTTCTTTTATATTGGCTCTTTGTCCCATGCTTGATGGGCTGCTGTGTATGTTTACAATTATATGCCAGAGTCTGTCACTAGTGGCATATTTAAGAAGATGGGGGAAAAAATCAACTGACTGTCCTCTAATCAACCCTGGTCAGTAATTTAAATATTTTCCATTAAGGTGAACTGATTCTGGGCAAATTTGCTCTACTTTTCTTCCTTCCAAGTAGCCCTGCTGTTAGGTTTGGAAAGTCCTATACTGTAAAGTTGGCACCCTGGAAAAATAAAGACAAAAACCACAAGAAGAAGTTCAAAAGAAATACAGACTAAGAATGAAGTTTTCAAGCTACGTTCCAAGGCAAGGACTTTTCATCTTTATACCTTTGAATTGTGAATCAAGGCAGTAAAAGTTACTACTAGGTTAAAGTTTAAATGGCATAGAAAAGGTAGAAAAAAGATTAAACATATTCTGTCTGGACAGTGGAACAAAGACTTTGAATCCTTATCTATGCACCTGTCTATTGAGTATCTAAGTTCCAGGAGTCCCACAGAGGACATGCAATGAGCACTCTTATTGTTCGTATTAAGAACTGAAGTAATTGAAAGGAAAAGTAAGGTAAGGAGAATCAGGAATCAGATGTGACTGCCTGTATGGTTAAAAAATAATTTAAAGGGAAAGTGACTATCAAGCAGTTCATATTATGGAAATCTGACCATTGAAGATAGAATAAAAAAAAATCTATTATTCTTTGAAAGAGTTTTTCCTCTCTAAGTGAGACTTAAATATCATTTGAAAACCAGTAATTTTCACAAAGTGCCTTACTGGCCACTTGTAAAGGAGCAATTCAAATGCATGTTTTTTTGATTCTTTGGATTTATGTCTGATGGCTGGGTCTGAGCCATGGAGATTTTTTATTTTGTTTTTATTTTTTTCCTGTAGAAACATCTGTATTGTGGCTTTTTTAAAGTTTAAGTAAGCGTATTAAAATGACACGCTATTTGCTTTGGCTTGTTGTTCAAAATAGCCATTTAATTCAAAATTGATGTGACACCTCTGTTTTGCTAAGAGGATAGTAATTCTAATAATAATTTTTATGTTTTATATTCTGAGTTATTAAGTTGTGTTAGCTGCCCAAATCTTGGGCTTGGGGTTTTTTTGAGCTATCCTTTCAGTTCATTAAATTGGTAACTGTGGTGTATTATGTGGAAGGTGGTTTACCAGCTTATACATATTAAAAAACTGTATAAAAATGTCTTAGATAAAATGAAATCAGGTTTATTTTATATTGTATTTCATGCAGAACTTACAAATTATCAATTAGCATGAGAGCTTCCTTTTCATTATGTTGTTGGCTATGGGGGGGGGAATAGGTGATAGTTACTTTCTGGTGAAAAAAAGAACTCATCAAAGAGAGTGGAAAATGCTTTTAAAAACAGATTTTAATGTGTAGCTTTTATTTAATAGGGATATTCTGTGCTCTGCAGAAGCTCAGCAACTTGCAAAATTACCTATTGCCATGGTGCTTGCTATGATTTATGATATATTCAGAAATATGTTGTGTATAGGATTGATAGGAAGTATTGCAGGTTGTATCATTATCAGACGGTAAGATTTTGTGTTAAGTGTCTCCAGTGCACAAGGCAAGTTTCTGTACAGCTTTCATATATCTATCACAATGGAATTTCCTTTTTAATTTGCGACCCACTCTGAACCTGAATTCTGGTTTTACCATCCGTGTTTCCAACTGAGGTTCTCAGTCTGATGGCCTGGTTACCTCTGCTTAGAATAAAACTGTCATGTGTTTAGCACTTCAAGCAGGAATCACTACTGATGAGCTGATCGTGTACAGAAACGTATGCTGGATTTGCTGCACATACTCAGACCATGGGGACAGAAATGTAACTGTGTGTCTGGCATTTCCTGGGATGTATTATCTGGATACCTGGAAATCTAGGCTGAATTTAGAAGAGAAGATGACTTTGCTTTTCTGCATGAAAAAACCACATATGTGAGAATCCCAGATACATGATAGTCTGTTTTATGAGGTCAGCACTCTTCTGACAATCTGTTTGCCCAGCCAAGAAATCAGCCTGTTAAATTTTAGAYGTTTGTGCAAAGCTGGACAGGTGAACAGAACTCGCTCTTTCAAAATCACCACATAACATCTCTGTTGGGTTTGCCTTGATGCTTACTGGATGGCGTTGGGTACGTGGGGGGTTCACATGGGGTTGTTTGGTGTGTTTTTTTCTGGAGTATAAACTCCCATTCAGTGCAGTAGGTGTTAAAACTGTTACAAGTGTATCAGGGTCATTGCCCCAAGGTAAAGTTTGTACATCCATCCTCTGCATATCGTTAGTCGGTGGTTGCAGTTCAGCATCAGTGCATTGACAGTTCCTATGGCATTACAAATTCCTCCGCATCAGCTGCAGGAACACAGCAAGTCCCCATCTCACAAGGGGCAGAGTCATGTGTTGAGCCTTTTGCTTGGCATCCCAGATTTTATTCCATCCCATCTGCTCTCCTGTGCTGTGCTGGAAGGTGCCTGTCCTGTTGCACAACGGTAGGCAGCCCTCTTAAGATATCACCTTTAGAGAAAACCATCATACTTGTTCATCCTGCTCTGCCAGAATCCTCATTACCCTGAGAAATGTGCTCAAAAGCCACATTTTGTTTCAGCTTGGTCAGCGGAGCTGTGCTGCTGTTGAGCTGTTGGAGGCTGTTTTGTTTGGGGTCGTGGTGGTTTGCAGGGAGGTGAGGAAGCACTGGGGGCCCCGGGGTGGTAAAACCAAGAGAACATCAAGGGGCTATTAATGATCTGGAAGCATTAATAGTGAGAAGAGGATAAGAAGAAACTGAAGCAAAGAGCTGTGGGCTATCTGCGAGATACACAGGATGAAGATTGCTGTTACATGATCCTTGTGAGGTTTTCCTCGTAAAAATTCTTTGAATGATATTGATCCACTGGAGTGATTTGATGCTAGTACAGTGCTTTGCATCATGTTACTGAAATGATTTTTATGTTGTGCTGAATATCCTAAAATGTGCACTACATCACTGTGAAATGTTTTTAAAGTGAAAAAAAGCTTCAGAATTCAGAAACTGCAGTACTGTATGGGGTTAAATATTAATTTTTAATCATAATATTAAAACCTCTTGGTTCTCCAGTCAAGGAGCACACATCACGATTACAGAGAAATAAAATAAAAATCTATTTTTCATAGGTGTTTCTAATTAACCTGTTTAGCTGTTACAGAAAAGAGGATTTCCATTAAAAACAAGCTTCAAAAGAAATCAAAATGTTATTTGAAAGTTATTTATATGAGAGAATCACCTAATTTGTTCTGTATAAGTATTCATTTTTATTAGAAGAGGGTTTTTTTTCTGATTGAAATATATAAAATATGTTTTTGTCTCAAGTTTTCAGCACAGGCCCATTTATATTGTAAACACAATGCAGCTGACTTGATAAACCCAACTATTTATGTGTACACAATGTGTATAAACTAAAGATGGAATAGTCTGAATAGATGTTTTATCCAGCCAGTTGAAGATTTTTTTCTGTAGTGTATCCTACATGCTGTTCTCCTGTAATCTTGCCAGATTTTAGAAGATGAGCAGTTATCTGGGGTGTCCCTTAGGCAAGATGTCCTGTGCAAAGAATTTAGATGATGCTCAAGACAAAATTGAAGAGTACTCTGCTTATAGTAGAGAATAGTGTTAGGAGTCAGTGTGTAGCTGGAGTGCTGACTTTGGGGGATATATGAAACCAGACTCTTTAACATGTGGGGTAACTATCGATTTGAGGCTGCTCCATGTACAGAAGGGGTGTTACACCTCCTCACAGGCTTGTTAGTCACCTTGGGAAATTACATTCTTATCGAAATTCCGCATGAAATTCAGTTGGGATAAAATATTAATCTCTTCTTGTCCTAAACAGCTCATGTTACTATTAAGCTGCTGTGTTTCAGCTCCAAAAGACTTGTGTTGCATTAAGTTATTAGATTATTATTTTGTGTGGTATTCAATATTTTTGAATGAAGAGCATTTGCTTGTGTCTTCTTCCTTGCCTAAATCAGTCTGAAATGATGAACTCTAGTGTGTTTTCAAACTTGAAGCTTCACATTGGGTTACACAGGAATGGGTATGTATTTTAAACAGAGATGGACATGTTTGCCATAATTAAGAATATAAGAGGAGGTTCTGCTCATTTGTGGAATATAGTATGCCACATCCTGCTTTAAGAAAGTGTGTGTATGCCTTGTCTTTTTAGCCTGGATTTCTTTCATAAAGTAAATTGGAGCTAGCAGATTAGGTTGTTGTCCTCTAGTGGCTTTGGTATGTCTCCTGAGCAGAGTAGTTTTGCCCTATGTACCATAATGAACATAGTGTAATTAACCATTGGAACATCTTGCCCCGGTAGGTTCTCTGTCACTTGAAGTCTTGATTTAAACACTGTAATTTTCTTGAGAGGCATGTTCTAATGCATCTAAGATCTAGAGAGCTCAACAGAGGTGCTCCTGAGTGGAAGTCTACATCCTATGTAACCTAAGACCTCAGACTAAATAGTCAAGATGCCCTTTGTCTTTAGCTTTAGAAACGACATGAACTCGTGTATGGCTATATCAAGGTAACATCCCATGGGCTAATCTGTTGCACTCAGATAACGTGTCACTGAAAAGTGTTTTTTTCTTAGCAGGTGTTGCAAAATAAGGTACTGGGTTCTTTGCAGATTAATGATCAGAGGTTTTCATCAGGCTTTATCTCATCAGTTGTCTTTCTGGACTCCTGTTTCCAGTTGTCTCCTCGCTTCCTTCTTTAAAATCATCTCTGCCTCTTCTTTCACAAAGATGACCTTTTCCACAGAAAACTAACAAGCAAACAGCAAAACAAGCCTTACTTGCTTCTGTCTAGGACAGCTTAGACTTGGTAAAAGATGTTCTATTATTTATTAGTCTCGCCAGCTTGGTGAGATTTGCATTTTTATGACTTAGCAAGCTATTTTAGGATCAGCTTGATACATGGTTGGATTTTTCATCTTTCTAAATCTTCTTTTGCATGAGCAGAATACTCTGGGGTGACGTACTCTGTCTGCACCATCAAAATAGGGCAGGTACCAGTGATGTTCTCTTCTAAAGATACCAGTATGGGCTGAGTTGGTGGTGCAGCCTATGGTCTTGTTCCAGGAGAAGGAGCTGTAGGTAAAGCTTTCAGTTCATCAGAAGAAATTTACCACCAAAACTGGCCCATTTGTATCACTAATGTCATATCCATATACAAAACTCACCCCATAATACATAGTTAGAATTTACTACTCTGCAAAATAACTGATGAGAGGAGCATACCTGAATGGATTTATTGAGGTTAAATTGTGCCATGGGAGTGGTTGGAAATTAGGGGTTATTTGAAAGCAAAGCAAATTATATTATAGGGAAGTAAGACTTGGAATGAATTAATCAGTTGCATCTATAAAGTAGATGATTGTAATTTGTGTGAGGGGAACCTAGAGTAAAATAGGATTGTGGGGTTTTGTTGTTGGTTTTTAGCATCTGTTTTAGGGATTGTACACAAAATTTGAGATTGCTGGTCTTTTCCTTTTGTGATGCAAGTGCAGAATACTGTGCTCTGCCCTATTATTGTGCTTAAATTGGAACTGATGCCACCGTGGAAGCGCTGTGGTTCTTTTTTGCATTCAGTGCCTGTGCAGTTCTGAAGCAGCCTGCAGGCGCTCTATTGTAGTTCGCCTCACACAACACTTGGGGCCCAATTTTGAATGGCTTATGCATTAAAGAGACATTTTCCTTATTTTTCTAAATGTTTAGTATTGTTCCATGAGGATATTTGTAAATTTTTTTTGGTTTAATACCGCATGTTGAAGAAAACACTTTCAACCTGGTAGGTGATACCTACGTTTTGCACTTGTGTCCGGTCAGATCACGTAGTGTATGTGTATCTCTGTGTAGTTCACAAAATAAATTATATAATATACTGTCATGTCTGGTTGTTGTTTTCTGGAATTTGACTAGGACTTACAGCTTCAAAGGTGAGGCTGGGCTCCTCTTTTGTGTTCAGAGAGGGTGACTAAACTATTGTGGCCAGCATTGCAGTGTAAGACTTGTGAGGCTCGTCCTTTGTTTTAATCTTTAAGTGTCTCAGGAGTCATCCATAAAGGATATCCCAGTGGGGGAGTTGAGGTCTTGTGGACAGTTGGTAGAGGGGGCAGAGTAAAAATTCTGGAAAAATCTGCAGATCTCCTTTCAGGATTTCCACTTTTGTTCCCTTTGGCTAAAATAAGTCTTTGAAAATGGTGCTGTGGAAGTGGGTAAATGAAAGAGAACTACATGGGGCTAAGGAATGATGATGTTCTTTTGGGAGTTCAAGGCATTTATACAGTTTGAGAAAGAGAGTGGGGAGCTCAGTATTTGATAAAATCTACTGGAGCCCTCTAATTTGTTGGAAATAAAAAAATGGAAAATGGAAAAAAAATTTAGGTTATTCCCTTGTTTAATTTGCTAGACTGGTACTAATTCTGCAGTTCACTTACTGTACTAGTTAATTTCAATATCCACTCTGCATTCTTGATTTCAACAGGGGAGAAGGTGGATGCTGAGGGCAAAAGGGTACAGGATTGGAGGGGGTTTGAGTGGATCTTTGCAGCAAATTGTGCATACCCTTTCCACAGCTGTACCTGAATACAACTCATTTTTGTTTTATTTTTTCATGAGGTTTTTGATTGTAGAATTGTTTTGCCACTTTAGTGAAGCTTCTCAAAAACAATTTTCTAAATAATTTTATAAATAAAACTAGACAGAGATCTTCAAGGAGAAAAGCTGAACTTGCAAGTAATAACAGAAATAATATAGAAAGTCTTTTCTGACAGCTTCTAATTTCAAAGTTACTTCATGCTGCAAGGTTACTTAAATTTACAAGAGGGCAGAAAGCAGGTGCTCTTAGAGATACTGTCAGCCTGTAGCCCCTGTTTTTCATTCACGCATTGTTCCCTTTGCAAAATGAAATGCAGTTTTGCTAAAGAATCTTTCCCTTACTCCATCATCAGTTTTTAAGGAGGAATCATAACCCAAATACCATTTCTGGTGTTGACTTGCTTTTAAAAGCACTAATTAAACTTCCCAAAACAGTTACACAAATCACAATTCCTTCTAAAATATCAACAGTCGCTTGTGCTTCCAAAAGTCGGTCAGGATGAGGCCCCTAAAATTGCACTGTATGTATTTCCATACAAGCAAACAATGTACAGAGGAGTGTTTCAATATTTGAATAGTCTTTTGAGTGAAAACGACTTCAGTTAAGTACCTTAGCTCTCTTCTGTGGGAACGGTTGTTTTATACAATAGAATTCCCTCTTACAGTTGTCTCTTTTCAGAGAGGTTCATTTAATACTTGTCCATAGTACCACCAACTGCAGTGCTCATTGAATGGTCAAGAAGGGAAAGTGCCTGTTCTAAGCAGATTCCAATCTAAGGATGGACAGCTAGACAGATAATATAAATGAGAGTGTATAACAAATGCAGAAGAAGAAAGGGTTTGCTGGTGTGAGGGGGAGGAGAGACACTTCGGCATGGTGAAGTCATATTTTAATCACTCCAAGGAGTAACAACAGGTTGCATTATGGCAGATCTGTTATTTAATGCTGGCAGGGTGGCAGGGTTTTGTTTTTTTTTGTTAGGTGACTGCCACAAAATGTATTTATATGTTTGTGCATAAGAAACTGCATCCTTTCCATATAAAATGTTGGTTGTCCTTTCATGTTGAAAGAAGGTGGGTTTATTTCAAAACTCTAAATCTCACTCTGGTCTAAAGCTGCCCAAATGGCATTTATACTGGTGACTTGCTTGACAAGGGTTCTTTGTGAAGGTGCAAATGTGCTGCAGTCTCCCTGCTGTACAGTTAAACTTTCTGTGCATAAATCATTTTAGTAGATTGGCCCAGCAGAGGATTGCTTGTAGTGCATTGTGTGTGATTTAATATTATGCTATATGCAATGCTGGAGCTTAATTCCAAATCTCCCAAATGATGTACCAAAGACTGAGTCCACATGTTTTAGCACCTAGAAGGCTGGAAATATCTATGCTGAAGTGCTTATGACTACTTAAACAATTTAAAATCTTTCGTTTCTCAAAAAAACTTTGCAATATTGACACTTGAAATTCAGTGAACTGCTGAGCCAGGAGCAGACCTGCACTGTTCAATTCACACCCACTTTCCTGGGGAAGGGGCTGGGCTGGTGTCAGTGTTGCCTATTTCATTCAGTCTGTTTCCTGTAAAAGTGTTGTAGACTTCTGTTATTATTTATTTTAATTTCATCATAATTGACTTGCCTTTCTATTTAATATATTTTTTACAAATCATCTTTTGAAACTAGTAAGCATAGGTAAATATTTCAAGTCTTCCTTTTTTTAAATATCTAAAAGTAAAATACTTTAAAACCTTCAGTCGTTCAGTCAGGTGGAAAATTTTGCACATTTTATTTTGATTCTACAGTTAAGCTGTTTAATACTCTAAGGATGGTATAGAGAAATGTGGAACTTTAGAAATAAGGTTAAACTCTGCATGCTTAGGAAGAGTCCCTCTTTAAAAGGGACTTCTAAGAATCAGGCACAATGATTCAGCAAAACCTCTATGTTTTGTCTCTGTATGTGAAAAGTCAGGCATGATTCCTGGATTTTTTTTATTTATATGAAATAATATGTACAATATATTTTCAACAATGCTTTTCTATTGATGATGTTTCCAGTGATCTTACAAGCTTTAGGAAATTGTTCTCCTTTGGAATATCAGATTTTTGTAGCACATGGACAGGCAATATGAGATACGTTGGAGAAGGGGGAAGGAATAGATCTTCAGCCTAGAGCAGTAGTGGTGTAATATGTGAGTTTTCATTGAGAAAATGCTTGTTTTAAACTCTGCACTGCACTCTTAAGGATGGCTTTGTGTGTAGCAGGTTTAGGGATGTCCATTTATTTAGGGATATCCATTTTTAAGGACAGCATTTGGTTATCACACCCTCTTTTAGTCACATTTCTCACTTTCTGCCAGCTCAGGTGTGCATCTGTGATGTGCCAGCAGTTGCCCCTTTGCAGTGTGGGGAAACTGTCAGGGTAAAGCAGAAATGCCTTTGATCCCATATGAGCTATTTTCTCTCTTTGACGTGGTTTCTTTGTCCTTTTATAAATGGCTTGGTAGTACATCTAAAATCTATTTCATCCTTCTATTTTAAGTATTTATTACAAATGTAACAAGAAATCCTGGGTGGGTGTTACAGGAAACTTAAAACTTCTATGGATAAGTAAAGCAAGCTTTGAACTGCAGCAATGTATGGATAAAACATACACACACAGAAATAAGGTCTTTACATCATCTCTGCTGTTGTAAACAAGAACTGAAGAATACTTTGCTCTGTAATTCCACTTCTAAACAGCTCTGCAGAGCTTTCTAATTCCTAAACTGCAACTGAGAACCTGTAATACAAACAGGTATTCCCAAGGAACTGCTATATTTCAGTTGAAAGGTGTCCTGCACAGGAAGCAGATGTTCACCTCTAATGAAGGCCCCTGGCTTTGCCATTCTGATCTTAATATATCCAGCCAAACTGGCTGTAGAGGTGCATGGAATAGATATTGGGAAGAAATTCTTCCCTGTGCGGGTGGTGGGGCACTGTCTCAGGTTGTCCAGAGAAGCTGTGGCTGCCCCGTTCCTGGAAGTGTTCAAGGATAGAGCTTGGAGCAACCTGGTCTAGTGGAAGGTGCCCCTGCCCGTGGCAGGTGGGTGGAGATGATTTTTAAGGTCCCTTTCAACCCAAACCATTGTAGGATAGTTAGGTACAGACTCAGTAGAAATCCCTCCTCTGTGCCACACTAGTCCTTTTGGGATCTGGGCAGCTGACCTAGCACTGTGGGAAACACTATGCTGTTCATGAACTTCGGGATGAAATTAATTCAGAAAGGGGGATGTGGTCTATGGAGACATTATGAGAAAGTTTTGGGCTTGCTGCAGTTCACACAAGTTATAATTGCAAGCATAGAGCTGTGAGGGTGGTAAAGTGGATTTTCTGAGTCACACTATAGCTGTGAAACTATAGCACCTTAGCAGGGCCAGTGTGCACTCTATAGGTAATTCTTAGACACCTCTAAAAGACGCTCTTCAACTGTTTTTAAATGTATTGCATGAGGTATTTGTGAGGTTCTGGTTAATTTGCTAAGAGTCAGTCCCTACTCCTGTAATCTCCCCTGGTAAATGACAGGCTCAGCTGTAGCAGCTATGGTGGGGTCCTGTGTTCACTGGAGTCCACCAGCATGGGTCTGATTGCAGCCTGGAAATTAAATAGTGTTCTAGCACTCACCCTGTAACCAACACAATGCCAACACATTCTGGTAATCAAGAGGAATTCAGTCATATTTGAAACCTGCATGACATTTCAGCCGTGTTTCTTGTAAAGAGTTTTGAAATCTGCAGCCCTCCCTATGAAATAAGCTGTTAAACTGACAGGTTTTCTTGAGAGTGAAGATCTGATAAATGATGTCAGTTGCAGAGCTTCGTTCCTGTCTAGTAGGGTTATTCTGTAAGACCTATAAAATTATAACACATTTCATCTAGTGCTAAGAATGTAGCACATTTTTAGTTACAGCCTCTTTAGGAATTTCATAGTAAAACAGTTATACTGTTAAAATTTAAACTTCAGAAGCCTTAGAGGTGACTTGGAATTTCATCTCATCTTCCATGGCTGTTTTTTTKGGTTTTTTTTTTTTTTCATTTTGGCAGTTGAAATAGGACTAATTTCTTTTAGAAAGCTGTGTGTGGATACCAACATGTGGCATTGTTTAGGAATGCTTGTGGAGGTGCAAGACCGCCTTGCATGTTTGAAATCAGGTATCTTTACTTCCCAGAAAACAGCTTGCAGCAGTGTTCTCACCTCTGGTGTAGGCAGCTATGCTGCTGCACTCCTGCCCTTTGCATTGGCTGCCCAGGAAGTGATAAGCTCCTGATAAGGTGGCCCTTGAGCGTTCAAGGTCCTTAATTGGGTAGGCACTGTTTTTCATTTTATTGGTTATTTGTTCTCTGAAACCACCTATTTCTTCTGCTTTTTAGCTGACAAGTAATTGCATGTTGGCACTGAGGTGAGTAAAAGTTCAGTGGCACAGTGGTCTTAATCTTTAGGTCTATCTGAACTGGACAGGAAATCTCATGCAAATGCTTCTTTTACAGTCCTATTTTGGCTCTTTTGTGAACTATTTCCGTATTTTTCTCTCAAATACGAGAGATGTATTTTATTTGGTGAATATTTTACCAACACAAACCAGGAAAGGCTGTAAAAGCTTAAAAGCTTTACAACTGAGGAGGCCAGATCTACGGCTCGGGCTCCTTGCAGACTCTTTTTTTTTTTTTTTTGGATTCATCCTTTTATATCTTCTATTGTGAGGGCTTCAAACAATGTACTACTGTGGTCTAATTTGTTCCTTTGTACTTCAGTCTTGTTGCATCACCATTCCTGGCTCTGTCCGCCTCTTCCACATGGCAGTGAGATCTGTTGGCATTGGTTGAAGAGGAGCAGAGCCCAGATAGGGAGGGCAAGGGTTTCTTTTTATCTGTAGGCCTTTTGAGGACTTTTTTTTCCTCCCATTCGTATAAGTACTTCTGAAAGTTTTAGGGAAAACAGTTGCAATACTGACTTTTACTGTAGTTTAATGAGAGCAATTTTAAAATCTGGTTTTATAAATCTTAGAATTTCACAGTTGCTGGACCTGTCAGAAGAACGCTGTGAAGACCAAATGCTTTTCCAGAAACTGTTCACTGGTGTGTGTATATTGTTGTAATGGCAGATGACGGATAGATTAGTTTTTCTGAAAGTTTTTTCTTTCTTTATTTGACCCTTGTGATTTCGTGAATTTTTTTCAAGTTGTCACCTCGTGCTGGAACTTACCATACTATCCTTGCATTAGCTTGATTTCAAGCACTTGAATAAATGTCTCCTTTAAGGAAAGAAGAATGAATTCTAACCTAGTTTTAACTGTACTACACAAAGGCAAAGAGTGTTGTAAGCCAAGGGTGTATATTGTCCAGACACACATTATTTTTCTCCTTAGAAAACAAGTGTCCAATTTTGTTTCATTATTTCTTCCTGGTAAGTGGACATTTTGTAAACTCCCATCTAAGGGCATGGCACCTCCAAAAAGGACTGTGTCAAGGTTAGTTGTAATGAGTAAAATATGCAAATTCAAATTAAAAATATTTTCTTAATCGAGGATGCATAAATTATTCCCAGTGGGCACCTAAGTGACAATAAATTTCGCATGCTTGGGAATTAACATGCCCCACTTATATTACTTTGCTGTTCCATTAAAAAATGCATTATTCATTTAAATGGCTTCCATTGTATTTAGCTTCTGAAAAAGAGATCAAACTACTATTTCGAGGCCTAAATTTGAGCAACATATAGAACAATTATGTGTGTGCTTTCATACTAAATTTTGAAAAAATGTTACATTTGACATGTCTTTAAAAGTACAAAAATAAAATCATACCAAAATAGGTAAACCAACTCAGCTAATGGCTGTGGTTGACTGAAACGATGTCAGCATTTCTGATAATTGTGGAGTATCCAGGATCTTTCTGTACATATCTCAATCTTTTGAGCTGTGGCTGCATCCCTGTTAAACCCACACCGTGGCCAGGCAATATAGTGCACGAGCATATTTTATCCTGTCCTGCCTGGCTTGTTTGCCTGTCCCCTGCTCTGCTGTGTGGCCCTTTCTGTGGGCAGTGCTGCTCTGTCCACCCCATGCAGGGCTGAGAGGGGACAGAAGAAGCTAAAGCTGGAATTTTCAGGGGGGACCAAGGAGTGTTTGAGCTGGGAATAAGCAGGGGGGAATGAAGATCTGTGGGGATGGCATATGAAGCTCTTGGCTGTCCCTCTGTAGCTGTCTTTTGATAATCTTTAACTACCAGTTTGTTCATTTGAGCAGCAGTTATTAAAAATGGGGGGTAGTTTATCTGCACGCTTTCTTCTTAGCTAAGCAGGTTTGAATGTCCAAGGGTTTCTGTGAGCTCTTACTCAGTGTATACTGAGCACGTTGTATCTAATCGTTCTTTTTTTTTAAGCCCTTGGAGGTGCTTCTAATCCTAAGGATGCCATACAAGCTCCGATTCTCTCCATGTAAATCATTTACAGTGGGATTTCAAAAGTGCTCAGCCTAACCCTGCTTCCTTAGAAATCAATTGCTAAGGTCCTCGTGACTTCAGTGGGAGTAGTTATGCCAACACAGAGTGCTTTGAAAATGCCTCCCTAAACTGTAAATGAGAATATACATTTGAGAATGTTGCAACCTAATTTTTAGACTGAGCTTGTGATGGTAGTAACAGAGTGCCCTAGATTTAGTGCTGTATCTACTTGATTATGTCACTTTACCACCTTGTCTGAATTTGGCACTGTAATTCCTATTTACATGGGATTTATTCTTTTTGTCTGTTTGGTCTTTGTACTTTTATTGTCATGGTCTTATCAGTCCAGGTTGACACTTTATCCACACAGACATTTAAGATACCCTTTACCCTAAATGTTTCAGTATGCATAAGCATAATACATTTTCATGTATATATATATWTTTTTTTTTCTATTTTTCTGCTTGTACCTGTTTAGGGACAAAGTACTTGTGTACTAAATTGAGATTTTTTTTTTTTTAAATTTGCATGTTAGGGGGTTTTTGGGGAGGGTGTTTTTATTTGTTTGTGTTTTTTCTTTAAAACATCAAAATAAATATGTAAGTGGCCCTTTATAAAGATTGGCATACTTCATTGTTCAGCTATGATTGCAATGTTAGAAATGCTAAACTATGACAGATTTTAAAGAATATTTCAAAAACTGAGTCTAGAGGTAACAGCTTTATTACTGCATGATGACTTGACCCATATTTCCTAACATGATTTCCCTACTGTAACTCGTTCATGTAAGTCTAATGATATCAGTTGACCTTGACAGCTAGACCTAAAAGCCTGTGGTTGTCCTGTTTTTTTAAGATCTTTTAGTTTTTTCTTATTTTGGTTTTTCTTATCTTAGTTTTTCAGGAATTTCAAGTAATCCATTTTAAATATAGGATACCAAAAATTCTACCAAGAAGGTATAGCTAATTCTAATCAAYCAGGATTTTTGCAATTCCTTTGAATCTTTGGATTGAGCATATTTTACATATAGTTGCACAATGATACTTCTCTCTAGCATAAATTCTTAATACCTGTGTAGCAGACAAAGAGTGCTAATTACACAGCCAGATGGAAAAACGGCTATCAAATACTTTTGGCTTCTTTAGTGAGAGATGACTTTGCTATTGTTGTTTAGAATTATTCTTAACCTTCAGTTCTGCTTTTAAATGGTTTTTTTTTTTATTTGGTTTTTTAAAATCCCCCTACTAGTAAATATTTTTCCACTTTCCTCAAATGGAATTTCTAATTAAAGTACTTTGGTGTGATTTCTAGGGTCAGTTTTAGAGGTAATGATGAGATTAATGCCAGGTATTTTTAAATCCAGTCTGTTAGAAACATTAGGCTTCTGCATAGTAATGTAAAGGGGACACTATCAGCTTTCCAGTGAGCATGTCACTTTTAGCTCTGAGATCACATCTTAAAACTTGCTTTGAGCCCTTTAAGAGCAAACCTGAAAACCACCTCATTACTATGCATAGAAAAACTACTTTAATCACTTTGAGATTTCTAAAATGTATTTGTTAAAATCTTTCTCTCATTCTGAGGCTGATATCATTTGACTAAGGGCACTGAGGGAGCCTGACTTGAGAGGTATTGGGACATGAAAATATTGGAAATTCTTATAAGCAGTGTTTAAAATAGCTTTTCTGTAAATGATTTGGTTCACACAGAAAATGTGATTGTCTGGTGCTGTGGTTTGGCAAGCACTCTTGATGAATATGAATAAATTCACAGGTGGTTTCACCTTTTATGAGTAACATGACCGTGTTTAAATTGTCGTAACAACTTTTCTATCATCATGAATTCTCCTCTTCTTGTTTTAGCCAGTAGTGTAGGCAAGAGCGAGACGGAGCTGCTGGACAGAGGCCAGCAAGAGCCACAAGAATGATCAAGTCTTCTATCCTCAGCAGAAAGTCTGAGACCGATGGGACTGTTCAGCCTGGAGGAGAGAAGGTTCAGGGGATTTTATCTATGTACCTTCACGGAAGGCTGTGAGGAAGTCAGGGCAAGGCCCTTTTTGCTGGTCTCTAGTGACTGGACAAGAGGCAATGTCCTGCTTTTCCTCCTTGCTCTATACCCATGTGCAAATGGCCTCGATCCAGAGTCTTTTGTCCCTGTTAGCCAGGCATAAACAGCCCTCTTCACACAGGATCTCCAGTGCAGCCCCCATTAGCCTTCTCAAGCACCTCCTGGCTGAGTCCTGCATCACGAGGCCCTGGGCTCAGGTGACAAGTGCTCTGCTGGCTCTGCTCAGCTGAGTGGGAGGAATTGGCCGGAGAGTTCAGGGTCTGCTTGCCAAGGTCTGCATCTGCTTTCCACCATCCCAGTCTCACTTCTGTATCTTACAACCCTGAGAAGAGCTAAGCCATACAGGCTGTGTGCATTCCATGGCAATCCCTTTCAAGACCTTTCCTGTGAGACCTATCTGTCCTGAACAAAAGGAGAGCCTTCCCCTATTCCTTTGCGAGGACAAACTCATTAGAGCAGAGATGTGGTGATGGGGAGAGTGTCTGTGAGAAGAGAGTGCAATGCTAAAAAATTGGTGTTTGTATAAACACCACTGTGTTTGTACAAACACATTGGTGTTTGTAAAAAATGTGTTGGTATATCTATCTGTTCATACCAGATGTTGAAAGCATCATTGAAGGAGAAAATATATTGGTTTGGGGCTTTGGTTTGGTGTTGTTTTTGAGCCTATTAAAAACCCCAAAAATATCAAGTAGGGAAGTTTTGGAGTTTTTTTCCAAAAATAATTTTTGTGTTTGTTTGGCCTTGATGTTTTGTTTCCTTTGACTTGATTGTGATATTAGAGGTATTTCAAGTAATAAAATGTTCTGTGATTAGTATTGAGAAGGCAGGAAAGAGACCTGTGTTATGCAGATCAGTAACTTACTGTCTAGGAAACTTGGGTTTATATTGTTTGTTAGAAGGCAATGATGACTGAAAATTTTGAGTACCTTTATTGTTACTGACAAACAGGTTACAGACGACAACAGCATTAGATTTTGTGACTTGTTAACAATCTCATAGAATAAAATTAATTTATGAAATTACATTTACATGATGGTTTGATTTGAGACAGTTTGCAACTGAAGATAGATCCCATGAAAGACATAATTCTCCTTCTATTTAAATACTCCATACCTGAGCACTTAAAAAATAAACTGAAAGAAGAGGAAGTATTTTGCATACTAGAGACCTCATAGTTCTTTGGTATAACTCTTGTTCAGTCAGATAAATTGATTTCTAAATTTTAGGCCAGGATACTAATAAAGATACTTTTCAAAGATTAGAATCAGCATAGACGACTTGGGGAAAAGTCGTGATTAGGACTTCTCTAAGGTGAATGCAAACTGAAGCTGCAATGAAATTTAGCTGTAACGCCACTGTGATGTATGTGATGCTAAGATAATTTTTCCCTTAAATTCAGGGTAAAGTGTTTTGGGTTTTTTTTTTTTCCCCAAGTTCATATATTGAAAAAGTAGTTTGTTTACCTCACAGCCAATGAAAGGAGAGCAAATAATAACTGGGATAAAAGAAACTGGTAGTTGCTAAATATTTGCTGCTGTTTGACTGGCAAAGCATGTGCGATTTAGGATTCAGTTTTGGAGGGGGCRGAAGTGTTGTTGTTTCTGTGGGGCTTGTTTCATGTTTTGAGTGTTGTGGGTTGTTGGATTTTATTATTTTGTAAAATAGATATTTAATGTGATAAAAATATTCTTAATTTTTAGTTTTATTTAATAACAGGCACAGAGTTCTGTGGGTAGCGAGTAGAGTTACTGATAGATTGGATATTAAGCTTATGAAATGTTAATACAGCTCTTCAAAAATATTTTGATAGATGTTAATATTGAAACAGCATTGGAAAATAAGGGAATATTTCAACATAACTAGCCCTTGTAGTTTGATCACCTGATCCAGGATTTTTGAATCCTTGCCCTTGCTGGGCTGGAATATAAAATTAAGCATTCAGATCTGGAAACCCCAGTCTCTGGAGAATTTTGCTCTTTTGGAAAAGGCAACTCTGTCAGCACAAAGGCATTTCTGGAAGGCATTTCAATGAAGATAGGAAACTGTAGAGGCCACATAGAGAGAAGGAGAGCAGGGAAGAGATAAGCAAGCATGTGGGTGAAAAAATGTTAGAGAAACACTGGGCCAACTCCATTATTTTTGTGCTAACTTGGGTTAAGTAACCCTACAATATGAAAACTTATTTAAAAAATCCACAAAAAAGCAGTAACAAAAATTGTTAACATATTACTGTTGAAATGAAGATGATGCCTGCTGACTTGCTCTGCTTTTATGTGAAACCTGTTTTTTTATAATTTCATTTCTGCATGATTCTAGTAGTTAAAGAAAGTTTTAATATAGGCTTGAAATATCTTCTAATTGAAATTGATTAAAATGTGTTCCACTGTTTTTGTGTGGTCTCATGGAATACATTTTTGCATTTGGAATTGGTGATTTTTATTTTTATCTGCTACATAGTGTAAGTCGTTGATGTAACTTCAATGTGTGCTGGATTAGCTTCTACTGTTAACATTCCTTTTTATTTCCAGTTGCTGGAATTATTGCAGTTGATTTTGCCCCAGGCACGGTTCACTAGGGAGTTGGTACCTGGGGTTCTGTTGATATCCCTGTCACTGGCAAGGTAAGGAGAGGTTGACTTGCATTCACTATGAGTAGCAGGCTAGAAATAAATCATTTTAATATGCTTTCTGAAGATAAAAAATTAGGAGGGGCAGTGGGTGTCTTGCTGATTATTTATATGCATGCCAGCAGTAACTGGGAACCTTGACCGTGGTTTTTGAAACAATATTCTTTCTTACTGATGTGTTGAGAAACAACTCTTCCTTACACACTGAAGGAACTAACCTATTTCAGAGGGAGTATTTTCTGTATGACAAATCAAAATGATATTTTTTTCTTGGAAAAAAAAGCCCTTCTAAATGAATATCTGTAACAAAAAATCTACCATAGAAATACAAAATTTTAGCCTCTTCTCCATTCAACAAGTTTCTTGTGTGGCACCTCAAAGTCTGTTCATAAAAAGCCTGCATGCCATGTGTCCGTTTAATTGTTTGTTTTGTTGCTTGCTCTGATGATGTTGGATCAATAAAATAACTTGGCTTTCAGAAATGCTTACTAATTCCTTTTTTTTTTCCTAATAGCATGGAAGGAGTTACACAGCTGAATGACATTTGTTTAGATAGTCGTGTAATATGAATATTTTTCAAAGGGAGCAAGCACTGAAAATGAGCTCTTTTTTAAAAAAGATTCGGTTTTGACAAGTCTGTGCTTAATGTTTGAATACTCGTGAAATGATTTCCTTGCAACAATGCCATATTTAGCACACTAATAAAAGAGAGGAAGGAAAGTGGATCTTTGATAAGCTAATTATTTTTGGAACTTGCATCAGAGTTTAGTAAATCAGCATGCTGCATCTGCAGTGCTAACCAAACTAATCTAAAATACTTGCCTCCCTGTGGAGGTATAGAAATGTCATAGTCCGTGGAGACCTGCACTGCATTTATGCAGGTCTGCCTTTTCTGTCATAGATTCAACAGACCTTTCCAGAGAAGAACTACAGTACTTTAAACAACCTTAACATGGGCTTTAAAGAGATTAATGAATATCAGCCTTGTACTAAATAAATCTTTATCACTTGCTTTACCTACTGCAGTAATTGCCTCAGTGCAGTGGAAACCCATTCAGTCAGTCAGCTTGTCATTAATCTCAAATACATCTTTGACAAAAGAATCTGCCTTATCTTCATTTTGGTTGTGTGTGTGTGTGTTTGTATGTGAGCTCTGGCGCTTAATCTGGTCATCAAGTGTTATATATGAATCTGTCTGGTTGCATGAATGTTACATGTTTGAGGAATTCTGACCTCATGTAAAAGATTTAGAAATTAACCAAAAAAAAGGGCTTCCAAATCTGTTTGTTACAAACATGTACCCATTCCTGTCACTAAATAAAATGTGTTAACAAATATGAGGGCCATGACTGTATTGTGTGAGGTTTACGCAGGCAAATATGTGTGTCTTGCCTGTGAAAACATCCCCGCTGTCCCTCCCATCTAAATAGCAATAATTTGGGTAATAGCATAGATAGCTTTGTGTGCATTTGTATATGTGTATGTTTACAGATTATGATTTCAAAATTGATTTTTTTTTACAGGTACGATAAACCCTCTCTTTTAATATGGCTATCAAGTTATAATTGAGAATCAAACTGCTGTGATATGTAATTAATTATACCTGTTTCATAATGCAAACAATTTTAATTTTTATTTAGCCCCAATGTTACAATGAAATTAATGATGTACTTTCATATGAATTTAAATTTCTTTATATTGTCTTTAAATTTTAAATTTAGAAAAAAAAAAGGACTTATTTATTTAGTATTTCTGCAGTATTTTCAGACTCTTGTGAAAGGACTCTGTTTTCTAAGCTCCCAGCTAAACATGTAACCAGAAGTCAGGTATTTTTGGATTAACAAGTAAGGATAAGTTATATAAATGGATTAGGTTCTCCCTGGAAAGGATAGAAGTTTAGGAGGAATATAATTCTGGGTGTGGAAGGAGCATTGCAGATTTATTCAGGTAGTTCATATCTGCACAGATAATTGTGTACCAAAAATTGGGTAAGAACATGAAAAGACAAAGATTGAGTACATAGACTGGAACATGAACTTTAACATGAGGCTGAAATCTGTAGTTTTACATTGGCAGCTTCAAATGAGTTGCTACTTTGGATTCCTTCCCAATAGGTAGGATTCAGATGAGGGTGTGATGTACTCATTAACTTCATCAAGGGGGATGATTAACAGATGCATTTAAGCTGTTTAACCTCAAAGGCTAGGGAGGAAGACTACCAAGACCTAAAAGAAAGAAATTTGCAGGGCATAAAGCTCCCTGTGGATTGAAATATCTGCTGTAAGTGTTGTTGAACTAATAAGTGAATGTTGAAGTCATCAAGAATGGTGAAGCACTTTGTAATTTATTAAACATTAAACTATTTATCTTAGATTTTTTCAAATGGAGGCTCTTAGGGGTGCTGGTTTTCATATTTTGAGTGTTGCCCATGGCTAGTAACTGTAGCTGTGTGTACAGTGAAGGCAATGGCTCTGTACCAAGGAGGTGGGGACCGTCGGTGTGGTTTGGTGCGGATTGACTGGGGAGGGGTCTAAGCACTCTGTGTCTGCCTCATGCCATATAGATCACTGATGCAGCCCCAAATCAACAGAGGTGTACTAGCACAGCCCTGAGCCCCACTGCACCACTCTGCCTTGCACAGGACAACGTGCTGCTCTTGTCTTGTGCCTGGAGTCAGCTTGTCCTATGCTGATTTGAAGACTTTGTCCCTTGCACAGCTTAGACCTGATCTACGTGACACGAGGCTTGAAGTCGGGAGACCTGGCTCCTGTGTGTGTTTCTGTTTGACCTTGGGCATGTTTCTCACAGCACAATAATTCTGCCCTTCGGTGCCTTTCTCTGAGCACATTGACATAGGTCTGGAGATCATTATGTAGAAATACTGAGTATTATCATTGCTAACCACTAGAGGATATCCCCAACTTCTGTTTTGCCTTTGCACACCAAATTTCTTAAAATCTTTAAGGAAAATAGATTTTAGTAAAAATAATTCCAGTGAATAAGAAAGGCAATATAGCCTAGGTTACCCTAGAATTTCAAATAACTTGAGACTGGATAATCAAGGCTAATCTGTACGTTTAATGAAACTGGTTTTGATTAAGGGATAGGTCTGTTCAGCAGAAAAACCACAAGTGAGAATTTGCCCTTTGCATTTAGATTATTATTTTTATGCTATGTTTCTTGACCTTTCAGTTCTGTGTTTGGTGCTTGTGGTTGCTAAGCACATTTAGCTCCTTCTTTAAAAATCAGTCACAAGATACTGATGGGTTTGAGACTGTATTCAAGAGCTGACAGAAAGCTTAGGGTTTTTGTGTTTTGTTGTGGTTTTTTTTCCTCTCATTCGCAGCAGTCCTCACGTATCTCTTGCTGCTCAGCTGCTAAGACCATGACCTAGCTGATGCTGTAATGCTTCTTCCTTTTTCTCCTTTGACCCTCTGTTTTCAGAGTTTCCTTGGAGTCCTGTGTGTGAACCACACATAGTGCAGCTTGATGCCTCTGTGTGGAGCTGCTGGTTTTGCCCTTGCTCTACAGTTGACCTTGCAAGGTCTTTCTTTCACAGTAAAAGGCTTGAAGACCAAACTCTATAGAAGTGTTTATCCTGAGAGCTGTTGTTCACGTATCAGTAACAACTGCAATAAACACATAGATTTACAAATCCATGCCAGCAAAACAGGAACACTTTTACATGATGCCATAAGTAGAGCTATTTATTTCAACAGCCTCTCTTAAGTATTCACCCCACATTGCAGAACAGAAACTTTTCAGTACACAACTCTTTTTATAGACTATTTTTCAATTTCTGACATATTGGCTGAATGTTTGAACTAGGAGATGGCAAGTAGTAGCTGAATGAGTTTGGCCAAAATTTCTGAACTGTGTTCCAGAGGGTTATTATGGTTTGGTCTAATTAATAATGTGCTCACTTCAGAGCTTCCACTGGCATCTTCTTGCAGGAATGGCCATCAGATGCTCTTGGGTTGTAAAACTGATATTGGACAGAGAGAAGGGCAGAGACTTCTCTAGCTTTACTGAATGAAGACATTGGACAGAAAGGGTGAAAAATAATTATCTTTCCAGATTTCAGCCTGAGAGAAGAACTATTGGGGAAGAGTATCTGATGCAGAGGGTAGGACGAGAATGGCATGGTCAAACCAGAGGCATGCTGGAAAACTCTACCTTGAACTTCCCACAACTACCAGCATTTAATTGTGCTATTTTAGAAAAGATTTTTCAGTTTCTCTACTTCAAAATGTCTCTAAACTGTTTTGATTGTCCTACCCCTCTTCAGTCCTACTCTGTCTGCCTAGTTTTGTTCTTGCTTTTAGGGATGTGATGAGTGCTTTTTCAACTACCAGACACACGACATCAGGAGACTTGGCTAGTCCTGCTGATGTAGGTCACAACTCCCCGGAGGTATCTAAGGCAGGGAACAATAATTTAGGGTTCCAGGATGAGCTTGTGATACAAATCTAGTGATTAAGAACCCATATCTGGATTTCTAGTAATTTCACATCTGTTTTCAGTTTTGTGAGAGACTCTTGGAAGTAGTGAGCACTGACAGTTTTCTGAGTGGTTTCCCTCTTGGTGTATACCAGCACTTGTTTCTTGGATGCTGACAGGTTTTAGTCTTGTCGCCTAAAATCATAGCTGGTATTGCTCTATACAGCAGTTCTCAATTACCTTGTTTCTAAACTATTGCTAATAGAGGCTCAAGCTGAATGTTACTTGTAGATGCATTTATTCTTGACATATAGTTTTTATAGCACATCATTCATCCATTCATGTTTTTTGAAGAAGCTTCTCCCTTTTGTGAAGGATGTTGTATGGTTCTAATAGACTTTCAACGACATAATTTTATTTCAGTAGTAATATTTTCATCTTTTATTACAGTGATCACTACCTATTTTTATGGGTGTAGGGGGAAGCAGCTCTGTAAATATATTTGAGGGACAGCTAAACAACATGAATGTTTCTTATTTCTTCTTCTGTAATTCTGCTACTTCATAAAAAATCAATTTAGTCCTCAGTTTTTAAGGTGTTGTTTTATTTTAAGAATTGTGCATTCCCACTTTAGGCTTGATTTTACTTTTCACTACTCACTTTCTCATGCTTTTTGGGGAAGAATAAGAAGCTGGGAACTCTTATATCTGTCCTGCACTGGGCTGTATAAAAAGTATGAACCTGGAATCAGTTTTCATCAGTGTCCCAGACCTTCGGTGCCTCAGGATACTTTTTAGATTGTGTCCCATTCAACCTTTCTGTAGCTCTATAAGATTTATGCTTTTTTTATTCCTGCAAGTAGTGATTTCCAAATACGAAAAGTTCTAGTGGCCTACTAGTCAAGCAGGTAAAATTTGTGTAGAAGACAAATGTACTTTTTCTCTGGTAAAACTCTTTGATGGTTTTATGGAAAGCTTTTTGAGGAATGCTTTGCTCTTGAATACCAACTAAAAAAATTTCCCCATGTCAATTATTTATACTTTCAAAGCATTAAGTTACCAAGAAGAGGATTTCATTCAGATAGGTACTCTTTTGTCATTTTGAAGTTCAAAAATTAATTTTTTTAGTGTGTGATCTGTGCTGATCAGACTATGCGAAAAATCGGAAATGCTTCTATTTTTGAGCCCTGTATGTCTGATGATAATGACGGGTGCTGTCTTTACAGTGTAATGGGACAAATACGGGCAAGTTGGCAGTAGCTTGGCAAAGACGTTTAGTGTAGTTCTCAAAGCATTACAGCAAAACCTTGAAACTAGTCTTTCTCAGGAATAATTAAAGGAGCAGGTTCGAAGTCAGTTAGAGACCATACCGATGTGTAGGAAGGAATGCAGAACAGTATACAGTGGAAAGATATCACTCTGTTCTTGGCTTTTCTGAGGCTCCTATGTGGAAAAAGATGAATTAGAATTAGTATGAATGGATGAAAATAGGTTTTTAAAATATTTTCTGTCTTTTTCTCTTAAGACACTGCTTCCATCTACAGCTTTCTTCCAAAACTTGAAATGAATGAAATCTCCTTTAACTTTAATAAAATTAGAAGTGCTATGAGAGGCCTTTGGGACAGGGAATTTTCACATACATTTTTTAATGAATGGCATTCTCCAGTTGGCCCTGTACCCTGCCTAATATTTTGCACAGCCTTAGAAATTTTGGTTCTGTAGGCTTTATTTGCCATGGATATTTGCATCACTGAGTGTATTTTTAGAGACTCTATTGCGAATAAAATTTTATTAACTCATTGATGATATGATATTATTTTTATGCAATTATTTTACACTTCAGAAAGCTTTTGTGCAATATTACAAATCAGGTTCAAGCTAAAATATGCACAGTGGAATTTTAAATCCTTGTTTTCTAAATGATGATGATAGTATTAATTAAGTTGCTGTTTACTAAGGAGTCTCAGTCCTTTATACACTATTGAATAGAGGGGCAGGACAAACTCGCCCAGTCTTGGCCATGACATGTAGGTGCTACTTACAGCAGCCCAGTGCAAAATCCCATCTGGATCTGTGAGCACACAGCTGTCCATGCCTGTGGTCCCTTGGTCAGCTTGGAAGGCATGGGCTTGTGCCTGAACCAGACGCTCAGTGCCAGTTCTGTGCAAGAATGCCACGGGATGGGTTCTGTTGTTAAACAAATGTCTATTGTGTGTGCTTTGTAGTAAAGGGTAGGGTGATTCTTGGGAAAAACTGGCTGATGACACTTGAAAAGTTTCTTGATCTGGAATATTATTGGTAGGATTTTTTCCTGCTTTTCTTTAAAGTAAAGCAGCCTACTTTGACGAATGACAGGCCTTTATCTTTCTTATAGGAGAAGAAAGTAGCAAAATAGCAGATTTGATCCACCTTTCTCTTGAGGGATGTTGCAATATATTCAAAAAGTCACAATGTCATCTTCATACCAGTGGTATTTTCTTTTTCCAGAGGTCTTGGATTTTTTTTTTTTTTTTGAGGTTTATGTGGCATCTTATGAAAATACATTGAAGTCTTCCATGTTGCTTTAATGTCCTGGAAGGCTGGCCTCAGAAACATCTCACCCAGAGATGATGAATTATCACTAAAACATAAATATTTGTGGGGTTGGTCTATTTGTTTGTTTTTCCTTTGGGTTTTTTCATTCTACAGGATGAGTTTTTTCTTTGAGCTGTTTAAGGTTCAGTTTTGGCAGTTTGCTGTAGGCACTGTGGTCTGTGAAGACACACCAGTACAGATATGCGCACCCAGTTTCGGGCTAAGGGGATTATAATCTACCAACTGGTTTTCATCAGCCTGCAATTTTCCTGTCAGAATCTAAAAGAACTGAAAACAGTTTTGTTTGTGGAAAAGCTCAGTGCCTGCTTATAATTAACTCTGTGACAGTGGTTTTCACACAAGTCTATTGCTTATTTTATATAAACGTCAAAGGATTTTATAAAAATGAAATGTTTAACTACTGGAAAAATAAATAAAACTGAAACATTGCAATAACTTGGGGGAGATATTTTTTTCCAATGTTTTCTGGAAAAATCGGCAACATAAGGTACATCTGAAGGTCTGGCCCAGATCAACTCTCCCATATTTAAGGTTGTGTGCAGTATGGTCTTTCCACCTCTTTGTGCGTGCACCAGATTTTATCAAGGACAACAAGAAGGAACATACCTTTGAAGAGCTTAATATGTCATTTTATTGAGACACCTGTATGAGATGCTTTAGGGTTTCTTCCTGTTTAAACAATGCTCTATCCATATTGTCCTGCAAGCGTATTCCCTTGCTTAGTTCTTCTAACTGCAGCTGCTCCAAGGGCCTTTCTAACACGTGTTCTTCTGATGTATTGTTTTGTGACTAAGTGCTTTTCTATAATGAACTCCTCCTTTCCATGTTTTCTTACATCACAGTGTTCTGGTTTCAAAGTGTAAGATTTAATTATGTTTATGTCAATTTCAATACAAGAACTCAAATTGCATTACAATTGAGTTTGTGAGAAAATCTTTAGATTATTTGTTCTTAGGGTGTTTTTTAATGTGTGAAGTAAATTATTTCAAATTGTGAAATGATTTTTTTTTAGTGTATTTGCTCTTTAAGTAAACATTGTGACATGGTACTCTACAGAATAAGGAAACATTTTGACATATGGAAGTATACGATGTTGTAGTTTAATAGATGAGAAAAGGGTTTTTCTTTAGAGATCTTTATGATTCTTTGAAGCAGAGAGAAACTGAAATTTTGTATGTTTTTATACTTAACATGCCCTTCTATTTTAAATTATTTTCACCTTGCCGTATTATTTTAAGAGATCTTTACCAGCACAAAACTAATCTCACATATATAGAAAATGGAGACTGCAGATTTTGATTATTAATATTAGTATACTCTTTTCTTTAATGTATGCTACTTTATTTGTGTTTACCATATATTCTAGTTACAATTTCTTTGCACTATTCAAGAAAATAAGTTTTCAAATTAATAGAATCATATGTTGTTTTCTTTCATTTCATTATGTTTGTTTAATTGGAGATGTTGATTCCTGGTCCATACCAGACTTTCTCACACAGAATAGTATCTGTTACATGGATTTGAGTTGAGGAAACTACCTCTGAATGAAATTTGTTCATAGCAGTAATAGTGTGTAGCTCATACAGGGGAAGAGAAGAACTTAAATCAGACTCAAAACACACACTGTGAGTTCTGTAACATTTTGTATCATTTTTACAGTCACTTACAAGATTTATCTTATCCAGAGTGTTAAAGCATATCAGATCTATCACTGGTTTCCACAGAGAGTTAGATATATTCTGTATGCATGTAACAGCATTGTGATCATGTGTCATCTTGCTTTTGGCAGTTTTAAAGCAGGTTGATTGCAACTGGAGTGTGGTGGTGGGGTTCTTCATTGCTGTTAATTGCAGGCAGAAGAGGTGTCTATATCTCTGTTGTCTTTAGAATTTTGTTATGTGTTTGGGCTGCTGATACACAGGACTGAGGGCCTTCCCTTGGCACAATCAATGTCTGCCAAGGGAGATAACTCTTCGATAACCATCATTCCTCTTGCCTTCGTGCTACTTGAATTACCTTCACCGTCACCATGTAAGCCTCGCAATTTCATTATTAGTTTCTTTGTTATTAATTTTTGGCAAGAATAGGTGAGGATGACTGACTTTTGCTGTTCGTAGGGAACATGAGAGGCCTGGTTCTCAACTCTCGACTGGGCATGTTACTGTTGCTGAGTCCAGACTTTGACCTGGGACAGGTAGAACACAGACTAGATGATTACAGAAAGCTTAGTGTTTTCCTAGGCCTACACAGCATTCCACACACACCTTCCCTCTTATTCTTTTAAGTTCCCAAGGCCAGATTTTGGAACACCATGTTCTTTCAGGGATGAACCAGTCTTCTGTGCCTCATAATGCTTCAGGAGTTGTATTTCTGTGCAAGTTGCCTGGCTGGTCAGATGTCTCTGTTGTAAAACTTCCCCCTTGTCGTGGTGTCAGGAATGATGCGAGTGGGAGTTGACGGAAGGGAGGATGCTTTAGCCAGCATCACAGAAAAAGCTCTCCCCTTTCCTTAGCCTCCTGGAAATGGGTCTGTGCTTGGCTTGTTGCCAGGCATGTTCGAGTGGGGCATTATATCTCTCTGCTGAGCTGCACTCATGACTTTAAGGTTTGTTTGGGTTTATTTTGAATGACTTGGATGCAGCTGTCTCAAATTTCCACTCAAATATGTTCATTTGGCCTTGCTTGTAATGAGCTGAATTTCATATTGCCTGTACTGCACAGTCAGCTTGCTACACAGAATCTTAACAGCTTTAATAATTCCCCTAACCATCCAATTAGACTAATAATAAAGGCTTAATTACATATCCAGTTAATCATCAGATTTGTTCACTGAATGGCTTTAATTGGTAGATAGAGCTGTTACACTATTCCAGTTTGAAAGCTATCACCCATTTTTGCTCACAGCTATATCCACCGAATTGTTTTTTATGACTGGGACTCGACCAGCATTTATCGAGACAATAAAAAAGCTCTTGAGCAAAGAAACATAACCACCCAGTGCTGTGGGAGCACCCTTCTACCTCTGGGTACTTGCGTTCAAGCCAGACCTCTCTTTACAGTACTCTGTACTGCCTATGTTGAAGGAACTCCAAATAGCAAATGGCTGCTTTACAGGTTTCCAAAAATGAAGATGTTCTGTATTCTGCCCAGGTAGTTCTTTCAAAATGACTGTTAAAGACTCTGGGACCTGGAAGCCCCTTGGCTTTGTAGGATTCAATAATGCACCACCTAAGCCATTTTGAAATAGATACTTCAGTAGCCCTGAGTCTTTTCTTATTATGGAAACATATAAATTGGCTCATCCTGTAAAACCCTTCAGTTTTAAAAATGTAAAACCTAATTGCCTTATGGACATTCAAAGAATGGAGGCGCTTCTCTGGGGAGATTTTGCACTGAACCAAAAGATGACAGAACTAGTTACTGATTAAAAAGAAAAGAAGAGTTAACCTCTTGATGCCAGTTGTCAGGATTTCCCCCACATATATTTCTGCCTGGTTTAATTGCTACTATATTTCTACACCATACAGATCTTACTTTGTTTTCTTCAGGGTTGAATGGGGTAACTGGTTACAGAAACTTCATTGTCCCAGTCATGTTCCCTTCATGCTTTCACATCAAATGTCCTGTACAACTGCAAAATAATTTCCTTCCTTTAACAAGCCTTCCAGCATCCCGAGTTCGGAATACTCATGTTCAGTGTTGAGCTTTAGCTGACAATATTGACCTTCGCTGTATTTTATGATGGTATCATTTAAAACTGCCTTAGCTGGGGGTAGTTGAGGGGAGCAGGGGGAGCCTTCCAATATGTCAAGAATAATTATTCTGCCTTTGCATAAATAATCTGTTATCAGAGGAGAAGAAATGGTGATATTTTTAGCAGGCTCTACACCCTGGGGAAGTAAATGACACATAAAAATGAACTTTCAAAGTCTTGGTCTATAGAAAAAGGAGCAGTGTGTGACAGCAAAAAAAGTGAATTTCTGTGAATTAGTACAACTCATTATTCGTGCCGTACACACTCGCTGCCTTACATCCCCTGCACTGCCGCTGGAATAGAAAATCAAACTCCCGGCCGCCTCCCTGGCCTCAGTGGCAGCCGCTCTGATTGGATGCCTCCTGCAGCATGGCCGGGAGCATCAAGGAGCTGCGGGCCGGGGAACATGCAGAGCAGCCCTTCTTAAAGTGCGTGTCACAAGTTACCTTTAAATAGATGTAAGTGGTTTAGGTTTAACAAGCACCCCAGCTCCCCCTTGCAGCTCATTTAAGTGGGAGGAGGGGTGTACATACAGATCAATAGCCCTTTGACAAACTGTGTTTCCATTGCTGGATCCTTTAAAAAAAAAAAAAAAAACAGAAGATTTCAGAAAATGCACAGAAGCTGAACCTCAAGTATGAGAAATTATCCTGCTTCATCAATGTTGTCTTTAGAGTCCTGTATTTCTGGCTGTTTGGTGTGGGAGCTGTAGGTTTGTTTAGTATGCATATTTCACATAAAGATTAAACAATGTCAGTGAGAGTGTAGTGTGTAACCTTTCGATTAACTTCTCTTCAGATAATTAATGTAGTTATTCATAATATGCTTGTGTTCGTGATACAAATCTAATACTTTCTGTAACAGAGGTTGGACAAATCAAGGTCCTGCTGATCAAGCCCAGAGGTGCTGTGTAATGTCCTCATGCAACAATATGCAATGTATTGATATCACAACAGCATCTTTTGGTGACACCAGAAGTAACAGCTGCTGGTCCTGGAAACCTGTGGTGAACTGACTCTCTTGAGCTTCAGCATTACTCTCTAACATGGTCTCCTGGCTCCTTGTGCATCCTCCTTCCTCAGAAGCGGCATGGCCTTTAGCAGAGGAAGGAGGCATGCTGGGCACAGCCTGTCTGTTCCCTGCATACTTTTGAGGGCCAGTGGAGCATTTGGGAGAGCTATGTTTGGTGTCCCCCCTTGCCTGCACTCTTTCTTCTCCTGGCTGGCTGCTGAGACATCTTCCTAGCAAAGCACCTGAGCTGTGTACAAGTGTGGAGAGAACAACTCCATTGTGCTGGGGTACAGGGACTATGCCTGAGGGAGGTGCACAGCAGGCAGGTGCCTTTCTGGCTATGCCATGGCAAGAACTTCTAGAATAGGTTTTGACTTCACCGGTGCAAACAACTTTGGGAAAGAAAGAGCCAGTGATGACTAGCTCATCCATTGCCCTTGAAGCTTTATTAACACCTTGTTCACAGAGATTAATAGTATTGTGATGCGCAGTGGCTCAAGTCCCCCGAGACATTCAAGTGCCTATCTTTTCATGCACTGATAGCAGCTGATCTTGTGTTTTCCGTTATTTTCTTGTTTGCAGCAGCTATAGGCTTTCTTGTTTTTCCTTCCACACATTTAAAGCATCTTCCTTTCCTGTGTTATAGCTGCTTGATGACTTTCCGTTGAAGGGGCAGTTGCAGATTAGGGCTGTGCTTGTTTGTACACTTGCTTTCTCTGGGTGCGGCAGTCCATAATGACACAAGCCATTAAAATTTTTTCTTTAGATATGATCTCAGTGTAACAAACTGTTCCAAAAGTTGATAGGGATAAGTATTTAAAATGGATATAACCAAAGTGCTTACTTTTTGTCATTACATTTGAATGTGAAATTTTCAGAGGACGCTAAGGGCACTTTACAGTAATGAAAGAGTTTTGTGCTGCCAATTTTGTCTGTAAATGAAAAGAACTAGATGTAATCGGTGATAAGGTGTATTTTTCTGAGAATCTTCCAGTACTATCTCTAAGTGTCATTAACCTTAATTTTTTTATGATTCAGACTGTGAAAGGGACAGAAATAAAAAAATTTCTTCATTATTAGAGAATTCTTTCTAGGGTTACTGCTTTTCTGCACCACTCTGTTGTGTCATAACTATCCCTGGACTGCATTTAGAGCTAACAGTGCCCATTTCTTGCCTTGGTGAAGGCCAGTGCTGCCTCCTGGACTGTAGGACCTTCATTGTCATTTCCAGGCAAGATGATTTTGCTTGCTTAAACTTTTAAAGGCTTTTTAAAAATCAGGACCTTAGCAGCTCTGGTTATTTGTGTCTGCCAAACCCATTCACTGTAATCAGGTTGAGATTCCTTTATCTGTCCCTGCCATTATGCAGTGTAACACATTGCTTACAACCATATCAGGAATCTTCCTGGTTTATGATGGTTCATTAAGTGCATACAATTAAGCATCTGTTCAAACTAAAAAGTTAAACTTTATGGCATTTGCATTGACAACCAAGTGTGTTCAGTACAAATGCCACATTTCAGTACTTGCCTTTTTAATATTTTATTATGTTGTCTTGAAATTAACTTTTTACCCTCTTTTTCTCACCCTTTCAGATTCTGCTCCAAGAGAAATGCTAAAGCTTGTTCTTGCTTCTCCGGAACTGTTTACATTTCTGTCCTGGCCTATCTCTGTGACCTGTCAATTCTTGTTTGCCTCCTCTGTAAATTATATGAGCCTTGAGACCTTTTCCTTTTCACACTTTGCATCAAACATTATTTCTTCCTCCACGTTTATTCAGCTCCATTTAAAACTGTTAAGTGTTCACTTTTATTTTTTTCACCCACAACAGCAGTAATTAGCTCTTGGAAAGCTCACAAACCTGCAAACTGTACCCTGGCTAAGTGAAGTTGTCTTGATCCTATTACAGTGACTCTTCCTTTTCTCAGTATGGATCCCTCTGCATTCCTACTGCTTGTCATGGTCTTGTCAAGCATTCAAATGTAAGCTCTTCAGGGAAGGGCTTTATGTTTAAATATGTTTCTCTATAGCTGCTGCTGTACTGTAAGAATAAATGAATGTTCAAGGTCAGTCTACTAAAGTTTATTTGATGTGCCAAAACTCTTCTGCACTTTGGAGCTAGAAGAATGAGCAAATTCGAAGTTTTCTGTCAAAGCTTTAACTGCCAAATTATGAATGCAATGTAAACTGTTGCAGCAGTGTTCTAACCTTTTCCTGGTGCTAACCTTACCAAAGGGCTGTTACAGCAGAAGACAACACATTTTCAGATGCATTTGAGTCATGACTTACTCTGAAAGTCACAGATGGGCCTAAGCATGGCTGTCTGGATCTCACTTATTCTACCAGGACTCTGCAGACTTTAGAGACAGAAATAATATCTTGGTCATGCAAATGTGAAACAAAAATTTGTGACAGATTGCATGGGATACAATGGTTCTGATTGACTTGTTCATAGGGTTAAGGAAGCAACAGCATCAGCATGAAAGCTGAAAACCATGCCTATATGTTATGAAAAATGAGAGCAATTGGATCTGATGACCATTTAGGCATATTCCAGTAACACGCCAAAAACTACCTTTCAAAGATGTACCTTTGGGTCTGTTTTAAGCCAGTCAGGAGCATAAAAGAAAAAAATGTGCTCCTGCTGCTGGACTCAGTAGTTGAAGTCAGAAGTAAATCAGCTGGACTATGGACCGAAGGTGTTCAGTGGAGTGAATTCATCCAACTCCTCAAGTTGCTCAATAGCAGCTGTTTTGCTGCTAGTTTCAGTATTGAATATTAAATACTCATTGTGTTCAGCTTTATCTGTTATTGTACTGGCTGCAGAATAACTTTGGTTTTTTCCCTCTGAATCCATTCTAATAACAATGTATTAATTAAAATGGTGCTGCTAGTGAAAGAGAGTCACTTAAGCTTTTTTAACAACCTGCCTGTGTTGAGGAGTTGAAATGTGATGGGAATTGGCCCCTCAAGGAATTATACAGGTACTTTCAACCATATTTCTCATTTAAAATAATTCTTCTTCTAATCCTGGATTTCTTGGGAGAAACAGAATATTTGTGAATCAGTGTTAGCACAAACATTACCCTACAAAACCAGCTATTGGTCATATAGTGGGAGAACCTGGAAGATTTGAGAAACTGGGGTTGGTTTGTATAAACATCTAAAAAGCAAGTGCAGTCCAGGTGATTTGAAGCTTCTGAACATCTTTCAACACTGTATGTGATGACGTCTTTTCATACAAGTTCCCAGCACTTCATTCCTCTCTCTTTCTTTACTTGTGTGAAAGTAGCTGTGTCCACTTCTCTAGCCTGCTGGGAGAGCTGGCGAAACAGGGTAAATCCTTTTTTTCCCTTCCTCTTATCTTCTGGATGATCAGACCTTAGTTCCCTTCTTTTCTTCCCAAGGAGTTTTGTTACTCCTTATTTTTCATTTTCTTCCCTGTGCCCAGCTGTAGCTGTAGCCCAGGATTGGGAGTGGGTGATTTTTGTGACAGACTGTGCCTGTTTAGCTGTCGGCTTCCTCTCACTGGTGACTTTGGGTCACTGTGCCCTTGTGCCAGGGCCCAGGCCATGGGGTCGGTGGCTGCCCAGAAAAACTGCTTCACCTCCCTTCTAGATCAGCAGCCAGAAAAGTCTCTCCAGCACAAGAAGGAAATAAAGATCTCTAAAAGTGTGGCAGCTCTATCAACATTTTATGAAAGGCAGAAATTAGGAAGCATCACCATGAAGTTTTGAGTTGCTTCCCCTAGTGTTTATGTTTTCCTAACTTCACAGTTTGAGAGATTATTACCTCAGAAGTATGTTAGTGTGAAATTAAATTTAAAATGTCAGGGTTAAATCCAGCATCCACTAAAAGAAAATATTGAAGAAGCAGGCTAATATTTTTGTAAGTACCTAATTATTTGCAATATTAGTTTTTCAATCTCCTTAACAAGTGATATGATCTGAAAACCCTGTATATTTCTGGTGAGTCCTGTGTTAGGACTGAGGGATTTCCAGATCAGGCACCCATTTAGAGAGATGAACTGGCATCACAGCATTTGTTGTTTAGGGCTGACTTTTGTCACTGTGTATTGGTGATGTACAAAAGACTCTTCTCTGCATACAGGTTTTATTTAAAATCTGACGAGTCTTGAGAGCTAATCAATTGCTGTCTGAAATTTCACTGTCTGAAAAGATGCTCGTGATTGTTTGTTGAAAAATATTGATGGAGCATTACAGCAGTAGACACCATGTAAATCAAATGGGTGCTGCCAAACCAAGTAGTCAGAGGTGCTCTTCTTTGAGTTAGTTTTTAATGCAGAATTAGGATTAGCCTGTGCAGAAGCTAGGTCTGATAAGCCCCCTGGAGTCTTCAAAGATGAAGTCACAGAATTTTTTTAATATATTGTCTATGGCTCTAAACTATTAGTAGTGAAATGGATCTGCATTTGTTTTAATTTTTGTTTTACATTCTCACCACTGTGGCTGAGCATCTGATGGACTTATTCTCCCTCATTTTGCAATTCTTATCTCCTTTATTTGTCTGCCATTGTGGCATCTTTCTATCAAGTAGGCATTTGAGGGTCCCTGCTGCTGCTTAACCTGAGCACAGTATGTTTCTGATTGACATCAACCAGAGAGTTCCCAGCGCTGCTTACTTGGACTGAGAGAACAGGCTAAAGCCCTTCTGCACTCACGAAATCCATCCTGAGAAATTTGAATAGCTAAAATGGAAGCTCAGTTATTTTCTAGGGGAATTACTGCTCATGTATAACTGGGAAGGGGGGAGAAAATAATGTAGCAAGGAAAGCCTTCAGAAAGAGAGAAAGTAGGTGATAAAAATAGGGCATTTCCCTGACTGAATTTCCAGGCTGTACAGCGAGAGGTTTCACTCCTCCTTTTTTGACCTTAAAAAAAATAAAAGGGGAGGGAAAGATGTTGGTACATCAAACCAATATTGGGGTTTCTTAATAGATTGAAGTACTGCCCAAAAGCGTTGCATTTGATTTTGCTGCTGTTGATTGCACTGGAACTGGATGCAGCATGCTTTAAAGCATTCTGTAATTCTAAGGCATGTAATGAGATAGTCCCCATCACAACTCCCACGAACCTGTAACTAGTTAGAAAGCTGGCACTGTAATTATCTAGCAATAGATCCCCTCTTCCTGCTGCTATGAACTTGATCTAAACCGGGCTTACAATGTAAAAATAGTTCCGAGATTAATGCAGTTATTAAAAATGACGTTAAAAATCCATAACCAGTTGTATCAGTAAATTAAAAATATAGATTTTTTCATGAGATGAAAAGTGTGCAAATATACTGTGAAAATGAATGTGCGTGCAGTAGAAATATGTGTGTGTACAACATAATTTGTGTCTGTAATATAAAATTGTGTAATGTCCAGTGATTTCAGCTATAACTGAGCCCCATCTGGTGGTCATATAAAGAAACAACTGAAGCTGTAACCGCAGGGAAAAGATTCACAAAAAACTCTGAATCTCTTTGCAAAAGATCAAAGCCTTAAGTATATAAATTATATATATGCATCTAATCTAGGTGCAATCTAATCACGGTACTTCTTTAAAATACTCAGCTCTACAGCGCAAACTAATCACTATATCTTAATAAAGAATGAAAAAATTATTTTTGGAAAGTTTGTGGACATGTGGTTTATGTCCTTTGTGAAGATTGAATTTTAATGCAAATGTTTGTGGTGTTCTAACTTTTTCACGTTTTTGATTCAAATAAACATCAATAGTTTCTTCAAGTTAGAAAAACAATATTGAATTGGCTTTTGTTTGTGGACTCAAACACTTCTTGGAAAAAAATTATCACAAGCTCCAGCGGTTTTGTTGTTCAAGGTAGAAGCAGTGCACCAGCTAATGAGAGCAAGGAGAATAATGGGAAAGGAAACATTGACAGAGTCCGTGCGTTCAAGTTGGCTGTCTCCATCACAATTCTCCTCTGGCGTTGGTCTAGAATGATTTGCATTCAAGGCTTGTAGTGATTATTAAAGAGTTAAGGGCTGTCACACCAGTGCCTGTTTTGGTGTGACTCCAGGGGTGGGTTTTGCTAAACATCTTGGTTTCCACCTTTGCGTGGACTCCCCATCACAGCAAAAGCTCCGTGATGTGCAGTTCCTGGGAGCTCTGTCCCCTGACTGCGATGGGCTGAGCCGGCACAGGACTGCTGGGGTGGCCTGGAGAAAGGGGAGGGATGGGAAATGCTGAGGTGACACCACCAGCCCACTGTGACCCTCAGCATTCACCCACACCAGGCCGGCTTAGGTCCCAAGGGCCTTTTCTTGCTTGTAGACCAAAACCAGCATCTTTTCTGCCTGCCAGGCACCCTCCCTGTAGGCAGGTTTTGGAGTGCAGCTTGCCAGCTCAGCGAGGTCAGCCCCTTCCCGTCTTAAACCAGTGGATGAGCAAGGTTTGCAATGGATATAGGCCCAAACTTCAGGTATGCTGGTTTGCTCCTGCCTCACATGAAGCCTCTCTAGCTGAACCAAAACAGCTGGCTTGGGACTGAGCACCCAAAACCAATCAGTTTAAATTCTTTATTATTTCACAGGTAGGCGTTTAATTCTCATTTGTTTCTCAAAATATTTTTATACCCTTCATCAAATTTAGATGTTTATACCTCTATACCTCCTATTCAGCTTTGTATGGCTCACATTGCATTTACTGCTACCTAATGTTGAACTAATTTATTTTGTGGTTTTGGTAAGTGTAATGTGCAATTGGTAAGTTTACTACAATTATGAGTGCTTAAGTATTTGTATGTTTGTTCTGTTGTGACATGAGTCAGGGAGTGCCTGAACTTTGTTGGTGTGTTCAAGGGCAGGTGCTGTTGTGGTGTTCCCCCTCCATAATGGGGCTGTGACATGCTGTTAGTCTGTTCTGCCTCTTTTACCAGGTATTAGTTAACATTGCACTCATGGTGTTGCTTGTTTCAATATAGCATCATTTCTTCTGAGGCCAAATATTTCAGTTTTTTCTTTTCGTGTTCACCCTGATGTTTTAGAGAGAGCTACGGGGGGAGAGGTGTGTCTGAATTGCTATAACAAAGAGGAAATTGATGCTGTATACTTGTGAGTTCTGTATAAAAAGTTTGAGAAATTTGCTCAATGTACAGTATTAATCAGTAATGTGCCAACTGCTCTTTCTCAGATCTTCCATTACAGTTCTGTTAACTCTTGCTAAATTCTTCTTTTCTGGTTTTTGTTAAGCTGAAAGCCATGCAGGCCATTTTCCTATTAATTATAACATCAATTTGCAGACCTTTTTCAGTGCACACTGCGTTTTTCTGAACAACTTGGAATGGGTTTTCTGTTTTAGGACATCTTAAAAGGCTGAGAAATGGAGTTATGGCTAAGTTAAGGTTGAGTTATGACTTTCACATCCCCACTTGGACTAATATTTAGACCATTTTATGCTGTCTGATGCTGTGAATTTGCTGTGGATCTCTGTAGAGAAGCTATTTTGCGAAGCTTTGTGGATGGGGATTTTATGGGATCCTGTTTTTCCCTTCAGCACTACCTTCCTGCACTGTACAAATTGTGTCAACTTAACTCTTTTCCCACTTTGCTGGAGGGCTGTGATTTCAATTCTGACTGGGCTGAGCAAAATAATTTCACACTGCAGTACTCAGCATTTCTCATGGAGACTCGTTTCGATGTCAGTTATTTACTGTTTTCTTCTGACCTTGCCATGCAAACCCAACACAAGTGCAATGAAAATGGAAGTTTGTCAGTGTTTATATAATGGAATTGCTTACGAACTGTTAATTGTGGTGGCTGCAACTGTGTAGTCAAAGCTGCTTTTCATTAAGATTTTAGGTTTCCAAACTAAAAATAACACAAATGTCTCTCCTATGGATCAAAGTTGACCACTTTTGGTTTAGACTTAAGTATATGCGTCAGTGGTGTATTAAGTTTTAGTTTGCCTTTGAATTGATAATTGATAGCAGTTGAAATTGGAGCTGTTCTTTGTAACAGCAAAGAGCTGTGAAACCCCAGGTGGTTGTAACTCATGGCCGGGAGACAATTTGAAAGTAGAAGAGGAAGAAGGATGGAAGGAGCTAATGTTGCTTTGCAGAGAAAACTGCCTTGCATTTCAAGCAGCATCAGTAATTTTATGGGTGGGCAGTAGTAGGGTAGGTGTAATCAAGTCTAACAGAAGTAATAACTAATTAAGTGATGGATGGTATGTTAGCAGGGAAAGAACTAGACTGAGGGAAAGGGAAGGTGTGATTTGGGAAACCTTATAAAAATATTTACATTCAAAGCACTGTCTCATCTTTTAGGCAGGATAAATTATCCTTTGATAATAGGATTGTTGAGAACAATGGAAATATTGTAGAAGCACTAACGGACCACAAGCCTCACTGATGGCTTATAGTGAGCATTGAAGTTTGAATAAAGCACCTGCACGTAGAAGTAAGTCTTTGGCTTAGAGGATTTTGAGTATGACCAAAATGAGTTTATAAAAACTTTGGCATCTTACGCAGCACTGAATACCGAGGGATAGCTGAATTTGACTGTTTGCCCTTGTGTATCTCCTTAGCTTTTCTGAATTGCTCCCTGCAATATGATTTTCATCAAAGCCTGTATTACATGAGAAAATGTGAGTTTCGTTGAAGTTGAAAATTTCCACAAACCCATATATTTTTCATGGTGATTTGGTTTTGTTTGGTGGTTGTTTGTTTTTTTTTTTAATGGGAGGAAAAAGAAGTATAAACAAGTTCCAAATTTTTTCTGATTTGAAATTTGTTACAATTTCAAGAACTATTATTAAATGCCTGGGGTAAATGGAAAACAGTCTTAGAAGAAGTATTTCTTATTTTGGCTATTTATGTCACATCCCAGTCTAAATGAATGTTGTCCTTTTTCAGTAATGTCATTTGAAAACCTGTTGAAAATTTAGTTTGTAAGAATAGTGATTTCCAAATACATATTTTATCAGCTTCTCATCCCGATTGAAGGAATGTACAGAGCTCTGTAGTAATGGACTGAGAGGCGATCACTCTTAAAATAACACAGCAATCAAAACGTGAGCTTCTTTCAAGGCTCAAAAGAGATGTGAATTCACTCAATAAGCTGTTGTCATAACTTCAGATAATTAAAAGCTGATCTAATGACAGTAAATGCTAGTTGAGAGGATTTAAGCTCTATAGAGTCATACTAGGCATTGAGGAGGGAGTAGTGTTGTTGTTGACTCAGGCGGTGTTAATATTGCTCTGAGATAGGTCCAGATATCTGCGTTCAAGAAAATGCAATAAAGTGTCCTGCAAATAGCTTTTAATTTTTGCTTTGCTTTTTCAAACACAGTTGTCACTAAATGGTTTCATATAGCCTCATTAGAGACATTTCTTGAGTTGTGTGCTGTAGGCACACACATCCTTCTTTAATAAAAATAATTTCAGGTTGATGACTGCCTACGGCATGCTCAGCACTATTTGGAGAAAAAGGTAACCTATTAATATGCCTGGATTGAATTATTGGTGGATTATTGAAAATGCTGGATTGTATTTTTATGTTATTTTAATATGAGTACTCAGATCACTAAAAAAATGCAACAGCCTGCATGGTTTACTAGATGACTCTAAAAGAAAAGAAAAGACCCCACAAATGCAAAGTGCAACATTTTGTGAACAGAGTATTTTGCATCTTCTTAAAAAGAAAAAAAAAGTAATTCCTTGATTTCTTTCTAATAAATGGCCTTTCTTGGCAAGTAAAAATCCTGTACAGAGGCTCTTTAGATTTCAGACCATAGTGACAACACAATTAAGGGAAACAATTTTCAGCCATCTGGAAAGCGTTCTCACTGCATCCCACATGTGCCCCAAGAGCACAGGGTGCAAGCAGAGGTTGGGCAAGCACAGAGCCAGAGCTGTCCCTCCATGGCACCACTGCAGCAGGAAGCATCACTGACCAGGCCAGGTCAGCACTGTGCATTGCTAAGGTTCATGAGCTGGGAAGGGTGGAGAAAGTGGTTGGTTTGGTGTTTTTAGTTTAATCCTTGTAGGAGCACATGTGCTTACTTTTTGTCTCCCACTAGATGTTCTTTAGAGTTCCATTCTAACTTAAATTGTTCAATGTTTCTAAAATTTTAAAAGTTCTCACTGAAAATATGGGTGTGCTTCTGCCATCAGAGGTGGAGTGACAGAACAAGAGGACACAAATTACTTGAAAGAAAAATAGGCACACTGCGCCAATCCTCATCTATTTTTTATTGTCAAGATAGTACTGTATCATGTTTAAAGTTCCCCCATTGATGACATAAATATTGTTATAGAATTCTAAAGAATTAATAGATTCCTGTTCCAGTAGTGCTGAATTTGTTCCCAAAATTCAAGATATCGAACATAAAATTAACTGCGTGTTGTGCATCATGTGGTTTGACATCAGTCTCAAAGGCTTCTCTAGATTTATAATACCAGCCAGTAGGAATATTTACTAATACTTCTGATAGTTGTAATAATTTCTCATTATCATTTATCATCATCTTGCAATGCAGTAGCTGAATGGAAGCAACCCCATATAGCTGTTGCCATTAAAAGATCATTTGCCAGCAGCAGCACATGGCACTGTGTGGGATGGTTCCCAGGCTAACTCCAGAAGCTAAATACAGTAGCTCATGTGACACTGTGTGCTCACTGTTAGGAGCTCATGAGTTGTTAATGACACCCGTTATACTTATTTTTTTTCCACTATAAATCTTTGAGATGTTCTACTTTTACAGAAACAATAGTCTAACCTGCAGCTCAGTAAGTCTCCAGGTCAAGTTGCAGTCTTTGGTTAAATTTGTCTTCATTGCAAGTGCTTTCAGAGGTAATCTTCCAGCTTTCATCAGTTGGAGATGCAGGCTTATTCATGCCTAGGAAGCTGAGGAGACAATATCTTCTCTCCCATTTCTGGTAACGTTTGCAAGGAAGGAAAGATTGCAGTACCTTCTGGGTTGGGTAAGCTACGGTTATCCATGTTCAAACTGGTTGATGCTGCCACCCATCCTGGAGGTGCTGGTCATTTGGGACACAATGTGAGAGCTGCTTTCCTGGGCCACTGGAATTGATAGTTGAAACTGATGGTGTAGAGGAGTTTGCTTCTGTTGCAGGAGAAAGAATCACTGGAGTAATTTTGTTGTGCGTGTGTGTGTAGAATAGAAATCTTAATATGCTTCTCTCTTGGTACTGTTTGTCTTTTACTTCTATACTGACTAAATCACTTGAAATTTGTGACTATTTATTTAGTTTCATAATCCCCTTGTGTGTAATTGAGTATCCCCATTTCACAGATAAGGTACTAATTGATTTTCTCGCATTATGCAGGGAATTTGGCAGAGCAGAGAGTTGAACACATGTCTCCAGAGCTTGAGATTCCCTCAGTACTTACTGGGCCATATTCTTTTTCTGTGTGTCTCCTTTTCCCCCCATTTTGTTCCTCTCTTTTTTTTTTCTGCCAATTTTGAGAAATGTGCCCTGCACTGTAGAGGGTAGACACAGATGGCCTCTGACTATACATGTCAATTTAAGAATGTGTCTTAAATAAAAATCCAATCTGGATGCACAGAGGATACCACTCCAAAGAGGAGAATAGATAGAAATGGATGTCAAAGGACAGTGACATAGTTCTGCATCAGTTTGCATCACCTGATAGGCTCTGGATCCCTACTGTTAGGAAGCAGGATTGCATAATAATAAAAGAAGGAACTCTAATAATGGGTCAATGTTTTTCACCTTAAAATACTTACTTGTTTTCTTGCTATCTTTTTTCCAGAACAGCTACTTAGGACTGACAAGTATTCAGTGGTTGGTATGTGAAAAAAATAAAATTGCCCCTTGTTAAGAGCTACTACTGAGTTACATATTCTGTGTGTATTGAAAAGCTCTGGGACTTGCTAAGTATAAATGTTAACTGTGGTCACTGATACTGTGTTCTGATAGATACCAAAATGGAGGTTTTCTTCCACTGCTTTTGAGTATACTAAGCAAAAGTTATTTTGCTTTACTTGTTACCTCTAAAAGAAAACAAAGAAGTTATAGGAAAAGAATTGCTACTGCAGAAGCAATTCACAGTGAAAACTGGTGTTACCAACTAAACTCATAGATGCCATGTATGCCTTGCTTGACGTAGACTAATTTGGACTATGTAATTTTTAAGGCTGCAATGCTTCCTAATATTTTATTAGAAATCATTATTTTAGAGTTATAAAACATGTATGCTCTTTTTCCTAAGAGGCCAAAATGGCTACAGGTCTTTCAAGTTAAATACTATACATAATTAGATAATTTTAAAAATGTATCCTATGTACCCAGAAGTGGTTCCAGTCTCTTGACAACACACAAATAAGACAGATAATTTTTTCAGTGTGTATTTACAAAGCTGCCTAGCCTTTCAGTCAATATGTGGTATGCACAAATATATACTTTAGTACATTTAACTTGCAGCATGAAAATATGAGCTGGGAAGCCCTCACTGGAGCTGATACTGCTATGTATGTTCAATTATAAATGTAGAAAACAGTTTTTGAAACCCTCAAACATATCTGTCTTAACAGCAGCTCAAATATTTTTTTTATAATAACAGTATTTACTTGGGGGATACAGTAGCACAAACACCACCTTTTAAAACTAATAGATCTCTGTACTGGAGTTCTCTTCTGACTTCCTTTTTGAAGTAGGAGGTTATTATGTTTAACAAGGCAATGAGTCTTTCACAGGTTACCATTTCAGGACAGTCTGCCTTTGGAGTTTTTACACGTATGTCACTGCCCTGCTGAGAGGTCTGTTTTTTCCAGAGGTGCCAAGCACCATATGTGAAGTGTCCAACTGTAATTAAGTCATCTGATGTTAATAACAGCTTTGGTGTTTTTAAACATAAAGCTGTGCTAACAGGCAGGGTAGCTTTTGGGCTGAGGTGAGATGCAAGTTCCCAGCAAGGCTGCAAACATAAAGCACAATTTCAGGACATATCAAATTAGAAAATGTAGAGAAGTTTGAAAAGTCGGCTTGATACACATCCAAAGCACTTACTGACCCCTTTCCAGTGTTGATTTAAGGAGGAATGTGTCTTACCAGGTTACAGGTGGGTGATCTGGTTCTGTATGAAACCACTATGTGGTAGCTGCAGCCTAGATTCCCATCTGGTACCCAGCTAATACGTTGGTTTGGTAGCTGGGGAGCTTGATGCAGAAGGGATGGTGTTTTCTGAACCAGAGAAACACTTGTAAAATATAATTATTATTGCTAGTGCCTACAGCATACACATCAAATCCCTTTGCTTGAAATTCTTCCCTGTGATCAGAGCAAGGGCAACATAAACAGATTGGACAGTCAAGATGTCATGAAGTGTTGGAGATTTTGTTTTGTTCTGTGCTTAAGTGTTATGTTAGGACTCTAGTAAAACTGAAAGAGTCTTTCTAGAAAGTGAAGTAGCTTTATTTCTTCCTGTCCAGAGAAGAGGAGCTGATCAGCTGATTTTTTGGGAAGCCGTCCTTTGATGTACAAGAACAGCAGTGACTTCTTTGTGGGTCAATGGAGTAAGAGGCATTTTCATTTTCTCTTCTGGTTTGAACGCTTTGCACAGTACTTGAGACTGCTGCTATGATTATTTTTTACTGTGCTTTTCTTGTGTTCTTCTGCCACCAGCCATGTCAGTCAGTTAAGCCACTTCTGAAACTTCAGCTTATTATCTCAGTCACTCTAGTCCTTCCTCATTTTTGGTGCTTTGGTTTCTGCTGGATGCAGATGCCTCTCTGCATCTGCAGAATTTGCTGTCTTTTTTTTGCTTTGGGGCTTGTGAATTGCCCCAGTTACAATTTCAGGTAGACTGGAGGATAAGAAAATAGCCAGAAAAACTGAAGTTGAGATTTACTTATGAACTGGTACAAAAGATGAAAATTTTGGGATAGTCTTTTCTCATGACAAAAAAGATTTTCCTGAAAAAATGAAGGAGTCAAGTTTTTTACTGTTTCTGCATGTGGATATATCCTAGGAGTAGATAAGTGGCACGAGGATTCATTCTGTTTAACTGGTACAATGTTGTGACTTTTTGTTCTCCACCGAACCAAGTGGATAAATGGAAGTCAAAGCACCACATTTACTAATACGTGATTTGAGCTTTATTCACCCTTTGCAGAATGTGCAAACCAACCTTTGTCACGGTGCTCTAAGACCAGAAAGATCCCAGTGTAGTGAAGTGCAGCCGTGGAGAAACGCGATGTCACTCCTCTGTTCCCGGAAGTGGTGCCGGGTTAATGGAAGCCTTGGCTCTGGAAGCGCTCCGTGTTTGGGAGGAGGCTGAGCCCACGCAGGCAGTGGGAGCCCTCAGCACGTGTGGCCGTGTCCGTGCTGATGCCCAGCGCGGAGCTGCACGGGTTCGGGGGGCCGGGGCCGATTGGAAGCGTCTCGGATGCATCGAGAGCCGCGTGTGTGGGCAATGTGCCCGGGGGCCGGGGGAAGGAGAGCAATTCCTCCTCCCTGCAGTGGATTCATCCGGCACAGCGGAGGCCAGAGTGAAGAGCTGTTCCCTGGAACCTACCCCGCGCTCCTGCTTCCTTAGCTCCAGGCCATTGCTCCTTGTCCTGCTATCTTCTGAGACCAGAGAATTCCCTTCCTTCATTTATATTATTACCTTGAAGGTATTTATAGACTGTGATTGAGGCCTCCTGAGTCTTCTCTCTTTGAGACTCTGTAAGTTTAGCTCCCGAAGTCTCTCCTCACACATCTTACCCTCTAATTCCTCTATTGCCTCTCTATTTCTTCTAATATTTTAAACACTTTTCCTAAACTCCAAGCACCTGAGCCAGCTGTAGTGTATTGCTAAGCAGGGCAATGCTATTAATGCCTACTAAATATTCCCTTTCCCTGTAACTCATCCAAGACCAATTCTAGCTTGTGCCCTTGCTCATAGTATTGTATGCTCCCATTTTGTGTACTGCTGCCAAATGGTAAATCTTTCCTTCTGCCTTTGTGTGCATCTTATACCACAGTGCTAGTGCTGTTCTACTTTTGTAGTTATATTTCATGTTTTATGCTTTAAGTATTTTTTCTTACTGGTCTCAATTTGCTTTTTATACAACTTCGTTTCCTTTTTTTTTCCCTTTCTTAGTCATCAGTGTTTTAGGCCATCTTCTGCCCGTCTAAATGTGGGCAATATGTAGGATCCACCATGTACATAGATACTGAAAGATGACCTGTGTAGTGACAAATACGTCACTTTTCTCAAAAATGAAAATTATTTTATCAAAAATACCTGGATATGGTATCTAAGAAATGCAAACGCATCCATGGCACTAAGAATTCACGTGCCCAACCACTGCTTTGACCACAGGTTTAATAAGTTGAGGAGCAGATATTGCTATTGCAAGCTACGCACAAAAGGCTGAAGATAGAGGAATGAATCGTCACTTTCTTTAATTTTCTAGGTCCTTTATGACAGAAGCTGAATATTCAATGTAAAGACCTGATTTGCCGTGATACTGGTAGATCTTAGTCTTTCTTCCACCAGGATGTTAAAAGTTATCCTACTGATCTTGAACAGACAGTACTGTGGATCAGATGCTGCAAGGAGAACTGACCTTGTGAGAGGAACGATGCTGAGCACTGGGCTAAGAGATCTTTTATTGATATTTGGCGGGTTTCCAAAAGGGAATGTCCTAAAGGATGCCTCCATGTGCAAGGGAACAACATTCCATCAGGGTGGAGGAAACCATTTTTCCTGGCTGTACAAAAAATCTCCAAAGACAATGAGAATATGGATTGACTAACATTTGTGGTACCAGCTTTGCCACTTCACCAGTCTGTTGGTCTGTTGTACTTAGATGCTGATCAGTTGGTATAGTAGTAATTTAAATTACTGGATTAAAAAATATGCTTTCACTAAATGCTTTTTTCACCTTAATATTTGTCTGTCAGCGTGAGCTCATTATCTCCTGGCAAGGTTCTGTTCCATTGACATTATCTCTTAATTATATTAAAATGAAAGACAGAAATCTACTGTTCAAGAATAATTTCTAAAACTATAATTTAGATTAAAACAACTGTGTCAATAAAGCAGAGGGAGGATGCTCTTCACATTCAGTGTAATTGGATTGTGTTTCTCAGTCTGGTAAATCAATCCTCATAAAAGTGGCATGAGCCTTATGATCTCCCCTGTCTGAACGTGCTCTTTTGGTGGCTGAGGAAAGCTGACCAGGTTGGGCAGATGGTCCCTGAAGCGGTTTCACTGGAACCTCTCTGGGGCCAGGATGATGGTTTGGCCTCTTGGTTCACATAGATGGCACCTGGCATTACTTTCCACTGCCACTACAAGTCAAAGTAACACACAGCCTTTATTTTTTTAAAGGCTAACCAGTTTCCAGAAGCTCCTACAATTACAAAATAAATATTTTAGTCATTACAAGGAATGTGAATATCAAATAGGAATGAAATAGAACAAAACTTAGAATTACGTTCACCCATAGTAAATAGTGATATTAATTGCTTGGTCAAAGTACAGACCTCTCCTGTAGCTTTAACTGCAGGACAGTTGTGATTAAATTGATCTTTTTCTTATTACTGTGTTCTAAATCCTGCTCATTACTGACAATGTCTGAATGCAGCCACCCTTTTAACTGCTGTTAAGTGCAAACAGAAAGAAATTTGCATTCATTTCTCAGATGAAAGAGATGCTACAAGGGTGTACTTGAATTGGGGGTGGGAGAAAATGTGCTATTTAAGAACTGGTCATGGTCTCATAATTAGGAATTAATTGAGTTTTGCATGTAAATTATGGTTGACCAACCTCTCTTTTAATTGTGAATAATACTATGTTTTCATAATTCTAGAACACTCCCTTTAAACTAGAGACTTGTTTCAGATTACAGATTTAAAATTAATTAAGCACACATTTTTCAAAACATTTAATTCCTCAAATTAATGGTTTGGTAACCTCAAATTAAAGGTCGAATGGTTTTCTCCCCTCACAGTCCTGGTGGTCCTAGCTGTAAGGACAGAATCCTGTACTCTGTTTTGTTTAAAATAATATTTATAAGCTGTGCAGGGAACAAAGGACATAAGGCCTTAGTAAATGAAGATTTTATTTTAAGTTTTAATTAATAGAATTCTTTTGTCAGATAATTTTATGTAAAAGTACTTTCTTCCAAACTGTCTGCTGTCTGTCACCTCCTTCTGGTAGGGTCTGAAAAAGGAATTAGGATGATTATTTTTTTTTTTAAACAGAAGGAATTTTTCAAAACAGCCACCAACTCTGTTACAACACTAAGGGCTCCAAAATGTTAACCCTCGCTAATGGACTCAGTTCACATTCTCTGTGAGTCAAACCAGTGGTTGTTCCATGCTGGTGGAGGCTGTTTATTTGTAAGTTTAAGGTTAATTCTGCAGTTTGGGTATTTATAGAACTAGAGGATCTTACAGTTATTTCCAGCCCCCCCAATGATTTTAATCTAATATTGATGCACCTTTACATTAATTGGAAAGGTGTGTTTAGTGTTTAGCACAGGCACACCAGATGTAACTAAAAATCTTGTCTATGTGTCAGAGGTCAAGGAGTCCTCAGGCAGCTCTGTGGGGTGGAGAAGGAATTTGTGTGTGAAGCATGGAGAGAGAGGGAGGAAACTTCGGTCTTTAGTAGCCATTTGCTGCAGTTATAAATAGTTTTGGGTATTCAGAGTCATCAAACTTAGAATGGTTTGAGTGGTCATAATGTATGTAAAGTGTAAGCAACTTTTAAAATACTTTAGATAAACTCTAACAGCACTCAACACCTTGCTGGCAGCTGAGGTAAACATAAATGTAAGACACATAGTCCTTATTAGGTATTTTGAACTGAATAGCAGAATAAATAGGCTGCCCACCTTATCTCTGTGCTGCTTTTTACATCAACAAAAGGTGGGCAGATACACTGACTTATTTTCTTTTTTTTTTTAAATTCACTTAAGGACCCAGGGTCTTAAAACCCGAGAGCCAGGTTAAGTCCATCTCCCCCAAAATGAATTCCAGGGTCAAAGAGGAGATATTGTAATTCTTTTTGTGATCTCCGTCCCTATAAGGAAGCACAGTTTGACAAAAAGTGAGCAATTTAGGTATGAAGGCAAGTGAGGCAATTAATTTCAGTTTGTGTGTGTTGGGAAGCCATTGGACCTTTACTCAGTGCTGCATGTGGAGAGGGTGCTGTAGTGGTTGTTTAAAAACAAAGCAAAGCCTTACATTCTTCACACTTGCTTCTCATGCAGGTCTTCAAATCACTATGATTTATTAAATTATACACAATTTTCATGCACATATTTTACCAGGTGCTTTACACACATTAAACCCCACAAATGCTATAGAAGTACAGTTAAGAGATGTTATACAAAAATAAACATTTGCTCTCTACAATATCAATTGCTTTAAAAAAAAAAGTAAACTTAGGTGTTATAAAAACCTTCCTGACCCTGCATAGCCCCCATACATCCTCAGCTATAGATGAAATCATCTCTGTCTCAGAAATTCTTTTGGCTAAAGGTTTTATTCTTCTGCATTTGTTTTTCGGTTTTTCTCGCAATTTTCTTGTCAAGTTTTATCTTTTCAAAAATTAATCAAAAACCTGGAGCAACTGACTGCAGCTCACACCCTTGTCGAACTTTGAGAAGCCTGAATTCTCTAGTTTTTACTTTCTTTAGATATAGAGCCGTGGAGTCTGAGATACTCATATCTTTGGAAGAGAGTGAAATTCTCTGAGAAAGTTGATGAAGGACTGGTTCTTTCCAAAATGGTCACTAAACAAAGTAAATGGTTGTGGTTTATACTGGAATATACTTTTTACAGGCTACCCCTGCTGTAAATGAGACTCAGCTCTGACCTAGAAGTTACTGCTTATCCTTGACATTTCTTTGGAGTTAGGAACTGGGATAAAAGGAGGTATGGTGGAGATTCAGGCTGGTTCCCAATGAGAAGGGGTTTTTGAATGATAGGCTAAGTATTGTCATGCTGTACTTGTGAAAACTGCACTTATTATAGTCTGTCTTTCAAAACACATTCAAGGCAGCAAATTTTTTCTAAAATATTGATAAAGGTAAATATTAACTTGTTTTTTTAGGAATGATTTCATTTTTCTTTCCTTCTGTTTTATCAGGTTGTCATTCCAGCTCTTTAACAATGTCAGGGACTCTATTAAATTTTGTTAAACTAAATGTTAAGAAACAGTTGTCACAACTTCTAATAAGTTACTGCAACTACTTGTGGTAGTCTATGTATGTTTGTGAGAAAAATAAAGATTTACCTATTTTTTAGGTAGTTGAAGCKATAACCAGTGTCATTTCTATGATTAAGACAACTCCAAATGTGTTACGGCTAACTAGATCTTCTCTTCCATTACATTTTATGTAGATGAGAAATCCAGTTAATTTTTTTCCCCTCTTCCTTTCTTTCTCCTCCAGTTTAGATGCTGAAAAGATAAAGTATCCCCCCCTTTTTTTCCCACTCTCTGCTTGGAATAACTCACTGGTATTGAAGGCTCTCCACAGCTCTTTTACTGTCCAGCTGGCCTGTAACATTCCTCACAACAATCTTCGAACTCATGCCAGCCATGTTTCATAGAGGTGAGGAGAGAAGGGTGCTAATTACAAAGGTAATTGGGCTGCTGAGGCAAACAGGTCCTGGTGCTGGTGAATGGCAACTGAACTGCAGTGACTAAACCTAATGGTAACATTGTTAACTCAAATTTAATATTAGCAGTCCTATATTAAAACATCTAACGATGGTTAATTTTAGAAAGGGTGTTGGATAGTTACAGAATTCAGAAGAAATACACTGGATTTTACTGTGTTGTGCCCTGGAGCCATGTCCTGGCAACCAGACACAAAGTACTGAGCATTGCCACTGTATCGGGGCAAGGGCCAGCTTGCTCCAACTGGGGCAGTAGCTTAATCATTAAAGTAAACTTAATTAAACTGAGGGCAATTGTAAAACTGTTTACTGTAAAAAAGCATTTTGAACAGGGGAATGATTTAATCAGCTACATTTCTGTTTGTGTTGTCTCGTAAATGTTCCCACTGTGTGTTCTCCACACTGAAAACTTGAGGGGCTATAAAAGCCTTCAGTGTACAACTGGATAATAAAACTTTTTTCAAAATAAATTTATATTGCAAATGCATTTTCTACTTTTCATCCTTTCTGGAAATAATTTTTTCACTTTTTATACGAGCAGATAAATGTATTATCGCCTTATCTGCAGCTGAATCACCATATACCAGCATTTTGATGGAAGAATTTTCACTACCATGGGGTATATAACAGATTTTCTTTCCTGCCTGTGGTTTGGTGTTTAGAAAATAGCATGTGGCTGCTGGCCATGATTAAAATGATGTTTTCTGCATTTTTAGAGTCCTGTTTTCAGCGAGGTTTTAAAAATTGCACAAATGAGCAGTTATACAGATGTTCAGGAAGATTTATATTTAATCTCTGTGTGTTCGGAGTGGACTACAAATGGCAGGCTTTGGAGACTTGTTACGAATGTGATTGGGACCAAAGGCACAGCACAGGTAATTTTTGTGTCAGAACTGAGCCCCCATTGACTAGAGGAGAAAAATAGGCTAAATTTTAGGTGTGGCAGATGTATAGTAGAATATTCCTCTGTTCTGAAAGTAGAAGTTGGAGCTTCTCTCATGTCTAGCCAGTGATGCTTTTTTTGAAGCAGTCACAGCTTTTCTGGATTTCCAGTACCTCACCACTCTCATAACTGAAGAATTTCTTCTTTATATCTAACCTAAACCTGCCTGCTTTCAGTTTAAAGCCATTCTCCCTTGTCCTGTGATTACAGGCCCTTGTAAAAAGTCTCTCTCCATCTTTCTTGTAGGCCTCGTTTGGGTACTACAAAGTGCTGTAAGGTCTCCCTGAAACCTTCTCTAGGCTGAACAACCCCAGCTCTCTCAGCCTGTTTTCATAGGAGAGGTGCTCCAGCTCTCTGATCATTCTCATGGTGTTCTCTGGACCTGCTCCAACAGGTCCATGTCCTTCTTATGCTGGGGGTCCCAGAGCTGGGTGCAGTACTCCAGGTGGGGTCTCAAATGTGAATCTGTTTGCAGAAAAGCATTAAATTAAACCAATATATCTTTTAACAGAGCAGAAGAATTATTGACCTACAACCATCTCTCAGAAGGTGGAATGTCAGAAATAAAATACTCACACAAAAGTCTGGATTCGCTAATCTGCTGCTCCCAGGGACTTCAGGTCATCTAATAGCTTGATGAAACAGAGTAGCTCAAAGGAAAGTTTTTCCTCTGGGATGTAGATATCTATTGCAATGGACTTTTCACAGAGCTGTTGGAAGATCAAAAAACTAACAATTGTGGGATACGATGTACTGAGAGCAGCTTTATGGGAGAGACTTGTGGCTTTTAATGATTATAGGATATGCTAGATATCAGACTGGAGAGATTAMATAATATATTTGTTATTAAATGAGAACTTAACCACACTGTTAGAGGGGGGCAGTATTTTTACAATCTTACATGGTATAGATTCCTCTTAACGCTTCAGAAGAAGATCTGGGAATGAATCTGTAAAGTTCTGGTTGAGGTGACCTTTAAGTACAAGAGGGGATGACACATGGGAAAACACACTATAAACAAGTTCAGTAGGAAGATTTTTCTCCGTGTTTGTCTTCTGGTTTAAAGTAAAACCTTCTGTAAAAGCCACATATGGGAAAAAAACAAAATGCAGCTTTTCATGTAATTGACAGTTTGTTGACAGGAATACAAATCAAAGCCTTGACACCTTAATTTTCTCCTTTAGTTTGTAATTGTAGTTTGCTTGAGTTGTATGTGTCTGCTGGGCATTTCACATGCAACTTGTCCTGGAGGGAAAGAGCCCTTTGCAGAGTCACTGCAGAGAAGGGCAGTGTGTGGCCCCAGAGAGTGGACGTGGACAGGGTGCTCCTACAGCCCTCAGGAGCTCAGAAGAGCTGCGGCTCGGCAGCCTGTGTCCAGCCTGGACACCCACCAGAGCTGGGCTGGGGGGAGGAAAGAGAACCCAAGATCCCCCCCTGAACTCGTGATTTTGGTGCTATTTGGGGGGAATGGAAGGATGGAAGCAAGTAGGGTTGGACTGAGATGGCTGTGTCAGCACAAGCCTCCGTGTCTTGGGAGAAGAGTGGGTTCCATATCTTTGGGGGGATGAGATTGGAAGATGGGCTAAAGGGATTTGTGCCTTTCTTGAGGAGGGAAGAGGGTGGAGGTGCAGAGGGATTGGTTGAGAGTTGGGCAGCAGGAGCAGGCATCTCTCTGGGCACTGGTGGTGGAAGGGAAAAAGGAAAGTCTTGAAGGGGCTGGGGATCATGGCCTCAGATCCCAGGCACAGGGCAGCTTGGTTCCTGCCTGGACACTTTTTAACTCATCATTGGGCTTTGAATCTCTCAGAGTCGGCATCCTTAGCAATAGGAGGGAAGCAGCATGGAGATATGAGGGAGCTAACAGGCCCCCCTGGAGCACTGCACAGCCTCCCAGACTCCTGCACCCTTGTGTGGTGTTTGCTGCTGCCAGTGGTAAATACAAAATATATTATTTTGTTCCTCATCTTTTAGGAGGGGAAATTTTGTCTATGGTGCTGGAAGGCTTCGAGCAGCACACGACATACAACCTTCCCAGTTAATAGGAAGAAACAAGTGTTTTTAGTCTCCAAAATGACGCCCCTAGAGATCTGTGTGCTTCTGACAATGTAGTTAAAGCTGAATGGCCACCAGCAAAAACTGACTTTCAGGAACTGTAAATAATATGATGGTTGGGACTAATCTTTAGTCTTGCTGCAATTTTTATATGGGGCTTCAGCCATTTGAACAGCTACAAGAACATGTCTGGATTAAGGTATCAATATTTGACCTACTCCCCCACTTTTGTCCTTCAGTGTTGTCCCCCACTTTATTTTCTTAGAGGAAGAAATAGGAGCAGCTGAAATATTGCTTCTGTAGTTAATATACCTGGCTACAAAAATGGAACTAGCCTATAATTTAATTTAGGAAAATTAGAAGGCTATTTCTGACCCAGCAACATTAGAAATTGAAGTCTATTTGTCACCTGCAAACACAGAGCTCAGACAGCAACAGTGCAAACTTCTTCATATTGGTCCCTAGTGTGATACTAATGTTGGCTGGGAGGAAGATAATTCATTTTGTGGACCTTGCTTTAGAGCAAAGATTACCTATCGTGGTTAATTGTGTGCCTGGTTAGGAGGACGTTGTATGGCTGGGAACAGTGCTGAGGTTGCTACACCTGTGGTCCCAGGGTAGAGATTCAGCTTGCTTTCAGGCTGAAGAATTGGTACTCATAGTTCTTGCAGAAAATGAGACAAATACAACCACCCCCTCCCCCCAGGATGCACTTGCTTGTAGCCAAAGATTTGGAATTGTCCAGTCTCCAAGTGTGATGTTGGTTTGTACTACCAGAACGGTATAGACATTTCACATGCTACATTGTAGTAGACTTATAATAGCATATAGCAAGTTGTTATTTGCTCATTAAAAATGTATTTAGAAGACAGTTCATTCACCAATATATTTTTTCAATGTACTTAACATGGATTTATCTACCTAGAAATTGGTGTATATTATTACTTGCACTTTACAAATTCTGGTTCAGAGAAACTCTGTTTTACTAAGAATTCAGTACAACCATTGAATTTTGTACTTGTGGTTAAGAGCATGGAAAATTAGCAAGTACTACATTGTTGTACAGTGTATTTTGTTGGTAGAATTGTGGCTGCATTTTTCTGATTTTCAGGTGTAATTCATTTATATTTTGAAAAATCAGCGATAGAATTATTTGAAACTGCCTCTTTTTCCATGTATTGACACCATGCACTGTGGCTGCCCTGTCCCTGGAAGTCTTCAAGGCCATCTTGGACAGGGCTTTGAGCAACCTGGTCTAGTGGAAAGTACCCATGGCAGAGGGTTGGAATGGGTTGATATTTAAGGTCCCTTACAACCCAAGCCATTCTATGGTCTGTGACTCTAACTGCTGGCCCTGTAACAAACTGTTTTGCTTTACAGTTTTCAGGCCTGTAGGCTGATGTCATTTAGGAAAATACCAGCATCGGCTGAATTTCTTGGAGTCTGTCAGCTTGGGTAATGGTATTTTTAAGAATTGTACTTGCTCAGACTTCAATTCAGCTTTGAGTGTTTCAAATAGTTTTAAGCACAGACTGATTCAAATAATTTCAAACTAGTACTGTATTGATTCCATAGGAGTTTTGTGATGAGATAAACAAAGGATTTCATGTTTAATTAGCATGGTGGAGAACACTGTTTCCATGGCCTGCCTGTTGTGGTGATGACTTGGCTTTCTTGGAGCATAGCTCTTCGGAATTTCTTGGAATTGGGTGATACAGACAAAGTTTGCTACGTGACTGCTGTAAGGCTGAGTGTTGTCCAGTTTGAAATGAGCTGTATCTGGCCTTGTACTTCTGTTTGGAGAGATGCAAAAGCGTTCACCAACTTTTTCATTGCAACTGCGTGAGTTGCCGAAGTAGTAATTAGGCTGAGGTTGGATCCCGTTCTCTGACTTATAGCATTGCCTCACAGAGAAGGCAGCAAGGGAATTATTTACCTTTTAATTGTAGTTCTCTGAAGGTGGGAGTCTCTATGGATTGATGCTCAGGGGGTCTCAGCTGTTGTGACCTTGGGTACTGAATGACTAGATTAAATGGTAAAGTTTAGAACTGGTCATAATGAGTTAGTACAAAAAGATGCCTTGAGGGGTCTATATGGCATATCATAGCCCCTAACTCCCAAATCCTTTTCAGACTAATTATAATAATTAGAACTTAAATAGGAATAAAACCCCAGCTCTCAGGGGGAGGTGGGAGGATGAGTGTGGCTCTAATAGCGGACACCATGCTCAGAGAACTCAATTATAAGCAAGTAATTTTCTTCTCTCCAAAAGGTAATTGGCCTCTTCCACATCTCTTTTCTCACAGATGATGGGGGAGAATTGCGTAGAGAGGGTGCTTGCTGCCAATAGGAGCCAGGATTGCTGGTTAACGTGTGGAAATGAAAACCAGAAATGGCCTTAATATTCTCCTGTAATAAAAAGGAAATGTCCTGGACAGTACAAAATGCCCAATAGGATACAGATGGAAAAAAATGCAGGAGTAAGGTAGGTGGGTATATTAAAAGCATGTTGTCTTCATTGCCCTGGAGATGGATGACTTTCATATGGACCCAGAACAGGAGCAACTCTCAAAGCTTGCTGTTGCATCTCAATATCCCATTGTTAAGGCCACTTCACAAGAAAGTGTTCTATTTTGTCTTTAGATATTCCTCTGAGACTGTCAGTAGTGGCCAGTTAGTTCAAATGTGGCAGCAAACGCATGATAAGCAGTATACCTTAGGTTTTGCATTTTAACATGCATGTTTAAATTTCCCTTTTTTACAATTTTAGTTGAGGACCTTCACTGTAAAGTGCTGCCAAGAAAAGAAGCTCCAAGGAGAAATTTGTACACCCCTCTCTTGCTCCTGTTCTTCCCTCTTGTGCCAGGCCACTCCAAGCAGCTCTCCAGCCTGACAGATAGTACAACTGAAGGATCCAAGTGAGTTGAAGTTTGCTACTGCAAAATTAAAAAATTCTCTGCTAGTAATCAGTCAAGTTTAAGAGTGGTTTATGACCCTTTATAATTCAAGAAATCTGATTTACTGGGAATGCTGACTGCAAGCGTCTGCTGTACTGGATGTGGACAAAGCCAGCTGAACAAACCTGTGATTAAAGTTAGGAAATTGTACAATGTCCTGCAGAGGGCAGATTACTGGCCAGGTTGATATCTTTAATTTGACAGCCTTCTAGTAACTCTGAGATTTGCTTGTAGTTAGTAAAATGCATAAAATTCTAGAACAGAAACGTGTGGCTTTTAGTTTTAAGACATTTTGTAACTGACTGATTTCATCTGACAGTAGTTTCAGAACAGATACCAATTGCTTACAAAACCAGATGTTTTTATCTCATATTCTATAATTCTTTGCAGTCAGGGGGGAAAATAAATAATCCACTTTCCCAAAGACATGTCTTCCTATAAAAACAGGCTGTCTTCACAGTCTGTGTGGTCTCTGCTCTGAGAGTATTAAAACTCCAGATGTCCAAATCTCTAAATTTTTAGGGATGAGGCAGCAATCCTTTTCTTTCAGCTGCCCCCAAATCATAAAGTTAGTGCTAGGTGTACTTCTATTTGCAGTGGCATTTAAGGATATGTCTGAAAGTGCAACTACCCCAGGAACTCCTTGGCTGGAAGATAAAACTGTTCTCAGCTTTCCAGTAAGGGGTAGAAAACTGCATAATGCTGTGCATCTGCAATGGACACTCTGTTGCTACTTGCATCAAATATTGGCAAACTTTTAACTAACAAATCTCCAAATGATGTTTTTAACCTCTCTGGCATTCAGCATCTGTAAAAGCTGTGGTTGCCATAGTAGCAAGTTGTTGCCTGAGCGATAGTGTTCTTATGATGTCATCAGAAAATAGCCTGTTCCCAGGAATACCTTGAACTCCATATATAAAAGTGGTGCCCTCAGTGTAGTTCAGTATGGAAACAATTAGAAATGCATGTTTTTATATTGTTATGAAATACCTCTTTTCTGTGTGCTGGCACATCTTGACATCTACAGTGGAATTTTTAAAGAAAACAGGAGAATTGCTTTGAACTTGTTGAAAAAGGGTTATTATGTAAAATGTGTATCTGACAGTGAGTGTTTTTTACATTACCCATAGTGGTTACGTGCCTCTCTGCTATAGACTGGCTATTGTTTAACTGTAGTGTTTTATTCTATGCTGCAAGGTTCATACAAGTTTCGTAACTCCATTCCTGAAAGAACCAGAAGTTTAAAGCTTAGGAATGGTTTATTCTTCTCTGTTTTCAGCACTTGACAAAGAGTGCCCTTTTCCTTGACATATATTTCTATATAGAAATAATTGGCAGTCCATGAATTCTACCTTTTCTCTAGCCTGGATTCATACGTGATAAGTAACTGGTCTGAGATGGAGGGTCTGAAATGGTGTTCACTCATGTGGGAGTGGCAGCAAGGGAAGTTGCTGTGTTGTGGTCCTCTGTCCTGAACACTGGGTTTTTGCATGTCTTACACCAAGAAGTTTTGAGTAGAATGAGTCATGGGACCACTCTTACAGCTTTTTCCAGTGCATTGCCATGTATCCAGGAACCTCTACCTGGCCCACACACATGCAGGGTGACCGAGCATCTCACCTGGACCACAGAGTTTTGCTGAGAGTGTTGCTTTCTGGCTGGTTGTACCAGCTCCAGCTGGGATAACAGAGCAGGTAGGTACTGGCACAGCCATTTCTCATGCCGTAGAACACTTGCTCTGTTGTTACCCTGGAGGGTCGGTCTGTTCTTCTGCAGGCTGGGGCTCCTGAGGAGCCCAGCTCCCTGCTGGGGAACCCAGCAAATTCTTAGTCTGAAACTGCTAGTGCTGTATCATGAGATTGGTGCCCTACCTGATGCAGGTGTCTGCCCTTATTTGATTTTGTGCAGTCAAATGGCCTCAATCATCCCCTGATCTTGTTTGACTTAGTTTTCAACAGGATTCACAGCACCAGCAGAAGCCGTGCTGCCTGCTGCCATTCTCACTGTGTGTTCTCCTTGCTCGAATGTTTTTGGGTTTTTCCCTACCTATTCTGAAACAGAATCTGCAGATATTTTGGAATCTAATTTTTTCCCCTGATACATGCTGCAAAGATATTTATTTCATCTTAGGAAGAAATCATTTGCTTTACTTGTGGGGGTGGTGAGGCCTGGCACAGGTTGCCCAGAGAAGCTGTGGCTGCCCCATCCCTGGAAGTGTTCAAGACTGGGTTGGACAGGGCTTGGAGCAACCTTCTCTAGTGGAAGGTGTCCCTGTCCATGGCAGGGGAGTTGGAACTGGGTGATCTTTTAGGTCCCTTCCAACCCAAGTCATTCTGTGATTCATTTTAAAACACACTTGAAATTAGGCTTTTTGAAGCTAAAAGAAGTGGAGCGACATAGATGGAGAAATGTAGTGTTTGTAAGGGAAAGATTACACTATGTGTCTTTCACTCAGTCTAAGTCAAATGAAAAATTTTGCAGAATCTGTTGTATTTATTATCAGTCTCACTGCCCTTTATGATATAGAAAGGATTCTTTTCTGCAGTTAAAGATTAGTGTTTCTGGTTTTTTTTWAAATGGATATTTGTTAAAATTGTGTGATGACACTGAAGAGTAAAAATGTTGTTACAGCCTCTTCTTTCTTCCAGAAAAAAGTGCTAATTGGCCTGATCTGCTTTTTAATAGTGGCATTTATTACATATTAAGGCAAATAAGTTTGTTTAATTCCCATTTACTTTTATTCCCTTGAAAGGATAGTTCATTTATATTTCATTTCATGTAGGACACTCTGGACTTGAGCTGACTTGTAGCAGAGAGAGCTGGAGAATGGAGCAACAACTGTATTATTGAAGAGCTCCATAGCCACAGACTGGGAAAAGCATGATCGGATGTGATTTTCAGAACAGATGCCCAAGCAGAGTTGGCAGTTAATTAAAAGCACTATGTACTTAATGATTAACTAATCACAGCGTGATGGCATTCAACGGAGATGCAAGAAACTTCTCTGCTGGATTCAACAGAGAAACTCCTGATGTCTGCCTTCAGGGTACCGTACTTACAGCCGTTTGCTTTTGCATTACCAGCAGAGACAACAGGAGCAGTTAGTCTGGCAAATTTCATTAAGCATTGCTTAGTTAGAACTTTAAAAACAGAAGAGATGAGCTTAGTCAATACTGTATCGGCTATACATATAACACAGTGTGTCTTTGGCAATGGTATTTCACAGCCATGTTGTCAAGCAAATGATTGCAAAGCACTATGAGCATTTAATTATGCTTCATGAGAAAGGTGTAGTAAGTATTGTTTCCATTATACCAGTGAGTAAATATGGGAAAGAGAAGTTACATGGCATAAATGACATGTCTGTAAATAACAGTTTGGAATGTTCTGGATTTTCACCAACAGATGATTTTATTTTTTTTTTGCAATAGAATTACAGAATCATGCTTACAGTGCAACACGTATTCATTTCAAGGTTATCTTCTTAATCTCTTTCTCCAGTATTTTATTCTTTTTAATTTTACTCTCAAGTATTCAATTTGTTTGCACAGGAGCTGTTTTTTGCCTAAGTTTAYGTACAGCATCCAGCATCATAAGATCCTGGGGTGTGACAACATGAATAATTACAATATTGCATTTCTGCATTTCATAGATTCTGATCATAGAAAACCCAGTTATGTGCAAAATGCAGTACAGAAAGATGAGGCATTTTCAACCCAATTAGAAAGCAAATTTCTGAGAAATCTCTGGGGTGATTGCTTTCTTGTCACAATTCTTCGTGGTGTGGATGCAGTCCAGATAATTAGAGCTAGGAAGGAGAATGGCAGTGGATTAAAAAAAAAAATTACAGTTTGAATTCAGTGATGATACTGAAGAGAACATTTTAAAATTATTGTTAGTGATTGCCAAAGATAATTGCTCCTGTGTGATCATGTTTGTCAATATAAACTCACTACTTTTTCCAGCAGTGCTCTGCCTGGCTGTCAGGATGTCTGGGTCCTGCTCCTGACTCGCACAGTCTGTGAGTGTGGGATACTCAGCCTCTCTCTTCTCGCTTCTCAAATTTGTGGGTAGCAGGATCCAACATGGGAAGAGATGCTTGGAGTAATGAAACACATACACTATGTGCAGGAGATTCTAGGCTGGAGCAGGGTATCTCACCCAACACCAAGGCAAACTGGGGCTTATTCTCTTGATACAGCTTGAAGATGGTTTGTTTCCTTGCAGTTGGGTCTAATTCAGGAAAAAGATAGCATTTATTACCTCCAGTGTCCCTTTTGTCATGGCCAGCTTGTGTGTACATTCTGTGCTTTGGTGCAAAATTAGCTTTTCCCACAGCAGAGCCTTTGGAAGAATAGGCAACCAGCTTTTCCTTTTGAGGAAATAGGTGGAATAATAAGACTGGCTGGTGCCAGTCTGTGGTGGAAGCAGCCATTCAGCCCAAGTTCCCATCAAGTGGGGTCTGTGCCTCTTCATCACCCTGATAATTCCTTCTGGTCCCTTTTCCTGGTCTTGCTGCTCTGATTGCCCAGTTTCCAGCAAAACAGATGAGCTGTGAGCTGCAGGCCAGGCACAGAAGGTAAAGGTGTCAAGTAGAGGTCCAGTCCCTTGGTGTCTATGTAAAGCCAGCGTGTCCTTCTCTGGATCCTCAAGGCACTGCTGCAGTTTTCTGGTGCCACTGCAGACAGGACAAATCTGTTCTGCTCTGTGTCACTTCGTGGCTGTTGGCATGTGACTCGGCAGAGCTGAGACCTTGTCCCAGGGATTTTCATGTGCTGAGTGGAACACACGGACAGGGCAGCCCAAGGGTTGTTGGTCACTGTCCAGAAGAGTGAAAGGTAAAGCACTTGTCAAACTCCATGACTTTTCAGTTTCAGGTCGCTGGCTGCACTATGGAGAAGCCAATGCAAACTACCTAAGCTAATGATGATTCCAAGACAGTCATTGCTAAAGTAAATTTGCTTCCAGAAAAGGGGAGTCCCCAAGGCTGCAAGGCCATAGGATGGCTAGGGGGCTCGGAGTGGGAATGCTGCTGGACTTCTGTTGCAGTGCATGGTGAGTACATGAATCTCCAGATTTTGACACTTCTTTTAAGAAGGAGTAGTAGCTGTTTTTCCCCATCCAAGCAGTTGTTTTTCTATGAAGAAAAACATCAGTGGAGATGGACCTGTCAAGAAACTTGCCAAGAGAAGTTGTCTGTCTGTTAAGAAAGCAAAGTAATAGTGACTGACCAAGTTAGAGGAAAGAAAGAAATCAAATATTAGGACAAACTGATCTGACAGTACCTCTTCTTTGCTGCTCTGAACAGAAAAAAAAATAAACAGAAGTGTTGCTAAAGTGAATGTGCTTGGTGCTTTCCACATATAGAAGAATAAAATGTCCTTGTTTTCAAGGTAGAAAAACAAAGGGAAGTACAACGTGAGCAAAGCATGAAGTGCCTCCTCTCCATGGTAACGTGTTGYATGAGTAACATCTTTTTGGTGAGAAGGCATATAGGAAGCTCTTGAGCCCCACAGAAAAAAAGCATCTTGACTAGCTCTCTGTATGTTCTCTGGGATAAACAACCAAGCACAGCATGGACAAGAGATACTTCAAATTGTATTTGGGTTGTGCGGTGTTACTTTGGCATCACAACGGACTGGTGGCAACATATCATAACTTTCCATGGTCATTAGAGGGACTTTCTACTTTTTTTAAAAACTGACTCATAAAACCAAGATTACATTTAAAAAGGCAGCTCATTCAAAAGACCATTGGGAAGTTACAATGTTGAAGTCTCTAGTACAGTATCCTGGGTGTAGGGCAGGCTTGTCTTTCTCACAGGATGGCAATACAAGGCTGAGAGCAATGGGAAAAGCCAAGAAAGGAAAACATTTGTCTTGTTTCAGATTTCTCTGTTAAGATTCTCCTCTAGATTTTCAGTCACTTCAGGACAAAACCCAGGAAAGAGATGCCAAGAAACAACAAGACCAGAAAGCATCACTTGTGGTGGCTGAAGCACTGAGTTGCTCTGTGGAAGCAGCCAGCCCCAGTCACACGAGCTCAGCTATGGAGTCCTGATGTTCGCTGGCATGGTTGTTGTGGGCCATCAGAGGGGGAGCTCTGATGGTGTTTTCTGCTCCGTTCTCTTGGTGTTTACTTGACGTTGTCCCTTCCAAGAACAAGCTATCAGGAGGAGAGGATCAGAGAGAGAGTGAGCGGTGATCTTGCAGATCAGTGTTTGTTGTGCATCCGTCTGAGGGTGAGCTCCTCTCTCTCTGTCACTTCATGAGACATAGCAGCTGGTTCATGCTCTGACAGGAGCATTGATGAAAAATCAATGCTTGCCAAATAGATACATTAAAAAAGCCACAACAACATTAAATTAACGACAAATTAAAAAGCAACAACAACAACAAAACTGCTGAAGTTAGTACCTTCAAATTATGGAGAATAAGAAAACTTGCAAAAAATATTTGAGGTGGGGTTTTTTTTGAATGCCAGAGACTCATATAAAAAGATTGCTTGTAGTAAGAGCACTGAGCTGGGATGCAGTTAGCTGATTTCCACGACCTCTGGAGAAAGGCTACTTTTTATAATGGTTACAATGAGAAAAATCATTGAGATCTGAGCTTTAACCTACAACCCTTACTCACTAAGTTGTTTTTTAATGTTGTGGACCATTGAATGATAAAAGTAATTTTTCATTATGTTTGTCTCATTTCTATGTTATGCTGAGTTTATAAAAATGTCAGCTATTTCTTTTGACATAGGAGTAATTTCTAAATGAAACTTAGTATCAGAATAACTGATGCATTTTCTGTTAAGCAAGTTGATAACAATGTGTAAAGATACTGGATTTCACATTTCATATTGAGCAGGTCTTGTTCTGTGAAAATTAGTGGAAGCACTAGTTAAATACATTTTTCGAAGCCTGATCCTGTATTATTTCCACTTACTTCAAGGATTATCCACCTTTTGCTAAGACTAGCCTATAACTTGAAAAGCAGGGTAGTGGGGTAGATCTCCTCTGAAGAGATATGTACACCTTTCCATTTGCCATGTGGGGTACACTGTAGTTTTTCTACTTTCTCACAAAAGAAAAAGCATCATATTTTTGAATAGGTATGCACTAGCTACTGAAAAGTTTTAGAAAAATATGTCTCAGAGCAATACAATAGCACTCCCTCCTGTTTTTATACAATCAAAACTGATTTACAAAGAAAGAGATGCTACTTGGAAAACAAATCCTGAGATCAGTGGTGGATTCTGCTGATTGCCATGTAAACTTCTTGCTTCATTTTCAGCATACAGAAGCGTAGAGGATGAACTGACCTTGTACAAACTTAGCCAACCTCAGCAATCTCCTGCCAGATGTGTGCTTCATTATTTAAGTGGTACCACACTGTCAGACTCCTTCTGAAATGAAGTGGACATGCCAATGCAGCGTCTGGTCCTCAGATCCTTAGTTCCTGTAAGTAGAAAACCCTGTACAGACGGAGAGCTGATTCCACGTACTCCAGGGAGACTCATGTGGATTTGAAATGTTAATCAATGCAGTTCAGACCGCTCTGAAAGTGGTAGAACTTTAAAACTTCTGAGCTACTCCATGTCTCCATTCTAAATGTGTGCTTGTGATGTGTTTCAGAGTTCAGGATTTCAAATATTTAGATGGATTTTATAACTGACAACTGTTGATTATTTCCATTTTTATACTACAGTTTAAATGTACTTGATTTTAGGCAAAACCAGGCTCTGCACATTTATAGCTGCAAGAATTTGTGTGCTATTGTGTAAATTAGACTTCTATGACTTTCATTCTGTGGGTATTTTTTTGGGATTATTTGTTTTGGGTTTTGATTGGGAGTTTTTGTCTTTCGTTTTTGTTTCAGGAATTGGTATCACTGTCATTCTGAACACCTGTGAGATGCCTCCCAGGGCCGCAAACTGAGCGAGTGAGTCCCTAGGAGTCAACACTTGATCCTTTGATCAGCAGGCTGAGGCCGTAGGGAGGAAGGGCTTTGCAGAGCYGAGGTGCCCTCAATAAATGCCCTGGTTAGGACACAACTGCTGCCCAGTTACAGGAAGTCCACTGACAGCTACTGAAAGGGACCGGGTGGAGTGATCGGTAGAATTTGACACTTTCTATTTCCAGCATGGGCAATGTGGCACAGCACGTTCTGGGAGATCCAAAAAGCAGCAAAGGCAGCAGAGGCACCGTGGAGAGCAGCCTGCTCCAGGAACAGGACAAGCAGGAATAGCTCAGCTGAACCAGTGCAAGCCACGCAATGAGCGGATTTCAAAAGGACAGTTTAAAAATCATACTGTGACTCTTGCAGAGAGCAAGGGAGACTTGTAACGACACTTATTTTCCATCTAACTTAATGTTTGTTGGTGAGTTTTACTTTCTAAATAAATGTGTGCTTGGAGGCAACAAGGATGGCAGTCCCTACCTGAACCTGATGTCTCCGTTTTCAGGAGACAGCTTAAGAATTTCACACCTCACTTAGTGCCAAATTTAATTTAATATTTTTTATAAAGATTACTTGCACAGTGTGAAGGCATTTGGTTTAAGAAGGCCTGAAAGTTCTGAGCATTTAGAAGTGTGCAGCAGAGCATGCCCAATTAAGCTGGTTTTCTAAGCAGAGGCAGTTTCTTTGATTTTCGTTTATTTATTCATGTGTCATTATTTAAAATTACACATGGAGCTAAAAGAAAATTCTCTGAATGCACAGGGAAAAGAAACCATTTAAGCTTTATGAGAATGCACAGAACTGTGACAGGTAGCTGAATGAGAGTTCTAATGATGTGAGGGCTATTTTATGCATTCCTGTATACATTACTTTTGGAGAGGAGGAGTTTCCTTCATTAACTGATGATATTTAAAACTTTGAGCATTTCATTCTTTGGACATTCAGTAATTCATTCAGCCATCATGCCAAGCAGCTTCACTCCTGTACATTTTTGTATGTCTGAGGTGAGTCTTCAGGTTCCAGATAAAGGGTTTGTGTTGTGCAAGGTGTTATACTGCCATTGGAGAAAACATTAAGCTTCATGGATCTGCAATAGACAGATAGACAAATAGACAAACCAGGGAAGGATGGTGTCTGAGACATCTGCTCAACGGGTGAGAGCAGGGAAAGAAATCAAAATTCCCGAGTGAATACAGCCTTCCACAGCATACAGAGACAGTACCAATACTGTCTGCACCCTTGGTGCAAGCCCTTCTTGTTTTTGAAAGAACATCTCCAAACTCTYATCAAAATCTACCATTCTTTTTTTCTTCAAGTAAGTAATCTTATGCTGTAAATATAAATTGACCATACTAAAATATGCTCAAGCATATTCATGAATCGGGTTTGTTGTAAAGCTATGGACAAATTAAACTCTAGCTGCACTAACTTCCCRTTTYATGGGCTTCCTCCATCCCTCCAGATCCATGACTTGGGCTACGCTAACACAGCTTTGTTGTGTCAGTTTGCATCAGAACATGGACAGACCTGGAAGTAGTGTCGGCCACGAAGGTCAAATGGATATATCTGTGAGGATGTGGCTGGAGGTACTTGGAGAAGGAGAGAGCACCAAAACCACTTCTCCCTATGTGTACATACATATCGAGAGGTGAGTCAGGATACTGACATGAGGAGAAGGGAGTGGGAAGCACGAGTTACTTGCCTTAATAGCACTGTCAAAAACTTTTAGTTTTCTTTCTTCAAAAGCATTTGAGAACCAGAGAGGACAGCTTAAGAGAAAAGTTGCTCTAATGCAGAGAGATGTGGAGGGAGGTCATCTTGAAACTGCATTTTAACTGTATCACTATGGATTATCCCCCATCTGACATGCACTCTGAGCTCTTTAAAAATCCAAGCACAAGATGTTTAGCTTAAAATTATTTAACAATATTTGTATTGTTTTGAGATCCATTTTTTTCCCCCAGTGTTGGTAAGTCTGGCCACCAGCCTGTGCTGCTGGTGCCCTGGAGCTGGAATGCACGGAATATCTCTGTTGTTTTAGGGAAACCTGTTTGTGTGCCAAATATTGGAAATTTTGAGAGTATATTTTGCTCTAGAAAGCTTTTTTGTTTGCAGTCAGTTCTGTTGCAGACCTGTTAAAAATTTGTTCTTTAATGCTTAGGGAAGCAAAACTCACATTTGGAAAGGGTCAATGAAATTATTTCAGCCATGGGTTTACTGTAGCAATAGAGACTGAAAGCATCCTTATGCTTATTTAATATTTTGAAGTAAAACACACTAAAAGAATTAAAAGTGTAGGTTTTTTTCAAAAAAACCCATCTGAAACAGTGCCAAGGTTTTATCTCTAGAAATACTTTTTATTCTGTATTAAAAGTAGCCATTTTCCAGGGCTGATCAACCTGGAGCTGCATCAACAAAGGGTAATGCTTGACTCTAGTAAAATTCACGCATTAAGAAATGTATCCCTGAACACCTCAGCAAACTAGTGTTTAATAGATCTGGACCATGCAAAGGCTGAGCATTCAATTTCACCTTAAATGCATTGCAATCATAAATATATTTTGAATAACAAGGTAATTGTGCATGAAAACTGTTAGTTACACATGCAAATGGCTTGCTGCACTCCAGGTCTGAGAATTGTCTGGGCTGCTGCTGTTTTTTAAAAAATGTATCCTCGTGGTTAATTGTCCTTATTGCCTCTTTTAAAATTCCTTTAACAAAATATCCCCAAATTCTAGTGTTTTTCTTTGTGAATAATGTCCGCTTATCAGCCTATTCTAAAGCCTGTTTTGCTGTTGAGGCATTTTTAGAGCAGTATAGGATTTACCTGAATTAAGTTGCACACAGTTCTTAACTATCCTTGACAACCTACAGTCAACTCACTCTGCATTCGGTGCCGTCAGCCTTTGTGTGGATGGAGCACCTATGCAGCAGCTCTGCACTTTGCATCAGCAGTGTTAGAAACAGGGGTTACCTGCCAAACACACGGGGCTGCTGGGGAAAAGATACTTCTGAAAAGCAGAAAGGGGATTGAGAATGTGTTGGTACAAGCAGCAGCACCGTAAATTTGTCTTATAATGTAAGGGCAGGATATTTATTGATGGAAGTTTTAGTCCTAACTAAAAGTGGCATTTTGCCGAACTGTCCAATTTGAAGATGAAAGAGGATTTGTTCAGGTGTGCACAGAAAGGGCTTTGGTCATCTCAGTAGTGCATAGGGAGTGAATTTAGTTAGTGATGAAAACTTTGTTCAGAGTCCAGCCCTGATCTCAGAGTGCCTCTCGGGCAGTGCAGAGACAAACAGCACCGCAGCCTTGTGCRGAGAACACGCTGGAAATGTTTTTCCTGAGAAGTCAGTAGGCTCCAGTTTCTCACTTCCAGGAGCCCCCTGGTGCTGAGAGGGATGAAGAGCCCGTGTGTCCCTAAGTCACAAAAGGAATTTTGCAAGTTAAAACCACTTTTCTTACAGAAATCCCAGCAATGTTCCTTTGTACAGGACAATTCTACGGCCAATATTCCCTTTAGGGACATTAACAGTAGATGGTGACAGGTGTTGTTTTGTGAAAGTCTTCCTAAGTACTTTGTCTTTCCTGCTGCTCCTGGCTGCCTATGGTAACACTCATTGTTGCTGCAACTGAATCCTCAAATCTGCAAACTTAAAATCAGAGCTTCAAAAATTTGCTTGCTATTAAATACACTAGGTAAATTAATTTAGCAGCTTTCTGTGGTCACTGAAAGACAACCAGCAACCCATTTTTTTCTTCCAAGACTTTCTGCTATTGCAATTTTTGAGGAGATTGGATTAATTTTGAGGTCACTAAAATGTGATGTCATCCTTCTGGAACCAGAGAGAAAGGATATTATGTATAAACTCCCCCATTGCTKCTGTCAGGGAACTCCATAGGTATAATTATGCTGTGGAAATAGTACAAGAATTGAGAAATCCGGAATAGAGCAAAACAAAAAGAACGACTGAAGTGCATTATTCCCTGAAAAGAAGTGCTTCCAGGCTGCGTCTTCATCTTGTGTGGCATTAGGAGGGATTGGTTGTCTGACTAAACAAAAATGTAAAAAAGCCGTGAAGAAAAGTTTAGACTATCATTGTATTTGCAGGACATTGTCACCAGTGAGGGTGTCTATGTAAAAAAGATTCTTGCTCTATTAGTGTTTTTAAACACTAATAACTGAAACTTTCTCATTAAAATAAAGGAGAAAATTCAGCATTACAATAGGAAGAAGGGAGAGAATAAAATTCAATTCATGCTGCTATGTTTATTTTCATGCATTTTCTCAAATATTTTGTCAGATGTCTTTGGCCAGTTCCTGACCTATTGCATAAGTAATCTTTTTAACAATCAAGGGAAAAGAGAATCTTGTGTCCTGCCCTGTTTGTTCCCATTCCCTGCAGGCCTTGGCTGATCTCTGCTGAGGTTTGAGAAGGGGTGGCTGTTGCTTTGTTTACCTGTGAGTGCAGCCTTCAACTTCATGTGAGCAATGTTTAAATGTAAAAGCCACAGTGAGCTGGATTGACATCACAACATAATGGTCTTTTAGGAACTATTCACAGCACAACTTCTTGTTACATCTTTCCTAGTTTTGGGGGTTCATTTTGTTTGTTTGTTTTCGTTTAATTTTCTGGTAGGTTTAGCAGTAAAAAAGGGGATAAGAGCTTTACAAATTTCCCAATGCTATTTTTTTTCATTGTTTTTTGAAGGATTTCTGCTTCAATTCGGTGTATATTTATTGCTTCCTCTCAGCTACATGTTATGGAGGTTTTTAGTCAACAAAAATATTTTCCTCCTTATAATGTAAGTTGCAGTGCAAGATCCTGTGATTTTATTATTTATTTATTTCCCACCTGCCACCACTTCCCACTGCCCTGTGAAGATGCTGGAGCCACTCATTTTTAGTGCCAATAGTTTGATCAGATGAGCAGCCATCAGAAATTATCTAATATTTTGCCTATTCTTTTTGTTGAGGTGGAGACCTAAAGCACAAATGTGCTTCATCAAACACAAAACAGGATTATTTAGGTCTTCAAAGTATTTAAGTGCATTTTTAAAACTATTATCAAAGTGTAATTTTTAGAAAATGTTCAGTGCCCAATGTTTCATCCTCCTGAGAAATCACTGGAGTAGTTACTCTCTTCTTTTGAGTATTGACTCTGTTGGCCTCATTCTGCTACGCTGTCGATCACCGAGTTGTGCTTTTGTGGGCCTGTCATTCTGCAGAGATCAAAAGCAGTGAGAATCAAGCCTTTTGTTAGCACACGAAAGCTTTACCACCTGGAAAAGTGTGTCAGCTTTTTTGATTTATTTGTTCAGAATTTTTCACTTATTGCCTTCTGGGTCAAATGACAAGTATTTGGAGGCAGAGTGTAGCTTCAAAGTCCCCTTTTTTAAGGAACCAAATTATGTAGCTCCTCTTAGTAGAAAAAAATATTCCTGATCAAGACAGTTTACTGCATCACGTTTCTCAAAGGATGAACCTACTGCATCTCTAAGCTGTTTTTCTTCACTAGCCTGATTCATCTAATGAAAATAGGGGGAGGCAAGTTCAGTTATCAGGGCCCAAAGGCAGAGGATGAAAGTAGAAAAATTGGCTTTTCTCTTCATGACCCTCTCTTTGGGAAACAGCTTTTGCTTATGTGAAGGAAAAAAAAGTAATTTTCTTAACTTCTGAATAAGTATGTAACTCAACACTCAAATCTATACTCAATGACATGTTTTCTTCCTAGCTTTGCTCTAATACTTTTGACAATCCCCATTAAGCTAAATATATTATAACATTTTCTTCTAGAAATCAGGAAAATACAAATATTTTAAATTTCTTAAAGTTTTGCCTTAGACATATCATAATAGGTGGGGAAATAGAGAAGTGGAATTTCTCCATAGATGAGCATATGCCAGACCTGCTTGCTTTTGACGAGCTGTGATTGTCAGAGGTCCAAAATGGGCCAAGTCAAATTAGCACTAATTAGCACTTCGGCAGCATCATTTGTGCTGTAAATGCTGAATTCACCACAACTTACTACTGCCTCATCGTGGCAGCCTGTGAGTAAATCCTTAAGTACCTTGCAGATGCTCCAATGTTTAGAGGGCATAAACTTTGCCACTGACTAGATGAGGTAGTCTACATTTATGGGAATTTGGTTTGTTCAAAATGAAAAAAAATACTTCTTCCTCTTGCCAAGGTGGCAGTCATGCATTAATACTGAGACAGTGTTTTCATATGCTACAGGGTTAACTACCTTATTTTTGTAAAGCATTGTTCAAAATTTCTCTAAATTCTGTCTGGTAGTTCCATTATTAATCTAGTTTGTAAACTAAAATCTGGAAGATTTATTTATAAAAGGGGGTTTTTTTACACAGGCATCTGCCTGCCTGCTTGCCTAATTCCCCACTCCCACTTAGAAATCCGAGAGTGAAGGTGGCTGCCTCTGAAACAAATAATGCAGAGGGTCTCTTAGCAGAGCGAGGGGCTGCTCTTGCTCTTCTCCTGCAAAATTCAGCGGCGCTGCTCCCTGGCTGGGTGAACAGCTGTGGCACCAGCCCCGAGCAGGCGGAGAAACAGTGGGGACGGTGGCAGATGAGATGGAACAGGAGAGAGAGGCAGCATTTGGTTGAGCAGTTGGGTAGAGATGAATTTTAAGCAAGGGAGGGTTGGTAAGAGGTTTTTGAAAATGGTCAAAACATGGAACAGAGCTGGTAGCGTGTCCCATGATGCTGAGGAGATCGCTGAGAGACTGACTGGAAAGAGTTGCGTGAGGACTCTTAAATACATTTGATTTGAGCAATGTTTCTAATGCTGATGAGACTGGACGTGCTTTGTGGGACTGCTTGAAGCTTGCTTTTACATTTTAATCATACTAAACTTTCTGACAATAAGAAAACAAAGGAACTGTCTGTGCTTCCTCCCTGAAAATATGACTCGGAAACAAACTTTTTCTGGTTCAGAAACCTGTTGATGCTCAAATGTGTTTTAAAAAAGAAAACAACAACCAAGAAAACCGCAAACCTTGTTTAAAAGCATCATCATGAAGAACTGACTGTACCTTTTTTTAACTGAGTGCCTTATCCAAGGCAATGAAATGTTTCAGTAGTAAAAGAAGAAAATTGCCTTGGAATAGATGATTTCATTGGCCATCCATCTACTGCACTGTAAAACAGTAAATGATCTTTCTGATGTCTCTTCCCAGCAAATATCAGTTCTCATTTTCAGGGTTTCTGTCTGGCAGTTGTATACATTAGGGGATGCTGCTTAAGAGTAATAAAACATGCTACGGATGTGATGACATAAAATTAATGTATAATGCCACAGAAGAAGCATATGTTGAATGCTTCTTTCAGGGCTAAGTGGGGTATTTAATCACCAAAGTTTTGGTCTTTGGCCTTTTAAAATGCTTGATTACAAACATTCAGGAGTCATGGCCCCCAGGGTTTGGAAAGGTTGAGGTTTGATAACAGAACAGTGCTTGCATTGATTTCTTCTGATATTTACTAAAACTTAACAAAAAAATTATTTAAACATTGCATTTCTGTTTTTATAATCTCTATAACGATAAGCACAGGAAAGTGGCTTTTTTTTCTCTGAATTTTAATTGTGAAAATGGTATTAAGAGAGACTATGATTCAAAATTATATTTTCACTGGTCTTGACTATTAAGAATAGTGACATCTGCCTGTCTTAGGGTTTGAATTAAAAAAGACGTTGTATCTGGTTTATTATTATTATTGCTTCTGCATTCTCATGCAAACCATAAAACCATTTTATCATAAATTCCTTACGTAAATGCTGTTATTAAGTGCTATCAGGGTTGAACACCAGTCATTAAATCCTTCTGAGCAGTAACAACTGGGAGAGTTTAATGGAGCCCTCATCAAAGATGAACATGGAAGAAGATGGAGAGAAGCTTCTGTGCATGCTGCCTGTAGCCTGGAGGGGAACAGAGCAAGGAGAACCTCTATAATTTACTGTGCTTCTCTGTTGTAAGGAAAAAAGAATTAAAACACGTAACCTAAACCAAAGCCCAGTAAAGCCTGTGGGAAGCTTTCTGTTAACTTCAATGTGCACTAGATCTGGTTGATAGATTTTTAAAATACAAAGCATTTCACATGGTGTGTTGAAGAGATTTTTCCATGCAATGGACGCACATAATGAGATCTTTCATTCTCTCCTTTTCCCAAATTTGGCCTTGAAGAAAACCCTAGAGCTGAATGTTGCTGAACTTTGGGCAGAGTTGGATTCTGACCTGAATATTGAGGACAGAGTCCTTGCGTATTTTTGTTTGTTGCCACATATAACTTCTTTATCCTTTGCTGCTTTGTTCTTTGTTATCTACAGGATAAAGAATTCTGAACCAGAAATAGGTTTGCACACAAAGGTCTGGGCTGTGAGAGCAATAGCTCTTCTCTTTACCCCATCAACAGACCTGGCTGCTTCCCTCCTGCAGCATGTCTTGTAGTCACAGGCATGTGGAGGGTTACCTTTACACAGAGATGCTGGCAAGTGTCTATTTTTCTTAGCAAGAATGCACAAGGTAGAATACCTTGTAGAAAGTCAAGATTTGCCTTTCAGGCAGTAAGATATGGGCACACCATTGTATCCTTCTAGTTGATTTGGTCATCTGTTATTTAGTTTCTTGAGTGGCTTTTTGTACCAACCACCTACATATCCCAAGTATCAGAAATCTTTTTTTTTATTAAAGAGTTGGTTTCCTTTTCTCTGTGATTCTTGACAATGTGATTCATGGGAGCAATGAGGGATTCTTTTTCTGCACAAAATAATTCATTCCTCAGAGAGAAAAGTGTAGTGCCCTCTTTGTATCTGGAAAAGAGATATCATTGCAGAGAAATCATCCWTTATTTCTCGTTTGGCACTTGAACATTGACTCCAAAAGTGCTGCACTTACTTTTTGGACTGGGCATCTATTTTCCAGGGTTTGGAGTGCTGCAGATTCCAAAGGCCATCTCCTGCTTATATGTATTACCACAGATTTTTCCAGAAACACAATTGTCTTTAGCTGGCTGTTAAAGTCTCTGAGAAGGCTTAAGAATAGAGAAGATGAGGCACCAGCTCAGCAATAGTTCACCACCTTTTCTGTTCCCTTTCATCAGAAGATCAGGATGGAGGTGCTGTGTAGTATTTGGGAAGCTATATACCATCTTAGAGAACAGGAGTGAGTGGACTCTCCCATGTGGGCAGCCTGGGATAGGGAACGTGTTCAGGGGGAGGTCATCCACACTCTTTTCTCAGCAGTGCTTGACTGAAACATTCATTTTGCTGTCCCCAGCCAAGCTCTCAGTTCAGTACCTACAGACTGAAAGACTGCTGCTGTCACCAGGGAGTCCTGGCAGGAGAGCCAGAGCAAACCCCGGGACCTGCAGCAGGCTGCCCCTGTGAAGTGTGCCCAGCTCTACGCTTGGCTCCTTTGATTTTGGGACAGCTATTTTTCATTTGGCTAATTTTAGGAATTCACTGCACGAAAGAGATGGGGCAAGCAGGGGAAGGTGACTTTGCCATTATTTTAGGTTAACTTGATTATTTTCTATAAATTAGTCTGAAAGGTCCAGGAGCAGATATGGAGTGAGGAAAAGAACCACCTCTGTTGCCAAAGTGACATCACTGTGTATTTATGTAAAGTTTGTCTTTCCCTTTGCCATTGAAGTAATGACCCATCAAAGCTGCTGTTTCCAGTTGCTGGTTGCCTGTAACTGTTCCAGGTTTCTGTGTTTTGTCTGTAGATCATGTGGACACCTCATAGTCAGTACTCAGCACACAGGGCAAAGACAGAGCACCTGCTCATGCTCAGCTTAACTCCTTTAAGTGCTCTCATAGCTGTCGAACTGTAAAAGCAGCACAATGGAGACTGACTGTTTGCATTGCAGAGCGCTTTTTGGTATTCAATATCTCAAATTATTTTAGTGAGTAGATGTGATGAGAGCTTCGTAGAACTGCAAACAGTCCATGAAGATAATACCCTGGGGCAGCTCATTTGCCTAACACAGACCATATGCTCAACTGGTATAACACACTACAAATATTTACTAAAATCCATTTTTAGTGTTTACCTTGGAGTGGGAGAGCACATTTTGAACAATTATTCTCTGTCATGGCCAGCTATGCAATACAGATTATATTCAGCAGAATCCCATGATCAAGCCATGGAGGCAGATACAGTGACCTAAGCTAAAGTGTATCCTGTTGTGTTATGCTGAGCACAGGAGAAATAAAAGGTATAACTAGGTCCAGGATTCTATATCAGAAATTATATGTTTAAACACAATGATGACTTTTATATGTTCAGACATAATTATACGAGTCAGCTCAGAGAGGCCCTTGAAGAGTTTACCGTGGCATTTCCAGTGTCTTGCCTAAATAGTGAAGCGGATGTCTTTGGCAAATGCTTACCAGCAGCTGGTAGCCCTGAGTATTTTTGTTGTACAGAAAAGCAGCAAGCTGTTTCTCATGGTACTCAGAGCTGTGGGCTCCTGGGCAGCGCTGTCAAGGTCTCTCACAGGGAAAGTGTTTGTGCTTTTGTGTCCCACTGAAGGCTGTTGGTGTCATTGCGGCTTTGGCAAGGCGCTGCTGCCGTCAGCAGGGCAAATCCATTGTGTTACCAGAAACAAAGGGCTACAGGATGTGACTCCTGTTAGTGTGTTACATTGGTAACGTGGTCACATTCTGCTTTACATCTACTCCTTTAAGCGGTTCTTCAGTTTCTTTGTTTCTTTGAAATTGAGAGAGATGAGATTGGAAAGACACAGATGAAAATAGTCCATCGAAAGAAATTTTCAGGGAGGTCACTGCTGTTTCATCAGATGAGGAGGAGCTTAAGGCCAATGGTTCAGGCTTGCTAAGAATATAGATTTCTAGTAAAAGGTAGAGATCCTCAAACATCCATCAAACAGTTTGTACCAGGGATGTAATGCTTTTCAAATACAGTACCAAGTTTTTATGTTGTAGATGTAAATCATAAATTGAAGTCAGGTGACTTAACAGTTAATATATGGACTAATTAGAGAGAGGATAGATCTGTAGTATCACAGAGTTCTAATGGGGTCAGGGCTGAAATACTACAAGAAGTGCTATGTTTTTCCTTTGTCTGGGAGCCATTATCTATTTTAATTCCTCTCTGTTGAAATATGAATCATGTGAATGCTACCCTTAATTTGTTTCTTTATCAGTGCTTTGTTGACTTCATAGTTTATACAAAACACAGCAGGGGAGAGCTGTGAGACTATGTATCAAGCATTATAATGCATTAGAGTAATCACTTTTCTCTCTAACACATCAGATTTTGCCATCAAGTTTTATGAGTATAGGTGTTATTTTTCTCAGAATCTCCTGAAACTATTCATCTTAATTAACAGTAGGATAAGCTTCTTCATAGAGTTGGAATACATTTTATCGTGAAGAAATTTTGCGGTAAATGCACCTGCTTAGTATTTCTAAACAAAGTGATGCAAAAAAAAAAAATAAATTCTATGGTTTGGAAAGCTTTCTTTTTAAAATTAATTTGAAACTGTTAGTGCAAGGTTAGAAGTTGCAGTATTTTCCTCTCAAGGGACCAGATGGTGAACTCTGCTTTGTGGTTCACAGGCTAACTGCTCTGAGATGTCGTGAGTCCCATCCTCACTCCTGGCAGACTCCAGTAACTGCTGGTGTGGTATCAGCTTCCCAGGTATGCACGTAGTTGTTGTTCCCTTTGTTTTCCTTGCTGTGATATGATAGGTTTTCCTATCATCCTGTGTGAATAGGTAGGTATTTTTTGACTCTTGACCCAGATCCAAACAAGCGTTTTAATCAGGAGTCAGCAAATGCACCACAATTTCAAAAGACAAACAATAAAAAGACATAATCCAGCTGTTTATGGTCAATACTATGAACAAGTTTCCTCAATGTATGCTCAGCTGCTGCTCACCAAATTTTCAAGGTAAAGGAAAATATGAGCCAAATAGTTCTGGTCCCCTGAGCAGTGCATGGTGGTCAGCTGGCACACCAGTTCACGAGCGGCAGCTCCCCACTCTAAGCTGGCACTGGTGTTGAGAATGTTTTTCCACAGTGTTATTCCTAGTGCCAGTCTTTTGCTCCTCTGTGTGTTGTTGATTTTCGTTGGTTTTTTTTTACGGGATTGATGAATAGAAGACCCTGAATGAAGTGGTTTGGCATTTGTTTCCTGACGTGGCAAACAATGAACAGCACGGTCAGAGTGGTTTTCAAGGCCTCCTTATTCATCAGCAGCCTTAAAGTAGCTGTGCCATGTCATTATGAAATACTGTGGATATTTTTTTTCACCTGTTGCAAAGTAGAATTTGACAAGGGAAATGCTCCAAGAATGATAAGCAGTGAGAGACATTTTGTACATTTGAATAGGGCATTTATAGATTATTTTTATTATCACTTTTTTTGCTGTGGGGTGATTCACCCTTAAAAACCCTCAGCATCATTCCAGGTTATCCTTGCAAGATTTGCCTTTGGGTGAGCATATCCCCATCACCTCTAAATTCTTTATGACCTCATGCTGGGTATTGTGGGGCTTCTTGTGTTTGGGAGTAAGGGCATCCCACAGTGCTGGTTGTCTGAGGCCGGGAGCTGGTTTGGCACTGTGAGGGTCTAGAATATCATCTGCCCTGCTTGCTGGGGCTGGGCAGGAGCCAGCAAACGTGCTGAGCTGGCTCTCCCGTTCCTGGATTGTGTCCTGCTGGGGGGAGCTCACGTGCAGTGTGGCTCTGGCTGTGCAAGGCTGCTTCGTGGCTGCTGTCTGAGCACCCTGCGCTTCCATTTTCTGTTTAAGTGGTGATCCAGCTGAACTAGCATGTTTTTATCTGGGTATTGCAGTCTTACTGCATGAAAAGATTGTTTGAACTCTAAGAGAGGAATGCACTTTGAATTATTTTTCCCCCACTGATGTTTTGTTTTCTAGTGTTGGATTGAGTATGTGAATTTGGGTGTCAAAACATGTATCTCGAGTTCTGTAAAGGTGAGAAAGTGTGTCTGTATATTTGCAGTCAGGATCATAGCTTTGTGCAGATTGTGAGTAGTCTATATAGTGCCTGGGCTAGTCAGGTTATAGCAAGTGCTGGCATTTATGGAGAAGCAGTTTGTCTGTTCATGTCACTCGGTGCAACAGCTGCATCTGAAATTGGTTGCCCTTTGTTTACAGACTGATCCTGGTATTTGGAACACTTTGAGTGTTTCACTGCTCAGGTGTCCAGAATTTGAAACAAAATCAATTATAACTGTTATAGGCAAGGGGGTTTATGGCCATAATGTTCCAATGACAGTGTCAGGGGAAAGCATCAGGAACTTTCAGTTACTGTTTATTTGCAGACATTTCTACAGAGTCTTAAAATAGCAGTAATTGGTACAGGAAAAGCAGGTACAGCATGATCTTTGTCCCTACAGAAAAGTAACTATATAGATAGGTAATATAATATTAGAAATAGAAAAATAAGATGTGATACAAAAATGCAAGTCATGTTGTGGATGGAAGATAGTTGGTTTCGCTGCACTGGCTTCTAATGGCAATCTCTTTGCAGGATACTTCAAAAGTGATGGATTGAGGCACACACATAATGACCTGTTCCAGTCAGAACCTGAGACAGCCTCAAAGGGAGTTGCCAATGAGATCTATAGAATGGGATGTGTGAGTGTATACAAAAGCAGTGTTGGTACAATTTTGCATGTATATCTTCCTGCCAAAAAGTTAAAAAAAAAAGTCAAGACTGCACATTTTGGAGGATTAATCATCTGAGATTTTTCTCTAATTTATCACCAACAGGAGTAATGTTCTCTTTGTTTCTGTTTTACAGGGACACCCACATAGCCTTTAAAAAGCATAAATAAAATTACATCCACACAGGCCGTGGGTCTGTGCAGCAGCTGTTTACATGACACTATATTTTATCTGCATACATTTAATCATTTTTTTCCTGAGTAACTGTCTCAATCTGTCAAAATATTTGTAAATGGATTCAGTTTCCAGTGAAATTTGCTTTCACTAGCACAACAGAGAGACAGGGAAGACTTATGCCCAGTGGGAAGAAAAACAAAAAACAAAATTGTTTTCCATTGCAGGTCGAACAGCTCAGTCCTAAGGCATTTGCCTTGATGACTGTGTGAAGCCAGTGCTCTCACTTAGCAGCTACCTCATTTCTGGGACGAGATGTTTCATTTCACCAGACAGATTTCTCCACAACTGAAAAAGCACAAACAAAATGGTAGGTGACAGAGGACAGCTCTGTATTTCAGCAGAGGAGGAACTCATCTGGAAAGAAGGGATATTTGGCATTTGTTCCTTTTTTTTACCTCTAACTCCCTGTGTCTTTCTCTTGTTTCCCTCCTCTATGTAATGTGTTGATGCTTCCTTCCTACCTTGGAAGCCTCCACAGTCTGAGGACTGGGGCTTTAGTGACAATTTACTACAACCACTAAACTGATGAGCTGGTCACTACTTCCCATGAGTTCTTCAGCAAATTCAGGGTCTGTGTTAGCCCAGCCTCTTTGTAACTGACCCTCTGGGTGCACAGGTGTGGGGAGAGGATCACTTAAGCCTCTTGGCTTTCCAAATCTATCACTGTCATTTTTGTGAGATAACACAGGTCCCAATTAGACTTATGGCACAGGGAGGATTGATGCATCCTGAGAAAATGGTGATGAGAGCAGGTATCATCATGATGTACGACTGCTTTCCAGAACTGTCCTGGAGGAAGTTTGTTAAAGTATGGGATGTAGGATCACTTTCAGGAGTGGAGACGCACGGGTAGGCCAGCACTGCCCACCAACATGATCTCACAGTCCAGTCCATGAGCTCCCACAGCAGCTTCTGTACCTGCAGTCAGACCAAAGCTGTGCACTTAGAGCTGTGGAAATCCACATGCTTTGATTGCACCCTGAAGGAAATAAGCCTTACAGCTTATATCAATATATTGAACTTTAACTCTGTTGTATAAACCAGAAAATCCAGATAGCAAGTGTATTTTTAAGCCTTAATCTGTAGCAATGAAAGTGAGAGATTGATGTGTTTGCTAAAGCAAGGGGATTTCTATGTGCACAGGCTTACCTGAGGCCTTACAGAAGGGTTTGCAGGGGGAAGGAGCTCGTTCAGTTAGTTGTGTAATTTGGTGGATGTTTCAGTCTGGGCAGGAGCTGCTTTTAGGGTAGCCAGAGTAAAGATTGTCACTGCCTTACCAGCAGTACCAAGCATTGGCCACACCATTTCTGCATAGTCTTGAGCCCATCCTTTATGCCTCTGAATTAGGTCAAAGGTAGATCAGGTACGTTGTTTCAAAGCAGAACAGTTGACAGTCACCCGCTTTCAGCTGAGTCTGTGTTGTGCCTCCGAGCTGGGAGCACTGATGCTCTTGATGCTTCCAGCTGTGGCTTAAGGCAGGCACAGGGACAAGGCCCTACCAGCTCCCAGCTGAGATAAATGCCCTCCTGCATTTCCCGGACTTATGCCCCACCATATAAGCAGTATGACCTCGCCTAGGCAATATGTGATTCTTCTCTGTGCTGAGTCTTCATCAAGACTCTTTGTTGTGTTCTGACAGCTACCTCGAATGCAKTTTACACCAAGACCATGCAGTCTGTTGGTGTCAGAGCTGTGTGCAGGGTCTTCAGTACAAAAGAGAATCAGACCACTGATTATTGTGCTTATGGCTCCTTTGGTGTTCTGGACTTGATACTCAATGATTAAGTGGCCAGATGTCCTGAAGCCATTACATACAGCTGAACAATAAACTGTCTGCTGCAGAGAAATAGCAAAGGCCTTCCTCCTTTATTAGGGTAAAACTAAAACAGTTTTATTGACTGGTTTTTGCCTTGATCGTAGTTACAGTGTTACACTCGACCTATTTAAATCATTTCAGTAGCAAGCTGAATACTCTCTGAAAGCAGTTCTGATTCCAGCCTGAAGAATAGGTAATGTCTAATGGATACAATGAGCTGTCATTTTAAATGAGCCACATATTGATATGAAAAATAATTATTTTTCTGTGACAGCTCATGGTTTGTTTTGCTGTGGGTAAAACACAGCTTTGATAAAGTATGTTGCCAAATGAACCCAACTACTTTGAGAAACACACTGCACTAAAGAATGCTTTTACTACCTGTGTACAAAGCAGAATTTTGCTGTTATATGTAAAAGAATCTACTACAGATGTTATGAACAAAACTAAATTAAAAAAAAAAAAGCCAACAAAAAACCAAACCCAAAACCTCAACAACAAAGAGCAAAGAGAGCAAAGGCAAGAGCAAGCACTGGCCTCCATCAAATGACTCAAATATTTGATAAATGAAGGATCTCTGCAGCTTCATCTGCAGGGCTGTTTCTTAGGCTCTGGTCTTGTGGGCCACTGCTGCTCTGTAAGATATCAGAAGGACTTCTGTCAAACAGTGGTGAAGAGGAACAACATCTCCTCTTAAAAAAACCCTAAGCACATTCCCACAAATGCAAGCGAGCAAATTGTGTATGTGCATGCAAAATTAACAATAAATTAGTCTTAATTGGTTGTAAATTAAACAATTGACAGAGCATGATCTTGGAAGATGAGCTATTTCTTTACTCTAAAGACAAGAGTTAGAAATATTGTTCAAGAAATGCAGCTATGTGTCTTCATATGCTGTCCTGGGCTGCTGCCCTCCCTGTACCTCAACCCTACCCCCCCGCGATGCTCCAGCAGAGGGGCCGAGGGTGTTTCTGGGGAGCAAGTTGACAGCCTCCACTTTAGTGTTTACTTTAGTGGCTGCACTTGATCAGAATCGTACCAGGCTTTTCCTTTGTTGGTTTTATCCTTTTTCGCTAATGTGGAGAAAGTCAGGATTTTAGAACCGCTCTGCTGGAAAATGTCACGTAAATGTTACTGACCCGCGCGGCCAGCAGGAGCTTTGCAGGGCACGCTGCGGGATCGGACTGTCCCCCGATAAAAAAAAAAAAAAAGAAAAGAAAAAGAATTAAAATATTGCTTTGCTGTTATTTGGACGCTTGGGTGAGAAAAGTGCGGAGCGGGCACGGCGGCGGCCGGAGCAGCCCCGGCGAGGGGCAGCAGGTGGCGCTGCTGCTGCAGGAACCGCCGGCGCGCGCGATCCAGGCACCATCCATGGGAACGAGCGGGAGAAATGGGGCATTTCCCAGGCCGCCTGTCCCACCCATCCATGGGAACGAGCGGGACAAAGGGGGCATTTCCCAGGCCGCCTGTCCCACCCATCCATGGGA
>JACAXG010000027.1:3285416-3532288 GCA_018881555.1 Amblyornis subalaris | reverse complement strand
AAAGGGGGCATTTCCCAGGCCGCCTGTCCCACCCATCCATGGGAACGAGCGGGAGAAATGGGGCATTTCCCAGGCCGCCTGTCCCACCCATCCATGGGAACGAGAGGGAGAAAGGGGGCATTTCCCAGAYTGCCTTTGCACCCATCCATCGGAAAGAGCGGGAGAAAGGGGGCATTTCCCAGGCCGCCTGTCCCACCCATCCATAGGAACGAGCGGGAGAAAGGGGGCATTTCCCAGACTGCCTTTGCACACATCCATGGGAAAGAGTGGGAGAAAGGGAGCATTTCCCAGGCTGCCTGTTGTATTGGTTCACAGAAAATAGGGTAAAAAGGAGGGTATTTCCAGGGACTCGTTTCTCTGGCTGTTAATGTTGTTTAGGGAAAAAGAAAGTGGTAAATATTGAGAACTTCCACTCGAAACTAGCAGACTGTGTGACTAACAGTGCGAGTAAGCACACTGTAATAAGGCTGTGCTCAAAATGCTCTTTGTTTTCAAATAACTAAGTAAAAAACAACAAATAGCCAGAAAACCCCAACCRAAACAAAAAAAATCCAAACCAACCAAGCAGCTCCCTCTTCCCCTCAAAAAAAGCCCAAACAGAACAAAATAACAAACAAACCCCCCTAGTCTAAGATCTGTATGAGAATCCTGCAAGGCTCGAGAATGTCTCCATCCTCACCTGACTAGAGGAGTGCTGGAGACAAGTGTATATATACATGATGACAGGCACAGCCAAAGACAAATATATGAAATAGTTTCAGAAGAGAGGTTTGGAAAGAAAAAAGTAAGTATTGTGACATATTTCAGTACTCAGAATATGACAGGAAACTAAAGGGAGTGGTATAGGTATTTTACAAGAAACTTTATTCAGATTCTCTCTCCTGTACCAAAAATAGAACTTGATCTCATTGTACATGTCTATTATCTCATCCTATCTATGGGTTTGCACAGCCAAATCCTTAACTATTATCTGAGTAGTTATGTCTCACCTGACTTCAGTAAGTAATGGCAACATATACCAGCTGTCTCTCCTTATGTATTCCCCTCCATTCCTGCCACTTCTTTGTTCTTTTTGGGAAGCCCTCCTTTATTTGACCAATAGTTCTGTCTTTCAGTGTTAAGTCATGATGATTTACCATCCTTTCCAGTCTCATGAACTTTGCACTRTTCTTAGTCCTGGCGGTTGCTTCCTATCAGTCAACCTTCCATTAACCTTATTATCTCTTACCTGTGTTTATTGTTTCTATTTAGGTGCTTAGGCACCTCTCTCTAATTTAATTCTCTATATTCTAATATATAACTTAAAAGAAATACAACTGTTTATAAATAAGCATTGTATGGAACTCCTTTGTTGCCTACAGCATGTTGCTGGAAAGGCTCATGTAAAAAAAAACTACTGTGGGGGACCACCAGGTTCATTGCTATTTAAGGATGTCACAGTAGCATTTACTATTGAAAAAGCTGAACCTAAGTGGATGTGTAGTGTTTTTTAAAGTAAAAGCTTATAGCTGTTGCTGCTAAGTAAAAGCAAACACTGTAAACCAGTGTCTCAGGGGAATTGTACAGGATGCATGTGCTGTCTGAGCTGCTATGTATTAGCATAAATCTATGGGTTAAATCATTATTTGTAATTTGAAGTTTGCTGAAAACCTTCTAAAGTGAGACCAGGAAGAAGATGGACAATTATTTTTGTTTTGCATAATGAGCCTGGCTAAGTAGAAGGTCACCTCAAAGCAGAATTTTTCAAGGATACCGACATTTCCTTATCCTATACTGTGTGTCTGATAAAATAGCTGGGTCTTAAGATGTCTGTTTCACTAATTGAAGGTCATATTAGCATGAATGGGTCTGGCCTTGGCTGATAGCTACCATTTCAATTTAACATTGGTTTTCTTATAAAGTAGAAATACATTTTTTTCCKCAAGAGTTACTCTTCATAATGCAATCTCATAAAATCTAATGTAGAATGGTACATTTACATATATCAATAATTTAATCCTCTCCTATTTTAAGTAATTAGCATAAATTGATAAAAATAAAATCCACATGTGATATAATGTCATGTGTGTATGTATACAAAATACCACACAACACTGTTCCTATAGTGAATTAAGCCTTTTTGATTTTAAGCAATAAAAAAATCAATTGGATTCTAACACAGAGCTTCAGTGAGGGTTTCCAGGATCTTAGATATTAATGCAGTGTTCATGAATATGGAAAAGGTTTCCTTGTGGGATTCAGAAATGAGGTGACAGTGCAGCAGCTGGCCAACAAATGCATGTGACTATTGGTACAAGGGTATAAATATCACCTGCTGCTGCAAGCACAAGTTAAAGATGTGGCATAGACAATCAGTTTTTAAGTTGTCTCCTGTGCAAAAGAACTGTTGACTCAATCAAGAAACACAAAAATAAAATCTATTGCCAAGGCTTTATTGTGAGGCCAGAGCGTTCCTTTGAAGCTTCTGGTGCTGGCTGCTGTGCGGAGCAGGACACTTGCCTCGGTGATTCATTGCTCCTAATCAGGTCAGCTCTTCCTTAAAAACCTAAAACTAGCACTTACCAGATACTTAGCTTTTATTTTAGCATTGAGAAGTGTTCTGAGAAAGGAGTATGACTCAGGTTCCTAACAGCTGTAGATTCTATTCAAGTAGCAAGAAGTTAGGTACATTTTTAAAGTATGTAGAGCTCATRGAACACAGTGTTTTGAAATTAATCTGGGCTGATAAAACCATGATCCTAAATCAAAGTTCTCTGTAACTGTGCAAAGGCTGTCCAGCATAATTGGCTAGGATTGCTATCTAGGTGTTAAAAATATCAGTCACCTCAGATAAGCTGTTATCAGGCATGCAAATTAGTTTGCATATAAAATAGCTCTTGACAGGTCCCGAAATTAAAACTGCCTGGTTCCATGTGGCTCTATTTAGTCCTACTCCACCAGAGACCCCCCTCTGAAAGTTGTCTCTTTACTGATTTTGGACATAATAGAGAATTAGATTAATGGTAGCTGGGGTAGGAGCATGAGATAGTATGTTAGGAAAAGGACATGTTACAGCTGTCTGTGTGAGCATCGGTACGTGACTCTGGGAGGGTTTTATGCCACGAGCTAGATTTCTTGCAAAAACTTGTCAGAACATCTGGCATTCTTGATCAAGGGTTTGGGTTGGGTTTTTTTCTGCATTTGAATGAGAATAAATTATGACAGTATAGTTAGCATTTGTTTAGAGAGAAGAATTTGTAGCCCTACTGGAGAATGCTGAGCAAGGAGACAATTCTGAAGGGATGCCTCTCTATTTTTGAGTAATTGGCCAGCAGGATCCCAAGGCAATTTGCTTCTTACAGAATCTTCCTTGTGAAACTCTTTGCTGAAATATGTGGATACCTGAGATGTGTCACTCTGAAAAAAAAATCAACGTAGGACTTCCTTGCAATTTAATTTTGTACACATCAACACATTTCTTGATTAGACTTCAAGCTTTCAAAAAAGATGTCAGTGTTTTCCTGCAGTAAAATTAGGACTTAAATCTTCATCCAGTTGCTTTTTCTCACAACACAGCTCTCTGTGGACAGAAGCAGACAATCTGCACATGCTTTGTTCTCTGTCCACATCCCTGGCATATGTTCAGTGACACTGTATAGACCAAAACATTTGTGCAAGCTGTAGTTTCCCAAATGCTCTCAGGTCAGAAAAATGGTTGACCAAGCCCAGGTGACTTATTTTTCATAGTTGTTGAGGTTTGTTTTGTGGTGGTTGTTTTGGTTTTTTTAATAATAGGTTAGAAGAAGAAAAGCCTCATTACAATCACAATATATGCCATGCGCTAACCTTAATTTACAGCTGTGGGGGAACACTGTTCTGAATTACCCATCAGTTGTAGGCAGCACCTATCACTTCAGAGTTACAACAAAGGAGAAATGGAAGGCTGCCTTCTCTGCTCCCAGGTACTGCTCTATTCTGCAGTGTCATGGTGAAATATTAATTACATTTATCAGAACAGGATTAAACGTGAAATGAATGATTAATTATTTGGCACTGGGATAGATTAAAGTTTTGTCCGGGGTTTAYGTATTCATTAATTACTTGTTAAATCAAAGAGAGGAGGAGCAGTCTTTTCAGCTGTGTTGATGCAGTGGTTTGTACAATTTATTTGGTATTTGAAGGTGCTTTCTGTAACAAAATAATTGTCATGATAATATATTCTACTTAGTGTGTAGTGCACAGTTTACTTCCTTGCAGGTCTTAGCCCTTTATTTTTGTCTTGTGATGTTTTGAAAGGTCATTGGCATAAGATTTAATGTAACATATCCTTGATGAGTTTTTGCTATCAGAGCAGAAGCATAAGGCTCGTGCTCCTCAGCAGAGGAACCTGCTGTCAAGAGGGCAGGTAAGTGTTCAAGCCTTCCCTGCTGGATGGTTCCCTACGCAGTACCCCACAGGTGTGGTCATACTGTGCCCCAGTGTTGTCATACAGCTCACATGATTCTTTACCAGGAGGTGACAGCAGGAGGCTCATATTCATGATTGTGTCCAAAATATGTATCTTAGAGTGTTTCTGAGCTGACCAGATTTTCCAAGAACCTTGGGAAGGTTCCACTTTTGTTTTGATGGTGCTGTGTGCCCAGAGGTAGTGCCTTGTGGTATTTTCACTTAAATGTTACTGGGCTGATGGCAAGATTGACTAGTTACTGCAGGGATTGCTTGGATTTGATAGCACTTTATGCATACAGATGCATAGACTGAAGGTTGCCAGAGAAGTTCAGCTTTGCCCTGTCCTGCCTCCCTTAACAGGAGGACATGCTGTTCTTCATCACTGCTTATAAGAAATAGCTTCTGTGTTGCCCTGAATTGGGAGAATAGGGGACCTTGTAGTCATAGGTGCCATTCAGCTCTTAGCTGTTACTTTGTGAGTGATAAAAGCCATCAAGTACATGCATTTGTTTTCTTGGTACAAGGAATTCCTCCTTTCTCCTCAAAAGACCTGTTTTCATGATGTTCAGTATTTAACAAAAGGAATCAGGACAAGGTTTGCCCGTTTGTCACTGAAGGTTTCCTAACATAGCCAGGTAAATACTTATCCTTCAGCTTTTTGTTTTCTCTGTGCACATTGCATATTGTTGAGAGCAGAGAATCACAAGCTGTAGGGTTTGAGTGTTTATATGAGGTGCAAAGGTTGATTAAAACCAGATTCTCTCTGGGTCTGCAGGGATGTTGCAGTGTGAAGAGAAAATAATAGAACTGGTCAGAAGCCCAGGTACTTCTAGAAATGAAAAATAGAGAAAAAGAGTCAAAATGTGAATACATTTGAAAATACTAACCTCCCCCAAACACCACCCCCTACCCCACTCCAGGGAGCTCAGCTGGTTTGGACTTTGCAAGGACCACAGGCAGCAACTGCAATGAGATGGTTATCTCTTTAGGAAAGCCCTAAAATTCCAGGGCTTGAGAGAAAAATATTACGAGTGTAGCACTGCTGAGAGATGCTAAAGAATGTGTCACACTGAAGATGTGGTTTACCACACTGGATCAATAAATAGCCCTCTGACTAACTGGAAACAGTGGTGCAGATTCTCATTTCTGCCTCATTTAAATAAATCCTTCAGTATCAGGGATCAAGTTGTGTGTCCCAGTGGTGCTGTGGCACAAAAGGATATTCACTGGACTAATGTAGGGGACATTTTGGGGGAAACATGCCTTTTCTGCAAAGCATTTTCCAGGCTTTGGAGGCTGCTGGATTTAAGAGTTGTCATATTTATTAGTCAATTCCCATTCCTCACTATCATTATTAAAAATGACAACACCAGTTTTTGTATCCTGGACTGTGTTGTATTGGTCTGAGTAATAACATTCTTTATTTTTARGTCGAGAGTGTTTTGTTTATGTTCTCAATCCACCAGGGAAAATATACTTCTGCTATTGCTGCAACGCACAAGGGACAGTTAAATCTAATAACTTAATCTAGACTTCTAGAAACAAAATTAAATTTTCAAATAAAGGCAAACTGACAGCTAAGGCATAAATCTTTTATTTAAAATAGAAAATAACCCCATTCAAATGCAATCAGAGAAGACAGATGTAGGTAAAAAACAAGTAGAGATAGGATATATGGTGCATAAATTTGCTATGTCTGTGTGATAGATCAAACAGGGTGACCTTAAAAATGTTCCTAAAACATCAGCTAAAATTTGAAATTTGCATATATTTAAATACTGCTTGTTAATGAAAGATGGACAAGAAAGAATGTTAACACTGAAAGTGAAATACGGCGTAKGTGTAGCGTGTTCAACAGAAAGGTCACATTAGCTATCAATGGCTGAAATGTAAATATTTACTAGTTTGAAGCTGGCAGGAAGTTCTATAAATAAGAAATATTATCTTCTAGTGTTTAGTATATCTTCTTAGGTAAAATATTTAGCTGAAGAAAAAACCTTGATTCAGCAAAGTCCGTAATTAACTAAATGTTTAACGTCAGACATCCTCTTAGATCCAAATTACCTCAAAGGGACTACTCACAGATGCAGTTTTACTGGAGACAAGGGCAGGTCCCTCTGATGAAGCATGTTATCAAGATCACAGACCTTGCTATTAAATTTTGTTTGCCTTTGCATTGGTAAAAAGAGATGTTTATACTCAGATTTCGCACATATTTTTCATTTTCTTTTCCTGGGTATAATTCTGTGGAAGATGGCTGGGTTTGTTTAAGTGTGAGATCAGACTGCTGCCTGAGAGATGGCACTTATTTCCAATTCAGGAGAGAAAATGCAGCTTGTCAAGAGGACCTGATATTAAATCATAAGGAGCTCTTTTGTGTAAATAGTCTCCTTGGACAAAAAGCTGCCTGGGGTTTCTTGATTCCAGCTGTCATTCCTTCCTGGAAACCTCTTCCTCTGTCACCATGTCCTCGCAGCAGCAGGTGAGCCATGCTTCTTCGTGGGCTGGGATGTGTTTAGACTCAGTCTGCCCAGGTGTCTGCAGTGAGCCTCCAGCTTTTTCATCAGATCCTCAGAATGGAAATTTCTCCAGCCATGTAGGCAATGGCATAGGCACCTCTTGTTCAGCTCCAGTGCCCTTAAAGAGTTTGAGACTGGCTTGTCCATCTGATCATCCCTAGAAGTACATTGTAATTATCTCCAGGTTCTTAATAAATCTGGGTTTTCTAGAGATTTCCACTGTAATTGGATCAGACGTTAATGTAGCCCAGATTTCCCACCATATTCTGCTGAGACTACATCTGTTCCCGTACAGTGACCCAGTTAGAGCCAAGACACCTGTGTGACTGTGACAAAGGAAATCCATTTGTAAAATGTTATAAATATTTGGATGTATTATATCATAGTAAAAGATATGCAGTTAGTGCAGATAGCATCACCCAGCCCCGGAAACAGYGGATGGATGTGCCAGGGGCTTCCCAGCACTCCAGATATGCATGCAGGTACTGATAGGCACAAGGGAATTTATCCTTTCCATTTCCTTCTTTGACGTTTTCTTTCTGTTGTTTTGTTAGCTCATTAATGTTCTTTTGTGTGGGTTTTGTGAATGATTTGCTTTTAAAGTGCTATAATTCTGAAAGATCTTTTTTGTATTCATTGCTAGGAAGAGTGTAAGTCATTGATTAGTGACAAATGCCATCTTTTGAGAAGTTCTCTTAATCTTTGGGATGTCTGTTTTGAAGGTCACTTCCATTTATTAAAGAATTGCAACTGTACACCTGAATATTTCATGAATTGCTGGTATTGTTTCTGGCTTTTGCAATACTTCTGCATGGGAAAGAAGACAAATAACAGAAAGATTTTTAAAACATTACCCAAAAAGCTACATACTGACCTAATATTATGTTGTCATTGGTCAAGTTGGATTGTTTCTGTCACATTTGTATTACAGAAAACAGGACAAATCAAAATCTGAGGTGGTGTGTATGTGCATTGTGGGAATAATGTTTTCACACTGAGTGTGAGCTACGTGTGGCTTTTCCTATTGTAGCATAAACCTCTGGTAAGTGCTGCAGCGTATAGGGTGAAAATACAAAACCAGACAGCAATAGAAAATAGCCAGAGGGACTTGCAATAAAATTGTGTAGATTAATCACTGGATTCTCTTGAATGAGTGGCATGCTATAGATCTGGGGCCCTTTTCTTTGGCCACAGTTGCTGAGGAATGTCATTGTCTCAATAAGGCAGGATTTGGTGCATCATAAAAAGCACAAGGCTCTCACTGTTTCTTGATGAGGCTCTTTCTGCACGTGGCAGGGGCCTGTCATTCAATAACAAAGGTCTTAGACTCGGTCTCCACTGGTGGTTTGTGTTTAGGTGTGTGCCATTTGTGCTGTCTCACCTCGTGGGAATGGGCCGTTGAAGACAAGGTCCTTCACACTGTGGGATCATTAAATCCAGGTCATCTATAAAAGATTTGATCTGTGAAAGAAACTTTTGTATATGTTGTTATAATAAAACATGCCTTGGTAGGAGACATTTCAGAAATGCTGTTTGCAGGACTGCATTAGAGTAAATTTTAAAATTTACTTTCTACTCTTGGCACTCTAAAAACTCAGCTTCCAGGATTATGTGAACTTTGTTCACATACCATTTTCTTTAAACTGGAAACTTTTGGCTGCTTTGTAGACCAATTTAGGTTATAGAATCATTAGAGCTTGCTAATTTAGGGAAATCAGATTTATTTGTTTACAAGAGGCCTGTTCAAAAGATTATACACTGTTCCAGTGTGGTCTTTCCTATGGATTAGCTACAGTAGAGTATGTGTATTGGGGCAGCCAAAATACAAGTAGACAATTAGCTTTTCTACCAGAGACTAGTTTTGTTAACATTCCCTTGATTTGACAGCTGGAATAGATGAATGTCATTACTGACCTTTTCAATTTTACAGCTTCTTCACTTTCATAATTCCAACTCCTGCAGCTGCAGCATGGAAATGAACCTTAATAATGTTCCCCAAACTCTTGAAAATGCATTACTTACCAGTTACATTTTACAATACTCTAAACAGTCAGAACCTTTCATATCACCACTTTTAAAATCATAGACTAAATGCAATTAGAATTAGCAATTATGTAGTGGACATTTCTTGACTGCTTTTGTGGAGCAGATCTGAATAATCAGGCCTTAGGTATCCACATTTCAATGTGATATATGATGATGGAAAAAAATTATTCCTGAGTTTTAATTATTGCTGGAAGAGATTCTCTAGGTTCTGCTATTAATGCCTTTCATTTAATGTTATAGAGTCAAATACTGCTCACTTTAGTGATGTGAATAATTATACTGAAGCTACTATAAGTAAATATAAAGAGCAGAACCAGTTATAGAATGTAAATTCCAAAGGTACAATTGTGTAAGCTGTGGTATCCCACTGAAATTGAAGTAATGACAAGATGCCGTTCTAGATGAGACTCTGCTATTGTTCTTAGTGCAGTTAATCACAGTCTGCATTTATTTTAATTAAATTCTAGTTAAAAAAAGAGAAGGGGTTAGAAGGGATTCCATCACTATGGAGAATGTGAGGTTAAGGAACTTTAACTTAAAATGATTTTTATGGGGGTTTTGTTATGTTTTATTTTATATACAAAGTAAGACTAACCCAGATTTGACTATCCAGATCAGGTAAAACTATTGGATTCATAATTGGAAAGCAAAGTGGAATTGTACAGAATAGCAAAGTTAACCTTAAAAACAAGAATCCAAATTGTTGGTGATGTTACTTGCTGGGCTTAGGGGGTGGCTGTGGGGCTCACAGAGAAGCTCACCATCAATGACCTCTTGCTCTTCCTCCTGCCAGACAGCCTGGTTAAGTCCACAGTGTTAAAACTACGTTTTAACATATTCTTACAGTCCTTTTGAAAGGCTTTTTTCAAAGCTCTCACGTAGCTAATGGGTTGAGTCTCTTTTGGGAGTTCAAATATCCTAATGAGATTAACTCATTAAATAACTGCCCATCACTTAGTTGCTGATACTCTCTTTTATTTGTGGCACTGGAAGAGAGAACTGCCTCTGAAAATGTTAGCACTGCTTGCAGATGATTTCTCTTCGAATATTTTTAGATTATTACTTTTTCCAGCTTATCTATGTCAGCATCATTTTCCTGTCACACAAATGGATTGGACAACGCAGTAACAGTCTTTCTCCCTTCAGGTTGGTCATGCAAAGGTGACAAGTTTTGACACCATGACATTACCTCCTTCCTTAAGGAAAAAGACTTAAATCTCGCTGTGACTAATTAGTTGTCTCTCGAAGGATGGATTTGTTGGTGCTCACACAAGCAGAATGGCACAGTTGCCTTCCACAGATCCCAAAGAAAGAAAAAACAGAGTAACTTCACCTCAAATTTTACAAATTAGCAACAATCCCCCCTCCCCCAAATAAAAATATACATATGAATATTTACAAAGCAGCAAAAACCATGGCGAGAAACACAGGCTAGCACTAGACCTTCATACTGGTGTCAAGTGGCACCTTTTAACAGAGGTGGTCCGAGTCTCATTTCTTCTGCTTTGTTTGTGCCCCAGTGGTCAGGGAAAGCTTATAAGTGAGTGGCTCTTTGAGGCAAGGCCAGAAAGGAGTTTGGTTTTGGAATGCCTCATGCAGGGAGCAGATGAGCCTTGGCATAGAAAAAGGTGGCAGAGGTGCCAGGAAGGAGCCCAGGCAGTGAGACCTGGTTTGGCTGTCGAGTTACGCTGGTTGCTCCAGTTCGATAAACAAATGTTCTGTCCCTGAACAAAGGACTCGAGTAATGCCAAGGCTGTGAGATTCCTTAGAGGAGCTGGCTGGCCGCTTGGATTGCTGGCATGCTTCAGCTTTAACGAGCCTGGGAGTTTCCCAGCACGATTGCTCATGAGAGGGCTCCAGAGAAACAAGGAGCTGTTGCCGTGACCTTGCAGATACACGTGGGTAGTAGCATGTGTACTTACAGGAGCAGTCTTTGGAAAAAGAGCAGAGCAAAGCTCTAATTTGAGAGATCCCCACAGCACAACCAGCACATAGCCACGCTGTTTAAGGTTTGAATGGTCTGAAGAAGTTGGATCTTTCTGTCCAGTTAATGAACCCACACTTAAGAATGAGATGTACTATTATGATAACTAAGACCACACTGCTATTGCGATACTAGTGTAAAATCAACAATTTCATTTATAGCTTTTGAGGATATAAAACAAGATTTCATGCAATGTTTAAAAGATATAAGATCTTTTTTTATAGGCTATGCTGATTAGGTGTTTGTCTACACACAGTCTTTCTGATTGCTTCTAAAGAAAGCTCTGGTTTCTTCAGAGTCATCTCTCCAAGAAACTTGAAGGATGCTCTCTAACATTTCTTAGTGTCATAAGTCTCTCTTGGTTTTCAGGAGGTTTTTTTGGTGAGCAAATCTCACCAAAATTTATGGTTTTGCAAATAAAATATGAATATTTTGACCATTGGTGGGGTAAAAATATAAACAATACCTTCATTACATTTTTTCCTGGTTTATAATCCATTCTAGTATTGGTTAAACCATTTCAAATAACAATGACTGTTAAATTAGGATAGAAAGTAAGGAAAAAGGGAAAGGATTTTGTCTTGTCTCTTTGAAGCCATGGTCTCTGATTGTGGTCACCAATAGAGGGACACAGAAAAATTCTTAATTGTCTTCACGAGGACACAGTACATGTTCATCTCTAAGGTGAACAAGATCCAAACTATCAAACCTACTAAAATAAATCCTTCTTGTGTTTGGTGGTGGGGTTTTTTTGGTTTTGTTGTCTTTTGTTGGGCTGGGGTTTTTTTAACTTACTTGAATAAGTCAATCAAAACCAAATAGAGCAGTGCATTTTGAGCACAGCCCTATGCCTGATCAAATTGTTAGACATACTAYCTGCTATTTAATATATTACTGAACAGCCTAGGCCGTGACCCTAAGAGCAAATATTGGAGCCCAAATTACACATATCTTTACTTCTTTTGCACTGTAAGATAATGTGTTGTACTTCAGAACTGTCCTCTACATCCTTAGAGTGTAATATTTGCAATGCAGAAGTGGAAATATCTCGGTTTCCTAAGGGTTTCGTTCAGGTGAAACAGCAGTCAATGTCTGCCTGCACCACTAGTAAATAAAACAAAGCAGAGAGCAGCCACATTTCATTGCTCATTTTTGCTGTAGACTTGTCTTAAAGACAGCACAAGAAAATGAAAAAGGAGGGGAACTGCCAAAGTCACATCCATACCTAACTGTATCTAACATTATCCTTTATGTCAAATCATTACCATGGCCAGGAAAACCCACTGGTGTTTAGTGCCAGCTGTCTGTGTGTAACAGCAAAAGAACTGGGAGGAGACACCAGGAGCAAGGCAGTCATTAAAGAGAGGTGGTACCTCTGTACTACTGACACTTGTAGGTGTTTGCAGTGTCCCTTTGGGACGGTGGCAGGAGGCAGTGGGGTGTGGAGCTGGGAAGCACATGGTGACGACCCGGCCACGCAGCTGAGCTGTGACAGCAACACTGGCTGCCAGTCCACGTGCTGGGAGGGAAGGGGCAGCGGGAGTGCTCTGGAAGAGCATCCAACACCGTTGCTCAGGACTGGCCCTGACAGTAGGCATCCCAGTACTGCCTTCTGTTTGCTTCAGTGATGAAATTTGTTGACGCAGAAGTTTGATTAATACTTAATGTGAGAGGCAGCACGTTGATGCTGATTTAAAAGAAGTGAATGTATCCAGTTATCTCTTGTGCTTTTTACAGATGTGAATGATGACAGAGTTCAATATTACATTCAAAATTACCCTGGGAAAGGATGTGTTCAGCCCAGGATGCAGTCCATGGTGTTGGGTGTGCTCTGGAAATGCTAAACAATAATGGCTTATGTTGGTAGCATAAAGCATCGATTACACGTGCTTGGATGTGAAGAACAACACCGCCGATGGAACTTGGAGCTGCAGTCAGGGACTGAGTCACCACGTGATCATTTTTAGTCAAGCAGTTTCTGAATCATGGGCCTATAATTGCTTCAGATTCCTGTTATTGATCTCTTATGTCAAAATAATTGAACTTTATGGCTGACTTCTGATGCTTATTGAGAAATCATATAATTACTTCCAACTAGCTGTGAGTCAATAGCAGTTGAGTACACACCACTCTTCAGAGTGCTTGATATATAAATTTTCTTCCAAATAAAAACAAGACCTACACTATATTAATAAATCTAGCAGTCTGGATGCATGGTCCTAAGTTACATAATTGCATCACCTAGTCTTTGTAGTACTTGGAATATCTGTTATGTATTTGCATACAAAATATACCTCCTTCAGCCCCAACCCTACAAGGTGTGGGACTGCTGTGCCTGGAGAGAGCCTGGCAGGGTCTGCACCGATGCAGCAATTGGACACATAGCACAGGGACCGAGGTCTTGTTGGCCCAGCAAATGCTATGAAGCTCTGGGAGCCAGCATGTTTTATTATGCTGAGGCTGGTGGGGACATGTCCTATAAAACACCAAAAACTCTTCTCTTTTCATTTGAAGTTCACACCAGTCTAGAARATCCTGTCCTGTATATCACTTTCTCTTTTTAGCTTTGCCTTTGCTTCTTTGCTTATACCAATAAACTCTCTGGAGCCTTCTTTACAAACCCCTGTATCCAGTACACAGACATCCTTGTTCTCCTTCAGAGTAGACATAAATGTATAGTCTCATCTTCAAAAAGCTCATACTTCTACATTTTCACAAAAACCTATYATTTTTGTTGACTACAGGGTGGTGACAAATAAACAGCTGCAATCCTTTTGAACAGGCAGTTTAAAAAAGCTCCCCAAAAAGCTGAAACTCTTTTCTGGAATGATTTAAGCCGAGAATTTTTGCACCCCACTGCTGATGGGGAATAGACTATAGTGTGTATATACACACACACACAGAGCTGGAAAGGGACTTAGGTGATAAAAAATGTTTTGCTTGAAGGTAATGAAGACTTCACGTGGCCTCATTGAATAGTTTTATCTCTCAGTTTCTAGATTAAATCCTACCTGAGGAAGAACATTAGCTTTACTGAATCTTTTTTCCCATGTAATCACTGTGCTGCTGGTACTGGTTTTATTCGTGTCTGCATTTCTTTAAGTATTGTTTTATTAATTCTCTTTCCTTAAGAGGAATGAAGCATTAATCAGCCAGTGCATTTAGTACCTACTTACATTAATATCTAGACAATGCAGTGATTTGGAATTCTTTACACCTTTTTGCAGGTTTTTCATTATATTTCTTAGTGTCTTGAGGATGCCTTTCCTCATGACACTTCACAATAAACCTTTGCAAAATGAATAGCTTTCATTATGAAATCAATGATATTCCCTCTAAACTTCAGGGGCAATGTCAAAGAAAAGCTACTATAATTGCTAATGCTGAGCAGTTTTTTATGACCAAACTCTACTTTCCAGATGTCACAGCAATACAGTCATCACCTTCCTCAGCACTTTTGCCCTCCCTTGTCACTATAGCTCTCTTTCTCAAGAAAGTGATTGTCAGCCATGTCTTTTTCTGTTCTTATGTCTTTACTCTGTTTTCTGTTTGAATTAAACCTTAAAACTACCCTTTTAAGCAGAAATGGTGTAAAGTTTATACCTGTGACTCTGCATATCAGGAACCTCGGACCACTGCCTCTCCTAAAGCATGGTATAAGGATAAATTTTAATTCTGAAGTAAAAAAAGTAGTTATTAAGAACTTGATGTATTTATTTTAATTTTTTTTTTTTTTTTTTAGGAAGATCTACCATGCAGAGGTAATACGGACTAACAGGTTTAGTAAAAGCCTTAGGAACTAACAGGTAAAAGTACTCAGGAGCTCTTCATTAAATGTAAATAGTGTGGCTATTCCACTTTTCAAGATCTTACCAAGGGCAAAACTGCATCAGCGTGTTCTGTCTCAGAGACATGGTTTCTCCCACTTCCATTTTTAAGGTAATCCTCTGGTTCACAAAAAAATGCAATTGAAATCATGAAAGTTCTTTAGCATCTTGGTATTCTCTTGATTAGTATTCTTTTGATTATAAACAGTTTAATGTGTATTCCTATTTTTAGTGCAGAAATAGACATCTGAGTCATTAATTTGTTTGCCTTCTTCGAGGCTGTTGAAATGTAAAAAAGATGAGTGAGCTGCCTCTGGCAATGGGGGCTGTAATGGACATTTTGACAGGCAGACTTATAGCAGGATCATGCTACCAGCCATTGCAATCACGTTTCTCTCAAGGAAGTTACTTTGACTTCTTTAAGTAACAGCTGTAGTTAAACAACTCTTTAAAGCCCATCTTAACACCGTACAGGTTTAGATGACCGAATTTTTCTTGTCATAACCAGGGTACCAGGTCAGTGGTTATCCTGATGCTCTGTTTCACTTCAAAGGCGTACAATTGTCTTATCTCATTTCCTGCTTTAATTGCTTTAAATGTACTGACAAGCACAACTGACCAATTATTAGTACTTTCTCTCATCTTATCTCATTTGTTATCCATGATGCTTTTCCATGTTGTAATTACTTTTCAATTTTTCATGACTCAAAATAGGAGATGTACATAATGAATACAAATAGCAAATTGATTAAATGTAACATGCATTGTAGCACCAGTGAGATTGTCATTTGTTATTAACGAGAGAGATTTGTCAGGTGCTTGTGAAAAGGCTTGTGACGCACAGCAATCCAAACCTAACAGTGTTAGACTGGAGCCGACTGTCAGCAGTTTTATTGTGATCCCACACAAAAGGCAGCTACGCATGATTTTCAAGATAAATTCATGTTTCTCTGTTTTGGTGCCATCTTAACTTTTTGGGCTTTAATAGCCAAACATGAAGGTCAGGTTAACTGGGAATATTCCAATAAATGGCGTGTCATTGTAAGGCACCAAATTTCAAAGCCAAAGCCATTTTGTAGGAGTTAAAATACTGATTTTTACAATGCTTGAAACTAAGTGAGGCCTTGGCCTGCGCTGATGTCCAGCAGCACGGTAGTCAGGGAACTCATGCAAGAGATGCAGGAACCTGCTGTTCACACCTCTCTGCCAGATTGAACCAGCACACACATACCTACCTTTTGCATKCTTGCTAAGTTACCAGGCATCAGGCAATGCACTGCTCCATACCCTTCTTCAACTGCTCTTGATCAAACCGGTTCATTTCACATAAATAAGTATCCATTGAAAACTGATCTTCTATGTACTGGAGGGAAGTATTTGCTATTAGAGTTGGTGGTTTCGAGAGAAGTTTTCATGTCAATGTCTGACAGGAAGTTTGTTTGATAGCCAAACTTTTTTTTTTTTTGTAGAATGGGGAAAGTTTTCTTCATTGTATTGCAGAGAAACARGTAGGAAGACTTAAATATGAAAATGGCAATGCAGGAAATTACTTCCCAGGCTTGAGCCTTGAGCCTTAAACCTTAAAATCCAAACAGCTGAATCCTTGTCCCCTACATGAAGCTCCCTAAATTTCACTGTGGATCAACAAAGGTTTGGTTTTTTTCAGACTCAGAGCCTTGATAATACTTTAGTTCTTTGTTGATGTACATTACTTTTGCTGCATTAACTTCAAAAATACTTTGCACCAGGTGAGGGTCTGACTCATGGTCAGATTGTTCTAGCTATGGACCATACTCAGTTAAGAACAACGAAAAACTTTTTTGCTTTCCAATTACMTATTACAGTGTGAACATCATTATTATTTAACTGAGTCTAGCAAATTCACTGAAGATTAAACCTTGTTATATAATTTTTCCAGCTTCTGCTTTCATAAGTGAATGTAGGGATTTTATGGGCATTATTTAAAACAAAAATTTTGATCATAAAGCCTTTGAAGAACTAAATCAAAATGTTAGGCAGTTGTTATACACCACAAGAAGAAAAGAATCTTTGAAATTTACTCTGAAATTAGAGACTTTAATCTGCATAATTTATACACTGAGTATTCATAAAAAGGACTACAATTGAAACTCACCTGTCATCAAAAGTAAAAGGATGGAAACAATAGCTAAGACTGAGGCAGGGAAATGGTGTTATGGATGTTATTTCCTAAATATTTGCTAAGGAACGGTTTCTACCAGTTACTGAGGAAATTAAGGGAAAGTGACAAAGCAACAATCATTTCCAAGTAATAGTTCTTTTTTCTTTTCATTATCTGAGCTGTCTGCCCTCAGATCTGCTGCATTGTTCAGATTTAAAAACATTTCCTGCTGTAATAGGCAAGGCAGGGACTGTCCATCCAGGCAGGGAGGGGAGCTGGGCTCCTCAGGGCAGCTCCCACCCGGGGCAGGGCTGGTACTGCCCTGGCCGTGCTCTGACTCATGGATAACTGTGCAAGGCTCAGAGCTGGGGYTGATTAAACGGGTCAAAATTGGGCTATAACTTTCAAACAATAAGCAGGATTTTCACCATTCTGCTTATTTTCTTTTCCTTTCTCCTAACCCCACAGAGGGACTGGATTGCTTTTTCATGCCTCTGGAAACACTTTTGGCTCATCAGGGTTTTTCCTCTTCGTCCTGCTGGTGGCAGAGGTTATGCTAGGAGTGCCTGTTTTATCTCCAGAAGGCATCTCATTGCTAAACAAGAGTCCTGGGCAGGATTTACACCCTTCCTCTGGAAACACCAGAAGCTTGTGTCAGTTCCTGCTCTTTCACATTCCTGTCAGCTTGTCAGGGACTATCATTCATTAAAAATTTAACAGAGGAAACCTGACAGGATTGGTCTCTTGGTGCTACAACAAAATAAATATTTAATGATGACACGATGATACATTTCCACTAAACAGCTGACATTCTGCACTTCAGCACAATGGGCTAATAGTTCCCTTTACGAGTATGCTCCCAGTAAGATACTCATGTAACAGGTGGCTGGACCAAAGTTACAGGACGATGCAGAGGCAATGTCTTAAGACCAAAGTGGCAGAAATCCCTAGTGATGTTCTCACAAAATATGACTATTTGTGGACTCAGAGAATTTCAGGACTCTTGGCCCAGAATTTTTAGGTATGTTTGCCCACATCCATTATTCATCCAAGAGTGTGCCATCCACTTGCTGTAACTACTGTGCCATGTCTGCAGACCCTGCAGAGATTTCAGGAGCTTGTTCCAGATGTGAACAGATGACTACTGTAGCTATACTCTTTAATAACTTCTTTTTTAATTATGAATTCTAAATTTTGAAATATTAAGCTGTTACCTCATAAGTCCATGAGTTGTTCCACTGACAGCTCGGGAGACTTTGGGGAGCAGCAAAATATCAAGTTTTATCACCCTCTCTCTTCCATTTATTCACTTTTTCTCATGTATAAAGTCACGATTAGGGACAGTTTTACATGAGGGACTAATGATGCATTTTTGCCTTTAAAAAATGTACCTGTTTGATGTACCTATCAAATCCACTTTCCTTTAGTCTTCCAAAGTATTTATTGAACATAAGCATTTGAAACTGGACTTGGTTCATAACTGTAAAATTGTTTAAAAAGATTTTTCTTCTCCTGGCCCTTTACTCTGCATTTGAAGTGAGGTGAGGTAAATAACAAAAGTGAGCCAACAATACTTAACAGTCTAATGAAACTTACTGCTTCTTCAGTACTTGTATTTTTACTTCTTTGTTCAATAACTCATGACACCACACAGACTGACCAGTTCAAGGTAAGTTAGAGCACACTTACTTATTTATCCAATTAAATACAGCTCTTCTCTACACCCACGACTGAAAAATCTGCACCCCTCAGACAAGTGGGGTGAAGGCCAGGCAGTGTGAGCAGGCTCAGAGTGCTCTCCATCCCTCCTGTGGTGACACTGGACTGGTTCAACCCGAAAAAGCAGATTGTACAGACTATAGGTAGGTTGACAGACCTGACACAAGACCTGCTATGTTCTCCCTCTGAGCAACTGCCAAATCTGGGGCCTGCAGGCTGAGTCTTCAGCTAGAATTCATCTAATATATGTGCAAACATAAGGGATCTTTCCCTGCCTTTCTTCTCAACTTACAGAAATATTCTAATTAGTTATTTCAGGTGGGAGAAAGGAAAGAAATTTGAAGCAGGGCAAATGTGCGACTGTTGATTTTGCAGTAGTTCTGTCAAAAAAATATATTCTACTTTTAATACACACCATTTGGAAAGCAAAGCCCCTTTTAAAATGCTTCAGAACTCATGTCCTTTTTAATTGCCCGGAATTCATGGTGGCTGTGTGAGAAAGCCATAAACATATACAATCATAAAAACACATTTAGACAACCCAAACAGAATCAGTGCCATATTATTTTAGTTTATTATTCCTGGTGGAGTACAGATTGGTCTTCCTACTTTGATATTTATTTATACCAAGGAACTACAAGAACATAAATGCCACTCTTGGGATAATCCTAATGCTGGGGCCGAACAGAATACACATTGCATCTGTCTCATTTGCAGTAAAATGAAGGAGTGTTTAGGTGTAATCCTGCTAATGAAGGACAAAGTTGAAGGTCAAATGTAGCTTTCAGAATGAATGTGTCACTGTGAAGCTGAGAGAACTGTAATTCTGCATTAAAAAGTTTTCTTAAAATATCAAATAACTAAGATGCAAAAAAAGAAAATGTATCTCTTTGATTTTATTATTCTTTTTTCTTTGAAGCCACTCAAGGACTGTGTTCAAGATTTTAGTGCTCGTATGAAAAATTAATGATGGGTTTTTGCTAGACAGAAAGCCTTTTTATTTTGCACACGATTAACAAAGAAAACTCAGTGCCAAAGTGAGATACTCAGCAGGGGGTGGCTCTCTCAGAGTCCAGCTCACAGCTTCACACTGTAACATTTATTGACATGGGAAAATACCCACTTTTATCCAAAGACAGTTAAACACATAGGATATGTGCAGAGCTGTGCGTACTGAATAACAAGGAACAGATTCTCCACAAAGGAAAATGTCAACCAAAATAAACAAACAGCCTAGCAGCAGGCTGACCCTGCGCTGCCTCTGGGCTGCTCCGAGTCTACTGCAGAGCCAAGTGCAATGCTAGTCTTTTGCTAGTTATTGTCAGGAAGTAGATTATCAGCTGAAAGGCTGCAGGGTGACTTCAGACAGTCTGCCTGCAGCAGAAGAAAAGCCAAGGACGTGAAGGCAGTATAGAATATATACAAGCCAGATCTGCACTCTGCTCACAGGCTGGTTTGATTTCATGTTCCTCACCTACAAAGATCTCATTTTAGGGGATCTGGGTACTTTTCCCACAGGTTTTTTCCCACAACGTAAAATCACAGAGTAAGCTCACGTGAGCTTGTGCAACTGAAAGCATCCTGCTTTAACCCTGTCATTCTTGTGCCCACCCCTCAATTTTTAAAACTTCTTGTTTTCATCTAGTCAGCCAACTCTGTGCATTTTCTGGGATTCAGAAGGGCCATCTGCTACCCACACATTCAAGAGGAAAGCTATACAAAAAAGGTATAAATTTTACAAGTTATAATGGAATTGCAATGAGTTTTACTTATTTAAGCCTAAGAAAAGACAAACATCTGTTACTAGTGTGTATTCGTGATTTGTCCCCAAATACAGGAGGCTTTTATAAATATCTGTTAGATACAACAGTACCCTGCAAAGAGCTGAGTGGGGTTATAAATCTCAGGTCAGACTTGGGGTTTCAGGTGTCAAAAAAGAATGAAGCAGATCACTCTGGACAAACTGGACCAGAAAACTTTCTTTTCTTGTTATATTAGAAAATGGAGAATGACATTCATCTCTCTGCTTGTCCCACCTTCCCCTCTTCCCCACCACCAAATACCATTATGAATTACAAGTTTTCTTTGTATGTAGGTTCCAATAGGAGTTTTGAAAACACTATGCATTACTCATTAAAGGTACAGAAGTGTCAAACAAAAGAATTCTTTCCTGTAGAAACTTGTTTTCCTCAAAACTACATTCCCACAGGCAGCAAGGATGGTTTCCTGTGTGATCTGGAGTGACTCTTGCTCTTGAGTAAGAGTAAGGAAATCTTCAGTAAGGAAATCTGAAGTATGTTAAAGTTGATAAGAACTGGCTTTGTGCAGCTGGACACAAGGCAGAGTGTCTAAGTTATTGTTTCTAAATGATAAGGAATCAGTTACCCCACGTAGAAAAAGACAAAGCCACAAACAGAGCACCTGCTAATAGCAGTTATGAGCTTTTCTAAGAGATTTCATATTTTGTCTGATTTAGTTATAGTTTGTTTACTTGAACAATTCTTTTGAAGTTATCTACAGTGGTGGCACTGAGGTGCAGTGACTGGTGTACAATTACAGAACCAGGCTGGCAGGATGATTGAAACTGGCTAACTGCCATTTTCACAGCAACGGGGTTTTTTTCTTGTGGATTTTTAGATCAGATCCCTGCAGGAACAGATTGAGTGGAGTTTTTATATTGTTATTATGACTGTTTTGATATTGTAGTAATGATTTTTTGATATTTGATAATAAAGCCTGGAGATAATAGCAGTGGAAACCTCAGAGTACCTTTCGTAATCTATTGATTTTTGTGGCTTTTTTCACAGTGAGTTTTTTTTCTTTGCTATCATTGGTTGTTCGGTTTTTTAATTATTTTTGTGGGGATTTCTCTCACTGCTTTTGCCACTACACAGTGCTGATACATATGAAGTATATACAAACAATATGCTCATATTATTCTGTCAAGTGCTACTAAGCAAATACAAATACAGCCCAAGTTTGGTCCTGCATCACTAAACTCAGTGAGAGCTTTGCTTCAGCTACATGAAAAACTGGGTTAGACCCTACCTGAGAACAGCTGGATGTTTTTGATACAGTGAGATTATATTTCAGCCTGTAACTCAAAATTTAGACAGACAGTAGGTTTTAGGAATGAATATAATTTATATCCCTGAATTGTAATCTCTCTAGAACAGGAATGGTATCACTATGTGTAATCTGCAAAACATCCTGACTGTTTTGGCAGGGAAGGCAGAATTTCATGACAGATTTGTAATTACAGCTGTGAAGCACAGACCTAGAGATGTGCCTGCGAGGGAGAGGTGCCCTGCACTCCTGGAGCATTCCACTCCTGGGAGCAGCTGTTGCACCCTCGCCAGCCAATAATCCATTTCTGCCCTGGCTTGTCCAAATTTAACCTCGTGCTGGTGAGTGGCCAGCCCTGGTTTGTCCGTTGGCTGCTGCCAAGCAGATGGCACTGGCTGAGTTTTCCTTACCTTTGCTCAGCAAGAGCTCTAATTTGTGTGTCCTTCTGCTCCCCAGCCAAAAGTGGCCATGAAGTCTTACAGGCATGTATTTATTCTTGAGACTTACAAGGCTTTTTTTACTCTCACTGAGGTTGACTGACAGGCTCCAAAGTTCCTGTAAGGCAATATGACAGAAAAATGAGAACAGACAGACAGACAGTAATGGCATGACCCTCGTTTCCTTAGGAAACCAGGCTAGAAATGAAAATGTGACCTCAGACCCTTTGCTGAGGGCTTCCCCTTTGAAAGCCAGGATAAGAAAGATATATCCCGGATCAGAAGAGACATATGGACATTACTGCATTCTTGTGACTATACTAAAGGAGTCAAGAAAAGAAACTAATTGTGAATAACTTTTAAGTCCTCTTAGGTCACTATTATTGTTAAAATTATTAATAACAATGTTATTGTATTTACTTTTCAAAGGAAAAGATGGTGTCATGGTACAGTTAGAGAGGGATACCTGGGGCACAGGATGCAGAGGCTTCCCACCCCCCAAAGACAGACTGAGGAGGGGGCTGCTGTCCCCATACTGGGCTGAAACCATGCAAGTAAAAACGACCAAGAAAGCAGACTGGCATCACTGTCCCTTCCCTAGGTGGGGGATGCACGCAGCAGAGAGGGGTCCCGTTCTTACCTCAGGTAACAGGGGTGTGGAGTGAGCTCAGGAGAGGAAAGCTCCATGTCCTACTCRGACTACCCTCACCTACACATTGCAGTAGCTCACAGGCAGTTTGTAACCATTTAGGTGGGTGTTCTGTGTCTGCATGACTGGACTTTAAAGCTTTATTGAAGCTCTTCAGTCAATTCACCAGTGACCTTGAGACATCCTCTCAGATGTGCTGATAATTGTGTAGTTGATGCATTTCCATACAAGGCACTAAACCCTAACATATCGGAAAAGTCATTCAGAACTTGCATGGAAAAATACAAATATTTCCTAAGGACAAGTGGGCAGATTATTCTCAGGGTATTGATTCCACATTTTGGTCTGCTGAAAACCTGCTGCTAAATAGTCCTCCCTACTGGAGAGGCTGAGCAAGATGGCCATTTCAGGGAGAGGCTCTGGGGATTTATTGATTGCACATGAGAACACTAATCATGAAATAGCAAAGATTGAGCATGCTGTTGTCACTACCATTTGCATAAAAAGGTAACRCTTCAGTATTGGGAAGCCAGGATATTTCAGAACGTTAACAGTAGCTGTCCCTTACTACATCCAGCAAGGCAGCAAATCACTCAGGCTTCTCATTTTCGAGTGTCTAGAGAACTGGGACAACACACACATAATTTTGTCTATAACRAGTAAGTTAGCAAATACATTTGCTATACTAGATAGATCTGAAAATGGAACTCCTATCTCCAGCAAACCCACAGGGTAATGTTTTCTCTCTCAAACTTACTGGAAAACAGCATCAGTTTTGGAATTTGAAATGGATAATTGGTTTTCTATTTGATTCCTGTCATCAAGAAGTCAATTCAATTAATTTCAATCAATTTTTGTAATCAAATTCTTGTAAACTTTCCTTTCTCCTGACGTGCTAGTTTTGTCAACTTGAAATATTCAAAACTCAAAAATGAGGAAGCCCTTAAAATTTTGGGCAAGACTTGACTGTTATTTGTTTCTTTTGCCCTTTATCTTTCTGTTTTGTTGGGAGGGGATGTTCGTGGGTTTTTTACTTTATTTTTTTTAATGCAGCTCATCAAATACAGAGCATGCATCTTCTCAGGCACTTGCTAGTCCTCTGCCTTGTCACTGGAGCCCCAGGCATCTCCACTGGCAACCCTAGCAGGAGGATTGCAAGCTATCTGTAGAGGACAGGCAATTATAGGGCTCTGAAAGGGCTTGGAGGACTTATGTCCGTGTATTTAATGTGTCCTGGGGCATTTCTCCCTTGCTCTACCACTCTTTGGCCACACCAGCCACGTTGTGAATATCAGAGGTCAAGATGTAGAAAATAGGTACCCAGATTGAAACCTGAGGTGTAGAACCATTTTGTGTATTAAGGTAGAAATCAGAATGGGCCAGACTGAGCTCCTCTCCTTTAGGTGCAAGTCCCTGATTATGGAATCACTGTACATTGTACCTCGTGCCTGCAGCTCTCAGTTCCTCACAGATGGGATTCAACAGGGTGKCTCAAGCACCAGTACCTCCATGAAGTGCTTTACCAAATAGGGTCCTGAAAGACATCAGACCCTTAAATGCCAGTTTGGCCTGCTGAGAGAGCGGCAAATCCACTCCACATCTGATGAGAGGATTCAAATTGTCAGTTCAGTGGGAGAATCTTTCTGGTGTAGGGATGAAAAGCTCAGGGGACCTCACTCATGCTCAGTGGTCTAGTAATTAAATGTTACACACTTGATGAGCATTGCAATGCAAGCCTCAAGGCTAATTTACATGTTACCACCAAAATGTCTTATTTTATTTTGCTTGTAAAAATACTATACAGGCATTATTGCATGTCATTGCAAATGGTTTGTATCAATGATGCTTGGGTGACTCTCAAAATTACTAAAAGCTGTACATAATTACTGCTAAAAAGCCCCGTACAGAACCAATAATGCTTCCTCTACTATAGCTATTTTATGACTAAGATGGCTTTCCTGATGTGACTGACAATGGTAGGATAAACAAGCAGCCTGCCAGCAAATAAAGAATAGCTTTTTGGGGAAACAAAGTAGTTTGATTCAATTACAGTATTACATGTATCATTAAAGTGTGTGTCTCTTTTCTGAGAGTTGCCCATAATTCAAAACAGGAAGGCAGGGTGGGAGGAAAGAGAGAAAAATGAAAGTAAATAGGAGCTCATTGTAAGAATGGTGATGGATGTGATGTCAATATAAGGTATTTACTGGCACATTTAAATGCTTCATGTTGTAAAAGTTGCTTGTTGTGATTTGGAACACGACTCATGTCACTCTTTACACAAGGTGGGTGAAAGAAGATTTTCAAGGCTCTAGGATCCATTTAGCACATATACCTTTATCAGTTACATGTTCTGAGAAGGTTATTCCAAAAGTAGCCTTTCAATGCAGGCATATCAGATGGATTTAACTGCCTTTCCTTATAATTCTCTATTTCTTTAATACTTCACTGACTTCAAAGCAATGCTAGAGCACTGCAACAATTTATTGGAATATATAATAATAATAAATTACAGTTTCATTCACTGAATTCCAGCTCGTAGAAGAAAAAACAACTGTGTGCAGATGCAGAAAAAAGGCAGAGAAATATTAGATGACTTACCCACAGTCTGCAGCAGGTGAGTGAAAGAATTAGATATAGAACCTGTGGCCTTTCTTCCAAATAATCTTTCCTGTGTTTGTGCCACAGTAAAATGATTTTGCATATGTCCTGTCCTAGAAATATGAAAAATATATGCAATATGCAAAGCAGCCAATTGGACTGCCTTTTGGAATATATCATCATTTATGAACGGTGCATCTTGAAGCCTAAACAGATTGTGTGCAATTAATTGCAAACTGTCAAAGAGACTACAGCAYTTTCCTGCCAATTTGTAAATAAAACCTAGTGTGCAGAAGGACTGAGGCAAGTGAGGTGAGCTTCTGTGGGTAAAGAAAAGGCAATGCGCAAATGCGATGCAACACAATTTTTACACTTCAGCCTTTAAGAATTTTGCTGACCCTGGAAGAAAATTGTATGGTGCAGAGTCATTGAATGCAGATGGGTTTCTCTGTAGGTAAATATTTTACATAACCTAGACAAAGAACTCCGAGCTTACTTGAGAAGCTAAAATAATAAAGAAGTTATGTGTGAAAAGAAAAACTTACTTTTTATTAAAGTCTTGGGAAATACATAAGCATTTTTCTACCTTAAAGATGTGCTGAACAATGGTGATGATGATGTGCAAACAAAGCAGGTTCCCRCTATGTCCTGATTATGACCCTCAAATGATCTTTGTTATAAATATGCTCGTCCTGGTGGCTGGCCAATACCTGACTGGATTCCTTATCCGGTGCTGTCTCGCTCCCTTTGTATCACTGCTGTTACCATCCTACCTCTCATTGTTCCCCTCATAATATTCAATAAATACAATATGTTTGGTGCCATTGCTGATCTGCTGAGCCAGTCAGCGGCCGGCCCAGTGACTCAGGCTTGGTCTCAGCTTCAAAAGAAAAATGATGATGTCTGTCTTTCTAGGTTTGAACCCCTCTGGTGAACAGCATCACAAATGTGATACAGACCTTCAGTAATTACTGAAACAGCAGTTTGTCACAAGCTGCCTGCAGCACTGATGGACAATCTGCTGGTGGATATAGTTAGATGAAGGAATATGTAAGAAAATATGATCTTTGTGACAGGCTTCACTGGGATTTTTTGTTTCAGGAGATGAAATGTACATGTGGAGGCAGTGTTGATGAAGAACTAGGTACCCATATTTATTGACTATTCTTTCCACCCGTCTGGTATTTAATTTATATGCAAAAATTACTCCAGTGTAAATAAGAATTTGGCCCAAGTAGCAGTCACAATTACATGAAGTGCAATTTGTATCTCCTCTGAAGTYCACCTATATCAGCAGTTTCCAAAACAGGTAGATTTAGCCCTTGAGGAAGAGCAGATCTGCCTGCATATCTCAGTCACCCTTCACACTGGTGCCACAGAGGGGGACCTTGCGATGCTCAGCAAATAAAAAAAATCCCTTCTCTATTCCTCTGAGCCTTGCATCAGGCCCAGAGCTTACTGCAATATACAGACACTTCCCTGTCTCTGTGAACCCGAAAAAAATTGAAAATCTAAAATTCCTCTTCATCTGAAACAATTCTATTTATTCTTTTTCTGCCCTAATGTTGTAGCACAATTTCAGCTTCAGAAATGACACAAAACATCTGAGTCCATGGATGGTGAGGTAAATTCAAGGTTGAGAGAAGATGAAAGAAAAAATGGACTCTGAGCGTGATGGGGTTTAGATAGAGCTTTATAGGAATCAGCACACCAAAGCAGGCTGTTGTGGGGGGGACCTGCCCATGCAGGGGAAACAAGCCCAGCTGGCTGCAAAATCAGAAATCTAGAGTTGAGATGAGGGAATGCGCTGCTTGACCCCAGCTAAAGTAATTGTGACTTTTTACACAGCTTAATATTTACACAATGTTGCTCCAATTAGTCCGTTGAGGACATTCTGCTTTCTATGAGATATATTCTCTCCTCTCCRAGTAAAGGTGGTTTGCTTCCAGGAATTTTTTTTTAGCTAGATTGCAGTTGCTCTAGGGACAGCAGGTTTCCTTCAGAAATCTTTGCTGAGTTTGTGGCACAAACAGCTTTGTTCCTCCAGCCTTTATTAACTCGAACTTTCAAAATCTGCGTGCCCACATCCCCTAGTTTGTTATTTTGTTTGTCGCCCTGCTGGAGAGTGCTCTTGTTCCACCAGAAAAGGCTCTCCAGCGTGCAGCTCTCGGATTTTCCCTGTCGTGTCCCTCTGCCCTGCAGCTTTCCTGCTGCCGAGGTTGGAGCAGAGCCACTGTAGCCCTGAGGCCCCTGCCGGGAGCCCAGCGTACCAGGGACCCGCTTGGACCCCCGGGAGCTGCGGGTGCGGACACGAGCTGGGCTCTCCAGCGCTGCCCAGAGCCAAATGGGATCGTGCCTGAATGATTACTGGGGGATGGGCTCTCCTTCAGAGCCACAAACAACTCTTAAAAATGCCCAGAGTGCTCAAAAGATGGAAATGTGCTCTGTTACGATTTCAGAAAGCAGCAGAGGAACACTGGACATAATGATCAGCCGCTCCTTTGTGAACAGCTGACCCAAACCCGCTGAGCCTGCTGAACAATCCGGCCTTAGCCCCTGACTGTGTTCATCAGAGTTATCTTGATGCACTGTGATGAATGCAGAGATCACTATACATAAAAGCAGAGTCCAGCAGGCAGTATGGCACAGTGTCCATGTGCTGGCTGACACGTTTACCCCACAGTTACCAGGCTAGTGGTTTTCAGATGAAAGTCAGGAGAAATTGGTTGGTACCCAGGGTTTTGCCCTCCCTTTTCTCTCTCTCTGCCACTGAAGTAATCATTTTAAAGTGAATATTTTTAAGTTTTATCTTCATCTGTTGTTGCCAGTGTCTTCAACAGTTCAACCCCGTTCCTCTTACCACTACCCCTGCAGGTGCTCCTGGAAATTGAGGACGAGACCTGCACCACCCGTGTCTATTGCCAGCAGGACTCCGCAGTGTCCCAGCTCTGGTGAGGTACCAGTGTGTGGTGAGGAGCACTGATGGTATCCTGGGATACTAATGTGTCTGTCATGTAGTGCTTGTATGCCACAAAGATTTTGGAGGGTAGAATAGCGAGAATCTATTATTTTCTTTAGAAACACCTTTCCTCCTCTGTCATCCCTTGACATCTGCCCCTCACAACAGGCTTGTGGTGCAATGTGCACTTCTCTCCCCTACAAAGGCTCTGCTCCTTTTAGAAGAGGCTTCCAGAAGGATACTGACAGCACTGAAATCCCATTCAGTCTGCTTGGTTTTTAGCAGCCCTACTCGACTGCCCTGCAAGAACGGAGAGGAAAATTTTCCCTGCTCTCTGGAGTAAAGCCCTCCATTACCCTGTCGTGAAAGAAAACATGCTGCTTGGGAAAAATGCTGACTTTAAACCTGAGATAAGGCTCTATCATTTACACTAATGAGCTCACTGGTGGGGACTTTGTAAAACTTTATGATAAAAATTAGCTGTAGTCAGTGTTTGATGGAATTTACTATTTTACTTTTTTTGCTGAAGATAGACATAACTACTAATCATTTTCCCATTCAAACCTAAAGAGAAATGAGTGCAGGGAGAATTGTCCCAGTAGAAGTTCAAAGACCTTGTAAGTAATCTGTTATTATCAAAATTTATTTTTTAACCATGGACTGGTCTAAATTCTTCTGGGAAAGGCTATAGATACTTTTAACTGGTTGAAAAACAAATAAGTTACTCAGAAGAAGCCCTCAATGAAATACTAATATTTCAGGATTTTAATTGCTGATAACTTATGGCTACAAGTTTACCTCCTAGATTTGATAGTCATCATTGTCCTGTAAGGTTTGATTTCTGATGGAAGTGTGCCCTGGGATGCACCCTGGGGTTGCCCTGTGATAGTTTCTGTGCCACATATGTCCAATATGTGCAGTGAAAAAGGGGAGGGAGGCATCTAATAGCTTTGCTATCATAGACTGGCAGAGCAGTAAATGACAAGTGTTAAGGAAATCTCCCAGCTACTGTAGGTTACAAGGACCTAGAACATTCTGTTCTGAGCCAGAATAAATGAGCCTGGCTGGAGAGAGCAACCCTGCTATAAAACTAGTAAAAAAGGAATAAAGCAAAGGGGTGAGAGTAAGCAAGAGGAATAAAGATGTCTCCAGCTAAAGGACTGGAAAACTAACTCGGGCTGGCATCCATGTGAGATATGAATGAAATTCCAGCAGGTTTTTTTTCCTGCTGGAAACACTCCATTTGAGGTGTTGAAACTCCACATAATCACTGGTTCAGCACCTGGAAAAGCCGGCCAGAGATGCAATACAGTGCATGGGCTTCACTGCCTGTGACCACTCACTGCTGTATGCAGACAAGGAGTAAGTCCTAATGAAATATTCCATGTGGTGGTTGTACCTTTGCAGCCTTGTTTTGTACCTGGGGTAGCTGGGTTTCTGCAGTGCTGTCTCAGCCRCTTCATCCTCTGAAGGCYGTGGCTTCATGGCTTTAACTMRCCCTTCGACAGCAATTTGGGAAGGGGTGCTGGGGTATAGGATAGGCACTAATCCCAGAGCAGGAACAGCTGAGAGGAAGCGATGAACATGGACACGTGGTTGAGGGTTTAATGCTGCCAAAAAGAAAAGGACAGACAAAGGGGAGAAAGTATGTAGCAGACAGGAACAAAGTGTATGGAATGGATACAAGAGGGACAGCTGGTTTATGGGCTGTCACTGAGGYATTTTCCAACTCCATGAGTCCTGCAAGCGCTGGGAATATGACAGACCAACAAAAAGGATCAGTGTGAGAGACTAAGAAGGGGCTGAGAAGCTGGTCTTGCATGCAACTGATCACAATTACTATAATATTTCAAGAATGCATTGCATTTTTCACAAAACATATARTCAAATCCATGGCTGTTGTATTTTTGTCTTCACATGGTTCATTACGAGATTTTAATTTCCTRGTACCTAAAAGTTTGTCTGTCTGTCTCCTTCCCTCCATCCTGCCCATCACTTTGTGCCCAATACCGAAGTGCTGAAGTGTTGCTGTTGCTGCTTTTCCCCGAGAAGAGCAGCCRCTAGAGGGAAAGATGCACACGGAAAATTCCCCTCAGCGCCTCTGGGGCTTCCTCCGTAAATAAAAAGAAAAAAATCAGAATTGTACTCAGCATTTGTAAGGTGGTCTGATTTATCCTTTCAGACAAAGTACATTGAATGAGATTATTTTTAGTATTGCAGTTGCACCATACATCATGAAACACAGCCAAAATTAAGGGCTAGAAAAAAGAAATCATTGGCTAAATTACACAGAGGAGATTGGATTACCTGTTCAAACAGAGCTCTTAATTCTGCATATAAATAGAATCCACAAATACAAGTGCACTGCAGTAGAAAATAAAGCCAGCCAACAGCCCCTAATAACCCTTAATTATTAGGAGTTTCAGTTAACATTTGGACAGCTTTGGTCTTAATTCTTTTAAGTTTGAAGAGGCAGCATGACCGAGGTGGCCCCATTTACAATYACAGGGAGCACACACACTGTTCCAGCCCATGCTGGCTGCAGSTGAGTGTTCTCTGGCAGCTTGGGCTGGGATTTTGCCCTGTTAAAATATAATTACTTATCWGAATGGGAACTAATTTCCAGTTTGAGTTATTCATTTGTAACAATGCACTTGTTTTGACAGAAGTCTATGACAAGAAAAACAAATCGAGCTCATGACCTTGGCATCATCACTCACTTAGGAATTGTTTTGTACCTGAAAGAAAATCTGCTGATATTCCATGCAAGTAATAAATGATCTCACATCATCAGTCAATACAGCGACAGAGATCTGTTGCTGTGCATGTCATCACTAAATGCAGCAGTAAAACAGACATCTCAAGGTAAGACTGAAATCCAATGTTCCTTTTATATCAAAAGAAAAGTTTGATAGTGCTGTTCTACACATGGACAATTACGGCTGTATAAACCAGAATGTGTAATAGTTGTCTCAGGGATAATGTTTTCAAATGCCTTTAGCAGTGAGCTAATATTCTTTCCCATTTTTATAGTTGCCCTRTGTAATATATATGGGAGACCAGAAGTCAAATACTGTATTGCAGGCAGTCAGTAAAATGCACCAGATGAAATTTATTACTAAGTTATTTAACAAGCTGTGTTCTTCAAAATATACAAATCTGTGTAGCCCAAGGATCCTTCAAGGTAGMTAATTTGACATTAATTTACTGCTGCAATCCCCACTTGAGTTAAGACTGTGTAACTCTTTCCCCTTTGACCTTCTGTTTGCAACTACCTGTATCCACCAAAAATTCCACTCCTGAGACTTGGGTTTGCCACAACTGTGCACTGCAAAAGTTGAATTTTTATTTCAACCTTTTATCACCGTTTTTTGGAACATTTCAAAACACATGAAGGCACAGGGAAAACACTAAGTTTGTTTTGTTTGATATTCTCTAGCCAGAAGCGAGATCTGAAAGTAAAAATCAGCAGTATTTTTCTGTAGGAACGAGTGCATGATTAATGTCGGTAAGCAATCTGGTTTCATTTGATCAAATACAATTACAGAACGCTGCGATAGGAATATACACAAATGATCACCTGGCAGTTGTTGTTTCCGTACCTTAGAAAGCACAGGCACACTCTGTTGTTTCCACACCTTGGAAAGCACAGGCACTCTTTGGGTGTCCATGCTACTGATGAGTTTTACCCTCAGTGATGCCCTTTTTCTCCTGCAAGCCCAAGTGAGCGTGAGAGAATTCCCTTGGCCTGGTGGTGTTCTCCCCTGGCCCCCAAACCAGCCTGTCTGTGCCATTTTCTGTGTCTTCTCTGCTGAGTAGGACCTGCACTGGCAGGCAGGTGCCGCGGCAAGTCTCGGGCCTTTTTTATTCTACAGTGTGGAACACTACCGATGATTTCTGCTGGATGGCACCCTGGCAGTTCATCTGCTCCTGCTGTGCACTCTCYCAGTGAACCCAGTCTGCTTTTTGAGATACCTTAATTGCTTGCTGTGGAAGCTGAAGGTGACACCATAAGCAAATCACCATAAATACATGCAAACCTCTCTTACAACAGCAAATCAGATGGTTGTAGATAGGGCACAGGATGGATCAGCAAGAGCTGTTTCGCTCTAAATCTCATTTTCACACGTCTTCAGACTTTGTACAGAATCCCAGCAGGTGCTTGGGAAGACAAGTATCTTAAATTTATATGGGCATATATAAATCCCTGAATTGCTTTTTGCTGCTTATACTTCATAAACTAATACAGCAGTGAACAAACTGCATTTTCAGAACTGTGAACAAACTGCATTGCATATAAGTTATCCAGTTATGGGCCAGACCTTGCATTTCTTACTCAAGAAGGATTAAATCAAAAGGCAAGTAGTCTGTGAAAAGGTGATTTTATACACAGCTAGCTAAACTCTTGCTAAATTATTCTCTCAAAGGAAAAATACAGGTTTCCAGTAGATTTCTCTGTAGTTGTTTTCAGAAAAGCTTATGCTTGCCCCTCTTAGAGGGTTTCTTCATGAGTGAAGCTAAAGTTATATGTGCAGTGAGATTGAGTTTTAAGCATGATTTTCCTAAAAAAGGAATAAGGCTCACTGGCAGTATAATGGAGGGCAGGTAATGCTGCTGCTGTGTTGTGGCTAAACTATATTTTGGTTTCTACAGATGATAAAAATTCAGTACCTCTGAGCTTTAAGCTTGCTTCTGTAAGAGGTAAAAAACCAGATTATTTTAGTCTGTCCGCAATTTTTTTTCTGGAACAAAATAAGCAACCCTCTTGTGATCTGAGCAGGACAGTGAGCAGTCCTGAAGTGGTTCTTCAGAGACGTAACAAGGACTATTCAATTATTTTTTTCCCCTCCAGATTATTACCAAGTTGTTTGGTTTTACTTTTCTTTAACCTTGGGTGAAACATTAGGGGAGTTCTACAAACTAATAGTCTGTGGCCAATCTGTCAACACTGAGGTCATGGCTAGTTACCACATAATGGACAGTTCACATATTTTCTCCATATCCACAACAGTTTTTTCTTAAAAGCAAACACCAAAGAGCTCTGCTCGACAAATATGTTCATTTCAGAGTAACATCTACAACATCTATTACAGTTTGTTAATACCTTGACACCATTTCCATTGTATCTGAATGACAATTGTCCTTTTGTATCTCAATGACATTGACTAACAAGGCAGTTTGTAATTAGACGGTGTAACTTAATTCCTGGCCCTCTGCAAACATCTGGATTTGCAAATCTCCACTCCTAGCTGGGGAGCTCTCTGCCACACATCACTAATTACGCCATGTTCTTATGTATCAATCCCTACATCCTCCTGCTGAGCATCTCTTCTTTCTTCCCAGTACGAGCCAGAGACTGTTGTCAATACAGAGAGAATCAACATAACTGCCTAGCACAGCATGTGACATTTAATGAAAATGAAGTCAGGTCTAATTTGCATGGCAGGTGTTACTTTATTACACCAGAGCTGCAGAAGCTGGGTGCTACCCTGCTAGTTACGTGTGCAAGGCTGAGAGTCGGTGACAACGAGGGTGTCTGGCACAGGAATCTCAGCATCCCCCCTTGTCTGCTTGCCCATCTCCTGCGTGAGGTAACGTGACAAATTTGTTCATTTTTCCAGGTGCCCCTGTTCTTATTCTTTCTGGTAACTCTGTCCACCAAAGACCTTGGAGTGGTCAAGGTGGTTGGAGGTGGAAGACCCATCCAGACTCCAGCCAAGGGGTTACCACTAAACATCAAGCAACTTCCAGCTCTTGGAGACCGTCCTGGATTCAAATCCACAGCTACATATAAAGAGCTCTATAGCACAAGAGAATTGACTTCTGTCATGCACAAGAAGTGTCTTACAAGAGAAATATATGAMTAGTTTTTACAAGTCATGTGTGTTGAAAGAACATGTATTTTTTTTGACTCAAGCACTCAAAAAAATTAAAAGGGCAGAGTTGTGCTCCTTCAGGTTCCATTTCCCCATGTCATCTCGCCAAAACTGACAAGGATGCAAAATCCTCATTTTCACTGATTTTTATTTGTTTTAGCCTTATTAATACCCCTTAGAAATAGTAATTTTATTTTAAAGTTTCTGATTTCGGACTCGGTTAAGGCCATCAGCAGTAATAATACATTGTAAATCTTAACCTCATGTCTTGAAGTAAAACAACACACCTTCTAACAGGCTGTGGCTCCACCCACTCACTTTCATCTCATTCTCTGCTTCTCAGGAGAGTTTTTGTTTTTATTTTATTATCTCCCCAACTCCTTTCTGACCACTGTCCTTCCTCTATAATCATTTTGCCACTGCATTGGTTCCAGACTGCTTCAGTGCTCAACATCTAAAGTAAGTGCGGGATATTTTGATCCTCCCCGAAGAGACTCCTGATGCCATTGGCTACCGCTACATYCCGTCCCCTCAGAGCCAGCCAGTACCAACCCACGGGCAGACTGATACTTCAGACTGTCTGAGCAACTTTACAGACACGCATTTAACTTAACAGGGCAGTAACATGAAGAAAGTTTTATTTATAGCAGTTTTCAGAGAGAGAGGTCAATTTCCCAGGAAAAACTTATGAATCACACAATCGGAACAGCACAATAAAATAAATTAAAGCCTTTACCAAAATTCATAATGATTTGCACCGGAGCTCAATTTTAGACGACATTCAATTTCCCAGAGAAGATGCTACAAACTCCATGAAAGTTTTTATCTCTGAAGTTTAACTTTGTAAACAGATCTGCCAGTTAGAAAATGACTCTGTTCCAGTCGTTTGTTTCTAATGGTTCATCAGTAAATCTCCTCATTTACAATCCCGGGTGATGATTTTTTGACAGCACATCCAGAACGAACACTGGTCAGATGTCCACCGAGACAAAGCAATCTTTGCACTTTAGGAAACAACGACGGCCCTAAACCCGCGCTCCGGGCTGGACCCATCGCGGGGCAGGGCACGAAGTCCCGGCGCGGCGGGGACTTTCCCTACCAGCGGGGTGCTCCGCCGGCCGGGAAAGGCTCTAGACGCTGTCGGAGTTTCTTGCTCGGGAAGCCTTACGGTTTGTTCCTCCCCGGGATGCGAACGAGGCGGCAGAAGGAGACAGCGGACACTGGACACCTCTGAAAGGGCACCCGTGGCATCCCATCGCTCGCTGCGATCGGCGGCGGAGAGGGCGCGGGGTCACCGCCGGTGATGYTCTGGCTGCTGGGAGGCGGCGGCAGGCCTTTGCCCCGCGCGGCGGCTCCCTTCCAGCCTGCCTCTCTCAGCAGCACCGCGGAAAGCCGCGGCCCCGCTCCGCCCCGCGGGCCCTGAGCCCGGCTGCGCCCGACGCCCCGTTCCGCGCCSAGCTGCTCCGCGGGAGCTCTCGACCCCCCGCCCGCCTCAGCCYCGCGCGGTGCCGCCGCGCCCGGCGCTCCTACCTGCGCGGTGCGGGGCCGCGCGGCGCGGTGCGGTGCGGTGCGGGCGGCTGCCGGGCACCTGCTCCCGCGCCCGCGCCCGCGCCGCCCCACAAAAGCGGCGGCGGCGGGCGGCGGCAGGCGGACTGCGCGGCCATTGGCGGCGGCGGCGCGCGGCGGGCCGCGGTTGGGCCGGGCGCGGCGGAGGCGGGCGCGGGGCGCTGACGCCAGCGCGGGGCCGGTGGGGAGGCGGGGCCGCGCCCCGCGCCGTCTTTGTGCTCGCCGGCAGCCCCGGCAGCGCCGCCGCCTCCCGCCGCCTGCCTCAGCCCCGCTCGGCGCGGCGGGCGGCACCGCTCCGCTCCGCTCCGAACCGCTCGGCCCCCGCTCCGCACCGCAGCGCTCCGCGCCGCGCTATGTGTGCCGGCGCTCCCGTGCCTCCTCGCGGCCGCTTCCCACCCCGCGGGGCGCGCTCGGCCCCGCTCTGAGCGCGGCGGGGCAGGGCAGCGAGCGGAGCGGAGCCCGGACGGTGCCGCCCGGCGCGGAGCGAAGGGAGCGCGGCGCCATGCGGGGCCCGGGGCTGGGGCTGGGGCTGGGGCTGCTGCTGGGCGCGGCGTGGGTGGCGTGCGGGCAGAACGAGACGGAGCCCATCGTGCTGGAGGGCAAGTGCCTCGTGGTGTGCGACTCCAACCCCACCTCCGACCCCACCGGCACGGCGCTCGGCATCTCCGTGCGCTCCGGCAGCGCCAAGGTCGCCTTCTCCGCCATCCGTAGCACCAACCACGAGCCCTCCGAGATGAGCAACCGCACCATGATCATCTACTTCGACCAGGTGGGGCGGGCGCGGCGGGGCTCGGTGCGCTCCGGGGCGGCGGGGCTCGGGGCGCGCCGCCGCGGGAGAAGTTGGCGGGGCCGGGCCGGGGACGCGCCGCCCCGCGGGGCCCTGCCCGCGGGAGGGGGGGCGGGCTGGGGGCCGGGGGCGGCCGCGGGGCAGCGGGGCTGGGCGGCGGCGGCCCCGCGCTGGTGCTGAYGGTGCCCTTCCCCTCCAGGTACTAGTGAATATCGGCAGCAACTTCGACTCGGAGCGAAGCACTTTCATCGCGCCCAGGAAAGGGATTTACAGTTTCAATTTTCACGTGGTGAAAGTGTACAACAGACAAACCATCCAGGTCAGCCCCGAGCGCCGTCGCCTGGCTCCGCGGGCACCGCGGGAGGGAGCGGACGGGTCCGTGGCCCGGCGGGGACGGGGCCGTGCGGGCGGCGGGGCGGGACGTGCCCCTGAGCCGCCGCGGGAGCGCAGACCTGCGGCGCTTCTCCTCCCGAGGGGACGGTGCCCAAGGGGCCGCGGAGATCCACCAGGCCCCCGCTCGGCCCCTGTCCGCATGAGCCGCCCCGGGACGGGAGGCGGTCCACCGACGGCCGCTCCCCCCAGCCTGTCCGGGCCCTCAGACTGCCTGCTGCCGCGGAGGGTTGGCAGGAGCATCCTAGTACAGAGCCCGTGGGAACCGCGGCCCCTGGCGGGCTCCTCACCCACTCTCCTGTAGCAGAAGGTTTCATAGGGATTTGGGGTTCAGGAAGGTGCATATAAGCAGGGATACAATAATGAATCTGTGCATGTGTATGCAGCTAGCCTATACATACTTGCCTCTTCTCTGTGTTTCGATGCGTACACTTCTAAGTAGGGTTAATAAATACCGGTGTGAAGCCAGGTGCATGAACGCAGACAAGAATTCTGACTGTGTAAGGATGCACATTGCAAAGGTGAATGGACAGCTCTATAGCACCGTTCTGGTGTAAGCAGCTTAACACCTCTAGATTGGACAGATAGTGTATTATTAATGTGGGGTACGAAGTCCCGGGATCATTAACACGAGCTTAGCAGAGCTTATTGGCCATATTGTGGCATATTGTCTTTGCTGCCTAACAAAGGAAAACTACCCCTTGAATACACTTCAAAGGCGCTGACTCCAGCGGCTGTGGCTCTGCTCCTCGCTGTCTCTGAGGTTTCGCATAAAGCCATCTTTCAATAAGTACAAGCAGACCTCTTTTCATAGCCTGAAAACACAGGCACCCTATTGAAATTCTCCAAAATAGGATCAATGTCCTGCTTTATATGCACCGGGTGTTTTGATGTCGTTGTCGGTCTAAAACAGTGGTGAAAGAGTTCTTCCTTTACAGTACATACCTTAGCCAGGTTCAGATTGGTATTTCTTTTTTATGAGACTGGAGTTTCAGCTGTCAAAAGAGGCCTTTTCTTAACTAAGCATTTTGCTTGCTAGGTGAGCCCCAGCAGTGTCATTGTCTGACTTTAATTGACAGAGGGCTTTGTTTTATCTTGCTCTTTAGGTGAGTTTGATGCTAAATGGGTGGCCAGTGATTTCTGCCTTTGCAGGGGACCAAGATGTGACCCGAGAAGCTGCTAGCAATGGAGTCCTGATTCAGATGGAGAAAGGAGACAGAGCTTACCTAAAACTGGAGAGAGGAAACTTGATGGGAGGCTGGAAGTATTCAACATTCTCTGGATTTCTAGTGTTCCCGCTTTAAATCACTTCTCATCCAAGAAAAGGGAGAGATCTCTTACAAATTCCCAAGTCAGAGCTGGGTTTGAAGAGTTACGGACAGCAGACTTTTTACATTCAAATATTAAAGAAGCTTAATCCTGCTTAGGTTTGTGTACATCTGCTTTGAAGAATTACTACTTATTTTTGTTGTGTTGCAGCCAACAGGCGAGAGACACTRTAATTGATCAAACCCCCATTTATATTCTTCTCTCTCCTCCCACAAAATTAGTTCCCATCTCTGTGTCACTGGTGTAATCTGCCATCGTTCCCCCATGGCTTCTGCCTCACACAAGTAGACTCTAGATATTTTCATTGTCCTTTACAGCATATTTTGTAGTTTTGTTTTTAAAACATGTTAATCTTGACTCTTTCTCTGAGTTTAACTTTTAAAAAAAGAAAAAAAGCAAAGTATTTTTTGAATACATGGATGCCATGATGGAAGGGAAGGAAAATGCAATTCTTGCTGTGTACTGGCTGGCAAAAGGAAAAATTTCTACGTGAAGAACTATCCACAGCCAAGGCTGACTAGAGTATTTCAATATTTCTATGTAATTCTGAGTGATTGTGAAATTTAAGGCTGCTAAATGTTTTGATGCTTGTTTCGCTCTTGTACAATGTGGCCCAACTAAACGCCAGGAAGTATATTGAACTTTTACTATTACTCTGTAATATATGTGTGAATATCGAAAATTAATTTTTGCTTTAATTCAATAAAGTTTAAATGGGACTTTTATTTTTCTTAACCAGAAATAAGGCTTCTCAATGCAGGTAGGCAGGGGGAGGAGGCTCTGCAGGGGACTATGGGCTGTGCAGTGGGACCGGCTCGGGGGGTGCAGCCCCCTTGCCCTGCAGCATCCCCCGCACGGGTCCCACAAAGCCCGCGGGAGGTGCCGGCAGCCCGAGTGGACCCGTCGCTAGGAGCAAGTTTCTCGCCGACTCTGATATCCACTTATTTATAGCATTTATCTGTATTATATTCTCTAAACCAGATCGCATTTTATACGGCCGCCTACGAACACCTGACCATGTGCACTCGATGCTGGTACTATTGATTCGCTAGTATTATTTGTTTACCGTCTTTTAAAGATATAAATGCTATAATTTTGCAGTACTCAAAGAGATTACTACTTTTATTAAAAGGTGCGTACGAGGATTTCGATTGTATCTAAACTTTAATGTGAAATAAATCGGTGGAACGACCCCCGGGCTGTGTGCGTGGCGCGGCGGCGGCCGGCGCGGGGCTGCCCCGCGCCCGGGCTGCGGCAGCGGCGGAGCCGCACGAATCCCCGGCTCCTGGGAAGGAATTTAATTAGCTCCGAGAACGGGGGGATTAATACGAGCACAATAAGCAACGCTTCTCGCTTTATTCACAGGTTCTGCCCTGGAAACAGACCGGCGGGGCGGGCGGGGACGCGCTCCGYGGAGGGGCGGCGGCGGGGAGCGGGGTCGGCCGGAGCCGGGGATGGCCGCGGCCCTTGGACTCCAAGTGGAATACGCCAGCCTGCTGTCAGCTCCTACTCCTCTGTCGCCCTGGGGTGCGCGGGCCAAAACGCATTCTGGTCCCCGGGTAGCCGCCCGGCCCATGTGCTGATTCGCGCCCCGCAGGAGAAGGGAAGGCTCGGGCCGGCCCTCCTCAACCCCCGCCAGCAGCTCGCCGAGAGCCTGYGGCACCTGCGGCCGCTGGCCAGGAGCCGTGCGAGTGAACAACTGAGATTTATGGAGAAGGAATAATGACGGAAGGCAGCCGGGCTCTGTTCACCTGGAGTTACAAACTGCTCAAAACAACCCACACGTCGCATTCTTCGGCCGCGTTCTGATCTCTCAGTGTGAGACTCTTCATTAATCTGCCCTGAAGCCCCCGCTCCCGCACCGCGCCGCCTCCCTCCCGCCCGGCTGCCAGCCCCCTTTGCGCCCTCCCGCACCCCAAGGGTACGGTCAAGGCGACTGGAGCCGCCCTTGCTTCCCGTGACCGGAAAGTGGGCAGTGGGGGAAAAAAGGCGGGAGGGGAACAAAAATTACTGGGTTGCAAGAGAAAGGAGGGCGGCCCTGTGCCCTCCCCGCCTCATCGCGCCGGAGCCAGGCGGCAGCTCCCGGCTGGGCCCGCCGCGGGGGATCCCGGCGGTCGCCGCAGGTGCGGGGGCTGCTGATGCTGATGCCTGTCTTTTGTCTTTTTTTTTTTCTTCTTTTTTCCCTCCTCTCCCTTAACGCGAAACAAATAAACCCGCCACCTTCCGCTGAAAGTTTTCCCCTGGTTCTGAGCGTCTCATTAATATTGTGCAGCTGGAAATTACATTACTCCGATCGCAGCAAATCGCTGCTCTGCGGCTGTTACAAAACGCCGCCGTGGCTGCTTGAAACAGGCTCGTCTGCTCGGCGCCCGCGCAGCAAGCCCCCCACCCCGCTCGGCGATCCTCCCCGCAGCTCGGGGCCGCCCGGAGGCCCCGGGGCGGGGCGGGGCGGGAGATACAGCGTCCGGGCTGAGGAGGTAAAGCCGCCGCCGCACCAAAGCCCCAGTGGCGCTCGGCCGCCTCGCCGGCCCGGGGAGCCCTTGCTGCTGTGCCGGGCGGGGGGCCTGGTCCGAACCCCGCCCGGACTCCCTGGAGGGGCGGGCGGGTCCCGCTGCCTCCCCGCCCCGGCTCCGCCCGGAGCACCCCCGGCCGCGGCGTCCGGAAGCGAGGGCGGTGCGGCCGAGCGGCGGYGGGGCTGCTGCCTGGGGATTTACTTCAGCGGGCGCGTTGTGTTTAAAAACAGCCCCTTCCTGCCATCCCTGCGCCCCCGGCGGGCGGGGAGAGGAAGGCCGTGAAGTGCCCTCTGATCAGGTGGAGAGCGCAGCGGGTGGCCGGGGGGAGCCGTCCTTGCCGAGCCTCCCGGGGCCGGCGCTGCCCCGACGGGGCGGACAGGGTGCGGGGCATCCCCGGGCCTGCCGGTCGCACCCACGCTTACTGCCATTGCCACTCCCCGCGCGGCCGGTGCTTTGGCCCCGTGTTTATGGCAGGGACATGTTAAATGAGCGCTTCGTTGCGCTCCCTCGGAGCTCGTTCTCCTCCTGGCAAGGCCATTTTCATGCCTGGGCAATGCTGGGCCATGCGACCCGCAGGGCCGCGGGCGGTTCCTAGGAGGAGAACGGGCTCCGAGGGGGTGACCAAGCCGAGGGAACTGGACTCGTGCTGTTTTAAATGGCAGAGCCGGACAGGGCCCGGGGTCTGGCTGCGGGCACCGCGGTCCGGGCTGCGCGGAGCCGGAGACAGACAAGGGACCAGCTTTGCCCGGCGGCCCCGCCACGGCTGGTGAGCAGCGGGCGGGAGCCACGAACGGCCCCGCCACCGAGGGGTCCCTCGCAGGGAGGCCGTGTCCCCTCAGGGCTCTGGCGGCCTCGGCCCCGGACCCCGCGGCCGTGGCACTGCTAGGGTGCTCCGAGCACGGAGCCGCGCTGCCCCCAGAAATGAGCAGCCGCTGCTCTGTACCCTGCTTTAATGTGTTTTCAGTTGATGTATGTAATGTCTGATTGAATTTATTGCTGATTAGCGTGGAGCATGAGTTTACACAACAAGAAATTATGTTTCATTCAGTTCATTAGCATGTCTAGTGTTTGGCTTATGAGCACATCACTAATGTTAATGACCAATGTTGATTGATTTCTAATGTGGATATAATTACACAGTGTAGGGGAATTAAAGGAAAAATCCACAGTTTTAATTGTTGGGTTTTTAGGGACCGCGTGTGGGGGCGAAGGGGGTGGAAAGGGAGAAACAAACTCTCTTCTGCGCAGACGATGCGAAGGTACAGATTAATGACTCCAGCAGGAGACGGGGAGTTTGGTCCAACAGAAGAGCAAGTCAAATGCAGCTAACTCAGGGAATAGTTAATGCACAGTCGACATTGCAAAACATAATTTCCCCTCGTCTGCCCCCCAGGTACATGTGGAAGCCCAGTAAGTTCGTTTGGAAGCGGCCGTTCCCGAGGAGCCAGCGGAGGCAGGGCTTCGTGCACGGCCGGGCAGCGGCTCCCTCCAGCCCCGCCGGCGGCTGCGCGGCTCGGAGGCAGCGGCGCTGCCGAGCGGGGAGAGCTGAGCCCTGCCCGGGGTCAGGGGGGCGGCTCGCCCAGCTCCGGCAGCGGCAGTGCCGCCCCCGGCAGCGAGCGCCTCGCCCGCGTCCTCCCTGCGAGCTGGAGACGGAGACCTGCGAGCGCTGGGGAGCCCTGGCTGGAGCCGTGCGGAGGGTGCAACAGGTACGAGGAGCGCGGCGGGCTGGCCGCCGCCTGGGATTTTGGAGGCAGCGAGGGAGGGCACTGTGAGAGTGCGGTGAGGACTGGCCGTGAGGAAGCTGGGAGCAGCTTGGTTACTCCATCTGTGCTCTGTGTCCCTGACGGTGACCTCTGAGAGTGTCCTTTCCACTTAAAAGGAAAGGTGGTCTGGGAGGGGAGGGATCAGAGCGTTTTGCTGGAGGTGTCTTCAGCGGGATGTGCAAAGGGACAGCAGGAAGGCTCAGGTTCTGAGGGAGCCCCTGTAGTGCAGAAGTCTCGGGTGGGACACACACACACTTGTGAGCTGGTTTTGTTTCACCCTTAGGGTCAGTGGGTGAAGCATGATGTGTACTCTGCTAGCTAGGAGTTGCCAAAAGGCCTCTCTTCTTGCTTGCACAAAAAGAAAAAGGCCTTGTGGTTTTTTTGGAGAGCGAAACAAGCTGTGTGTGCCTTGCATGGGAGGAGAGGGCTCGGGTGAGGCTGTCAGGAATCAGTCCCTGTGGCTTGGGGCACTCGCTGAAAACCCAGTGCGGGCTGGAGGCAGTGGTGCCTGCACTGGGGATGTCTGCCTTAGGTGCACTTCCCCCACCTTCCGCTAGTACCTCCTTCCTTCCTAGGATGTATTCCTAGGATACAGGGCTCCTCTACTCTGGTGAGGTTCCTCTGCTCTGTTGGTCCAGAGTCACAAGCAGTGTTGGTCCCGGTGTGAGCAGCTGTGCACATCTGGGTGCAGAGCATTCTCTGTCTCCCCGTGACAACTTTGAGACTTCTGTTGGACAAATGAGGAAGATAATGCTCTTTGCCTTTCTGCAGTTTTGTCCATGTGCTACTGGGGAGATGTGGTGATGAGCCATGTCCTATTTCCCTGGTTTTATGTAGTTTCTTATAGTATGGGATTCCCAAAATTAAACAGTTGTTGTTCCAAACTCGGGACATATCTGGGATGCTGAAAAGCCCTGTTTCAGAAATTTTTCTTTGGGACGGAACTGTGAAGCTATTGGAGAATGGTTCTAACACTGCATGGTCATGTRGACTTGAAAAATATACCCAGAGGTCTCCTGCCTCTTGTGCTTAACACTAACAAAGATGAGTTCAGACTTAGTCATGAGTGTTCTGTGCAGCATCCTGCTCTTAGTACTCTTGGTGTTGGTGACCTTCTAATTGACTGAAATTCTGCTAAGCTGTCAGAAGAAAAAAGACTCAAGAAAGAGATGTTGGAAGAGTTTGAGCAAAATGAAGGCAGAAGATGTGAATATTTGTCATTCGTATTTGTAATTTATATTGTGTACATCATGTTAGGAGAAATATCAGTGCTTCAACTTCAGTTATATTTCCAGGGTTTTTTTTTTGTCTACACAACACTCGTTCAAGGACTAAAGGTTCACGGGAGAACTCCTGCTTTGTTTGCAGTTAATAGTCATCCAGCTTGTAGTGGAAATTCTCACTGCATTGTTGGACTTCATGCTAATAAATTTTAATGTGCTTTCAATGTTTTGGGCTTCAGGGTCATTCAAGTCAGGGCCATCCTCCTTGAGTTTCTTCCATACTGACAGTGTTTTCCAGTTTTTCCAGTAGTAACAACCCTTTTAAAAACCATAAATATTTTAGTGGAAATTAACATAGTCCTGAACCTTTTCTGGTAATAACCCCCCATGCCACTAATTGCTTGATAGCTGGTTTTGGCATTGCTGTCACCAAAGCAGGTTAATATTTCTTTCTGTTACGAAATAAAAATACTGAGACGTAAAAAAAAAACCTTATGAACATGTCATATTGCTCACTCTACAGTTCTTTCCTTCAAAATTTCTTGTGTAACACTGCAGGATATTGGTCAGACTGCCTGATATGTTGACCTGATAAGTACCATTTCCACTGAAAGAATGGAGAAGTATTTTGTTCTTTGCCATGCATGTGGTACTATTCCCTATTTCGTAATTGTTAAAATTTGGTCCACAGGACTTGAAATTTCATGGATCAGTTATCCTTTCTACTTTGATTCTCCCCAAATTTTTCAGCATACATTGAATAATGTTTTAAAATTATTGATTGGCATGGATTCATAATTCCTTTTTGAATGTTTTTATAGTTTCTTTACTTGGTTTTGTATTTCCCAGCTGACAATAGAGCTGAATTTCCCTACAATTCTGTCTGTTGAGGTGTGGGGAAAGAGAAACTTCTGATGTCTCTCCTTTTAATGTGGTTTTATTGTTCCTTTGCTGTCTTCTGAGTGATTAATCTCACTATTTTAGTCTTCGAAGAGCCTTTCCAAAGGCTCAATTGTTCGCACAACGCAGAGGATTGTAGCCTCTAGTTTTGAAATGCCTCTTTTGAAATGACAGGACCAGCTCCAGCCAGAAGAGTGAGATGAGGCTCAGCAGTTATTATATGCACAACAGAAATTTCTGTAGCTGTGCAGTTTGTCATGTGGCCAACCTCTTACAGTGCTGTATTGAGCAGACATCTTCACTGAGTTTCCTGCAATATTCCCAGGTCTCTATTGTGGCTTGATTAAGCTAATTGAGAGCTCTGCTAGTAATTAAGCACCATTAATAAATGTAAACTTACCAGCTTTGCATTTAGCCCATCACGTACATGAAAAATTGCACAACTCTGACCAAACTTGGAATTGAATTTTTTTCCCATAAGGAACTAAGACATCACTGTCTTGGAGCACTGGTTTAACAAAGCATTTTGACCTGTGAAAGTCATATTTATTTTCCTAATATACATAGTGGAAAGACTTTATTGAYAAGAAAGGACTTTGAAACAAATACATTGAGAGAAAAAATCAGCTTTTCTCTATAGCAGGAAGAGGAGGATCTTTCTTTTTTAAAGTAGAGATGCCAAGGCTCTGTTTTGCAGATACAGTTTTAAATTCCAGTGGGTCATTAAAAGAGTTTTTTCTGCTGACATAAATTAGCATAGCTGTGTTGCAGTGCAGATTCTTGCAACTGATTCTGCCCCTGGGATATTATGGCAGAAGTCAGGAAACTGTGTTGTTACAGAACTATGTCCCAGTCCCATTTCCTCAAGTGTTGCAAGCAGTAGATACACTTGCATGAGACAAGGATTATTAGGATGACTAGGACTTTTGAAGAAACACATTTATATTTCCTCCTCTCCCATTTAATTTTAATTTTTTCATGTAGCCTTACATAACACAACTGAATTCTTTTGGCCGTATTTTCAAGATCATCTAAAGCTTCTGGATAACTGTTGAGACATTTAATAGTGTTAGTGGCAAACACATAATGAAAGGATGCTGTTGTCCAAAAAAATTAAATGCCTAGGATAAGTTTTTTATTTATTTTTTTTTTAAGTAACTGGACTGTCACAGGGTCAAAGTGCTCCAGTGTTATCTGGCGATTGTCATGTCTATCAATGTAGGGTTTTAGGTGCATAACCTGTTCTAGTCCCATGAAAAACTTCTCCTACTTAAAATATTTATATTTTTTAAAGATGAAGTAAAATAATAAAATCCATTAAAAAGCATCGAAACTTGACATATCAAGTAAAGTATTTGTTAAAATAATACCTGTTACTCTTTTCTCTTGAAACTGTAGATGGTTTTATGAAGAAACCATCTACCTTCTGCTTACCAGCAGTCTTTCAGATGGTATTGAAGGTTTGAATACTTGTCCTGTGTGGGAAAGGAAACAGATGGTATTGAAGGTTTGAATACTTGTCCTGTGTGGGAAAGGAAACAGTTGAACTGTTCTGGAGCTGGTTTAAGACAAAAGAAGTGAAGTGGTCACAAAAAATGTGGAGAACACAATATCAAGGACAAGCACAATTTTTGTTTCTGGCAGTTTTTCATCTTTTTGTGGCTGAGGTGGTCATAGTATAAGGTAGTGTTGGCTCCTTAGAAACCAGGCAAACTGCAGCCCGAGTTCTCTAGGCCAGTAGTCAGTACCCACAGGTTTGGTCGTGGCTGCTTTGTGCTCACAATGGGGCAATGCAGCCAAATCCCTTTGGTCACGCTTCAGAGCTGGGAAGATGAGTCCTGTATAACCAGAGATCAACTGCAGAATGGTAATTTTAGTTTAATGTGTTTAATGTTCCCTTAATGTAATGTGTTTTGAGTAAAGCTGAAGATGTTGCAAATACAGCATTGGGGTGTTGTTTATAAATTGCTATAATTAGGAGCCGGTCTGATCAGTGCTATTAATGTCAGCATGTTCCAAAGAGGCAGGGCTGTTCATTCAGGTTGGCTTCCTATGTAGTCTCTCAATTTGAAGCTCTGTGAATATACTTTATATTTTCCAAATGTATCTGTCACATCCTACCTTAATGGTGACAGCATATCATATCACACTGTGTTTCTGTCTTACTGTATCTACACCAGTGTCTAATGAATGCTTCTGCACAAAGGCTGTTGTACACCGTGCAGCTGAGTGAGCTCCTGTCTGACTCAGATGCTTTTCACTCAGCCCTTTAGCTCTGCAGTTTATGGAAATTTCCCTCCTGTTACACGGTGGCCAGGTTGCACTAACCCTGTGTCTGTTCCCAGGGGCAGAGGAGGATTGTGAGATGCTTCTCTCTGCAGCTGTACAGCACGAAAACATTTTTGCAAGCTTGAAGCAGAGGGGCTGTTACACTGTAGGAAGCACCAAGCGCTTCTGAGCAAGCAAGGTAAGCCCTGGCCACGCGTGACCACTTGGAGCAGGCTTTTAAACCCCTTGCCACAGGAGTTTATGTCTTTGCCCACAATATCAGAAATGTGCTGCAGAAGTATAGTCCTTCATATCTTGAGGCATTTTTTGTGTGTTCCTTTGGTTGCAGTGGTTCATTTGCTCAGTTTCCTCTATGAGTTGTGCAGCTTTTCAGTTTTAACTGGTTTAGTAATCTCTCTTCTCAGAAGGCCCAATACTTCAGCCTTGCCAATCAGGAGAACCTCTTGGCTGTGCTAACTCAGTTTGTGCCTGCCTCTTTGGGTATCGACTTCCTGTCATCTCTGAGATTAACTGAAAATAATTCTTGCCTTTAGTAGCCCTCTCCAGTTTTCTCCACTACCTTTATAGGTTGTTCGTGCTGTGCTTTTCCTTTTCTAACTTGATTTTTTTTTCTTGTTTAGAAGAACCCTGTTGATATACAGTATTAGGATCTCTGCTGGAAACCAGTAATACGTTAATTCTGGCTGAAGTATTGGCTACCCCTATCTCTGATTGGTTCCTCAGGAAAGGATGGAGATGGATCCTGATATCTCTAGTTACTCTGGTGAGAAGCCTACTATTTTGCAAAACAATTAAGAATGTGCTTGATGTGAAAAGTGTGTTCATCCAGTTGAAAGCAACAAGGTGCTTCATGTTTTTAAAGTTAAGCACCACTTAAGCATAAGCTTACCAGCCATGTATGCCTTCAGCTAGAGAAGAGAAGTACAAGAGTTGTTTTATATTTAAGCCAGCAGGTAAAAGTGGCTCTTTGGAACGTGGAACATTCCTTTAGAAGAAATCACAGGCAACAATCAGCTACTTTTAAGATGGATGGCAAATGTGTGTTTGTGAAGAAGACAGAAGTGGAGGCTTGTTCTGTGTTTACATATAGGCCCAAGTTAGCAAGTTTGTTTCTTTGACTAATAAGCTACTTTACTAAATATTATTGAACCTGACTAGCACACTGCTGTGTTATGAAGTGCAGTAGCAAAAATGATGGAAAAAAATTGCTCTACATTGTAAAGTTATGTGATAGTTGAGGTTTAGTTTCTGTGTCTGTTTTACCAAGGAGGTAAATTGTACCTGTTTCTTTGACTGGTGTGGTTTATTTTATTATCGACACAGGATGGGAGAACAACTCTTCCCTCTCCCAGTTATGCATGGCATAAGAGCCTGGAAGAATTGTCCTTTTGGTAGTTCCTTAAATAAGTATCTATCCTGGCTCGTGACTGAGCATGAAGTTTCTCGTGGTTCAGAGTTAAATGTTACAAGGGAATAAAATTCTTCTCGCTAAATGATAGTGAAAACACAGTAGGAGGTATTTTGTTCAGGGAATACAAGCTATTGTCCTACCCTTGTCCAGAAGGCTACATACATCAAACAGAAGATGTCTTCCTTACATTCCAGCTAAATCAATGTTATTTCTTCCAGAATACTGCTGCTTCCATTCCTAGAGATAAAAAAACATAGCTCACTGTCAGTAGATAATTTCTTCTCTTGGGCATTCTGTCCTTGACCAGTAGAAGTTTTTATTTTTCTTAGACAAGGAAGCCTTTCTTTATCCCTGGAAGATTAAATTGTCTTGCTGGTAGATCTGCCTTACTGAAGAAATGGAGGAGGAAAAGCAGATAGGCAAGAAATAGAAAAGAAAATAATTTCAAGGTATCTTTATAGTCTCCTATTGTTATGGTGTCAATTACTGACATATATCACCTATACAGCAAACTTGTCATAGCTTGGGGTATTTCTTTTTTCTTTCTCTCCACCTGGAAGAAGATATATCAGTTATCTATACAAAATCTTTTTTTATTGCTGGACTCATCTTTAAAGGATAGCCGTGATGCTCAGAGAGATTTACTTTTTTACCATCATATTCAGAACGATGAATGTTAAAAGATCATAGTTTTTTAAAATCCAATTGTTCATTCCATGGGAATAATTGTAGAAAATAGTGCCTTTTTCAGCTTTTTGAGTTGGCACAGCTTGTTTTAAGTGCTGATGCCTCACACTACAGAGTGATCCAGAATGGTAAATTAAGCAGTGTATCTGTAACTGTGGGCTCTGATTTAACTATGACACTTCCTGTTGATGAGTGCAAAGTGCATTTAGTTACTGTACACTTGGGCTTTCCAAAATAGTGGTTAGGAGTAGAAAGAAGTTAAAGGAACTGAGAAAACACAAAATTGCTTCTCTAGCTGACAAAAGGGGAGGCACGGGAGCTGTGGTTGGTGATGCCAGGCAGCAGCTTGTTTCTGGTGGCTGTTTTAGGTGTTCTCCTTGCTGACAGACACTGCCACGTGTGCAGCTCTTTGCAGTGGACTTTTGCCTCCACAGCAATCAGATGTCCAGAGCACCAGGAAGGAAGGGAAGCACTTATTCACAAAACAGTCAACTTGCAGACCTCAGATACAGATCTTCCCTTTCCTTGGTGGTGTGGGAAGAAGAATTGGCTTGTTCCTTCGAGCCCAGACATTCAGCCCACCCTTGGAAGGATGGTGCAGGTCCATCACTACACGCTGGTAGTGCTTCTGTGACCCCCGAGAGCAGTTCCTGTCCTGAAAGCTTCTTTCAAGCTTCAGCATTGACTGTGGCCAGGAAAAGTTTGTCAGAAGGGCTCCCAGCTCTCCCTGGGAGCAAAAGACAGAGGGAGGATAGAACTAAAAGGTGAGAGGTGTTTGCTAGTTCAGCTCTCGCTTGGTCAAGTTCTCCTTCCTTGATCTACGTGGTTCTTATGTGGAGTCAGTTCTTTATTTCCTTCCAATTAGAGCTCCATCCTACTTTTCTGTCCCTTCCAGTTTGTGGATTTTAATCCTGTCTCAAGCCTGTCTCACTTGTATTTCTTCTTTTCTTTGCTTTCATGACTCAGGACTATTTTTCTTCATTTCCTTCATGCTATGTCATTTCTTGTGGCTGGAACAGTGTCCTCCTTTYCTGAAAGGAAACATCAGTCCAGCAGGAGGATTAAAGATTTTAAAATAAATTCATAGGAAGTCTCAACTCCTTGTAGAAACTGGAAGAAAATGACAGCAAGTTTCAATTCTAGTGAGCTTTATTTCTATATAGTATAATATAATTCCTAATGTTATCAATATATCTATAAAAGCATAAAGAAAAGTAGGAGTTACAAAAAAAATCTTGAGGAAGAGATAAAATTAAACTTCAAAATACTGTAGAAGAGGAGGAAGGGCCAGAACCCCAAATTGCAGGCTATTTTGGAAAAAAGCAGCTATGGAAATATCTAAAAATGAAGCCAAAAGATGGAAGAAGCCCCCCAAACCAGCAAGAGAGAAGCCCATTTGTGCCATTTTTGGTGAATAGGTTAGGAGCTGAAGAGGAAGGGAAGGTGAAGAAATTTTTGTTTATGTCGTATGCAGAAAGAACAAATAATCACAAATTTTCCTCTGGGTAAAGGGGATCAGAGAAGCACTGTCAATTTGATTGTATTGCTGAAACAGCGTTTAAAAATAAACAGTCCCTCAGCTTTCTCCTCAAACTTCCTCTCTGTCTTTAAATAACAAAAAATCCAAAAAATCACCACAAAATATAAATCTCAAAAATGAGCCATCAAAATGACAGATTCTTCTTTGAACTTACTCTTAGAGGTTAGATCACAAATTCTCTTCTGCTATAATGAGCATGATTAAAACCATAAGTATTTCCTTCCATACCACCTTGTAACGCAAACAATTCAATGGAGAGCTATGAAGTGTTCCATGCTGTACTCTCAGGTAACACTGCATCTCCTACCAGCTACAGCTGCTGTTACTGGGATAAAGATTTGTATAACCTCTGTTCAGTTTCCCACAAATGGAACTTTTCCTGCCTCCAGTGGGGACCTACAGCTTGTGGCATGGGCACAGTGCCTTGAAGACTTATGACCTTTGCATGAAATAAAAGTAGAACTGAACGAGATTTTGATATGAGAACATCCATAAGGCAATGATAAGTTGCATCAATAGATACACCACATTTAGTTTCTTTGTCATAAGCATGGTTACCATTATTTTGCCCCAAAGACTATTTTCAGGTTCGTGGAATTTGCCTAACTTCCAACTCACAAAGCAACTCTGTTTATTTATTTAATTAGTGAGGCAAATGATGATTTGCCTCTGTTCTCATGTGTAGCAATCTGTGTTTCATTGCATATTACAACTCTTACCTTAAATGTTCTGCCTAGGGCCCATGCAGCATTATGGATTTGTACATTGGAAACAAGGAATGCTTCTTCCAGGTACACAGCTAAACAAGTACTGAGATGGGTGAATGTTTGCTTGTGACTTGTAAGAGAAAGGTTGCTCTTGTCCCATTCCCAATTAACTAAATTGTTTTGACTCCAGGACAGACTTGGTTCGGGAAGTGACAAAGAAACCTCAGACAAAACGATGGATTTTTAATTTTATTAACACGTCAAGTTGTTCCCACSTCAGAGTTGTTACTTCTACTTGGGCCTAACAATCCTTACTTTTTCCTTTTGCTAGCAAAATGTTAGGTATGGAAGGCTAGTGCACGTTACTAATATTAGGATATTCAAGACTTTTTTCCTTGTCAAAGAAGAAAATTCTTGGTTTGCCTTTTCAAACCTCAGATGTTTAATTTTGCTCTTGTGTTTTCACAATGCCATCTTAGTAAGCTGATTGGTTTGAGTTAGTTCTAAACGTTGCTCTGCAGAAGCAGGGAAATTGGAGATATCTATCCCAGGCTAGAGAAGTAAAGGAAAAGATCTGTGACCATTCCCTGCTAGGCCCTGAGTGTGTGTCAGATCTGTGTGTTCAACTCCAAAGACCCTGGTGGGATGCTCAGCTCTTACGTGATACCACTTGCTAATAGGAACTTCCCTTGCAGAATTCTGCTMAGCATAATAAGGTACATATTGTATAAGAATAAAACCAGCTCAGTTTTATTGTGTGACTTGCATGCCTGGCAATGAATAGAAGGAAGACACACACCTTCATGAACAGAGAAATTTAATATAGTCTCTTCCTGAAGTTGYACCAGTGGGACTGAAAGTTTATTTCAGCATTCCAAGGGCAATAAAAATCTAAATTTAAACTCAAAACGTACTCAAAAGAGTACCCAGAGGCTATGTGCTGTTCAAACTTTGTTTAGGTCATAACTGCTTATGTAAAGTTAGTTTATACCATTTAGTTGGGTTTTATGGTTTTGAGCAGTATCTCTACTACCAGGAAAGACATAGCAAGTGGAGGGGATGCATCTGAAAGTTCAGCTCTGCTTTACTGTTGCATTTAATGCAGCTGCTCACTGCTTAGTGCACAGCTGTGTGAAGGGATCTGCAGCTCTTAACCTTCGTGAAAGGGAGAGGTGAAGAAGATGCCAGGTGAAGGTTTGCTATATAGCAGGTAAATGCCTGTTACCTATAAAYACAGATTGGAAAGACTGAATATAAACATCAACCAGGTCCTAGCCAGTGGGCCCTCAGTTCAGAGTTTTGTGGGTCCGTTGTGTGTTGTGAAGTCTGTCAGCCTGACTTAGGAAAATTGAATGTTTCAAATTTTCTTGGAGCAGATATCGATGGGAGTGGCCATGGGATGTGAAAAGTGCTGTCTCTCTGACTTTCTCAGTGAGAGAAACTGCAAATTTCCAAGCATTTAAAGTACAGTTTCTGGGTGTCCCTTTGGGTAATAATTAAAGTTACAAGCCATGTTTATTTACTCTCAGTTTGTTCATTCTTTGAAATAGTTCTGCTGTGAGAAGCATGCCCAATATTTAAGGTATTTGATATCACAACAAAGATTGAAGAAGACTAATTTACATAAAAATACCATTTGATATTCGGGAAAGGTCAAGAAAAGTTTCAATATGTTGGAAGACTAATATGCATAAGATGTAATCTCCAAAACTGACAGTCTCTGAAACTACAGATAAGTACACAAAAAACCCAGTTGAAGAGAAATCCTTGCCTTTTATAAACAAGAAGATATATTTACAAATCATCTAATATGTGTCTTCTGATAAAGGTTTCAACATCTTTTTGTTTCTTCTGCATCTTGCCAGTCCCTCTTTTCCATCAGCCTGTTTTATGTACCCTCTGTCCATTTTACCTGCCTTCCCAGATCTGCTTAGATCTCCTTTCATCTTTTGCTATCTGTTTCACCATGACTACTGCATCCTTCTAATTTCCTACACTTTTTGCGTTCAGTTGCATTCAGCCATTAGCATTGCTAATTTTTTCCTGGCCTCATAATAGTATTTTAATACAGTTATGGGGTCCAGTCTAGTTCTTTGTGCACTGAAATTCCCACTAGTCAGTTTTCTTTTGRTGAGTACACACATGGGATTTCCTGTGGTGTCTCTTGTTGTCCAGGCTTCCAACCATCAGAGCCACAGCTGACTCAACTTCTCTGAGAACACCACCTAATTTATTTTCCTTGACTGTCCCACTTCACACATACTACATTCATAGTTTTCTCGTTAGTTTTATTACAGCATTTTTATAAGATTGTTTGTCTTCACCAGGATGGCTTTCCAGCCATGAGCAAATGTTGGTTATTCCTAAAATGCATGCATGCATCTTTCAACAGTACTTGCCACCATGATATGAAAAGAGAAATATTTACTCTCAGTAGAACTGTTACTTTTAACTGTGGATGTGCTAGAGCCTTTTGTTGCTGGATTGGATTGTGCTCAGATTGGACAAATATCTAGGTGTTACTAATTCTTAAGCATTTAGGAGAAAAAAGATGTTTTCATTTCTCCTAGTTTCTTTTMCATGTGTTGCTTTTGGTCTGACCTTAATAGTCTGAGAACTATAGAAAATAGAAATTTTCAAAGCAGATGAAACATCAGTTACAGCCTTAGAGCCTTCTCTGGGACAAAGCTGTTTTCTCTAACTCACTGAAGACATTGCTTCAGGGAACAAAAAATATATTTGTTCTCCATGGTACTTCATTATTTGGCTTCCTTGAAAGACTCAGTTAAGGAGCTGGTTGCTTCTGACAGCAGTAGCAGTTGCTGCAATCCAGATGAAGTCTCTGACTGTGGTTCTAGGATATGTGATATAAACACTAGCATGGATAACTTTTCTGTTATATGTTAAACAACTTCACTCATTTGCATTCTATACTCATAATTTAAGGCTATTGGTATCACAATCAAGTATTCATTTATTTTTACTTGCATAGCTTGCAAGTATTTCCAAGAAATCCAACCTTTTTTTATTTCTTCATAATTATTGTGTAGTCTTTATACTGTGTGTTTTCCTCCATAATTCCACTGATTTATTTTTACTCACAGGACCAACAGTGGCAGCTCCCTATCTTTTTAGATTTATTACACAAGAGTGAGCACAAACAAGAGAATTGTACACATGCGGCTGCGTGCCCAAGAATGGCACAGATTGGCAAAGGCTTGGGTAAATGTCCTGCCAGCCACATGCACATTTTACAAAGTCTTCATAACACCTTTCGGGTTTATGTGAACATGGTGCAGTGTGTGGTGCTACATACACGGCCCCAGGAAATGTATAGAGAAGATGAAGTTAGTTATTACTTGCCATTAAAAATTGCGGAGCTCCTAGAAAAAGAAATATATTCAGCTTTAGTATCTTTTCCCTTCTCTTAAATAATATTATAGTAATTAAATTTTAATATGTAAGTGCTTTGTAGGTCGTTAGTGGTATAACTCTGCATATATGTGCCTGCTTCAGAAAACAATTCAGTCCATAATCTCATAATGTTGATTCTACCTGGCAGTTTTATTTGAACTTAATTTCTTTTTCGCCTAACGCTGTTACCCCAAGAGTTATGAGACAGGCATCAGCTGACAGCACCAGGGGAAGGATAGGTATTGGCAATAGCATAAAAGCAAAAGGGGAGGAAAAAGAATAGCTATTGTAGCATTTATCAGTATTCTATTAATAGTCTACTCAGACAAAACTGTGGAATAAAACAGACATTCGTACTGCAATTTCTTGCAAAGGTTGAAGCTATTCATCTGCATGGTTACAAGGCAGAAGTCTAAAGCTTCCAGATATTATAGCTGTTTCATTGTATTGTTATAATCAGAAGAAACACCTTAAAAAAACTATTGCCTTAGGTGTAAATATTCTACCTCATTCTCTTTGGAAGGAATACAGATACAGCCAGCCATCCTTCCTAGAGTGCTTTTTAAAATAGTGTCTTTATAGGTTAAAGCAAAGCTATAGCCAAATATTCCAAACAAGTAACAGGGGGAAAAATCTTTTAGTTTAGGGCTCAACTGGCCACCCACTGAGGTGGATGGAAAGCCTCTTGTTGCTTTCCATGGTTTTCTATTGTTTCAGTGAAGGAGCATGTTGTCACTGTGTGTAAGCAGGTAGAGATAAGCTGCGGGGGGCTTGTGCTCTGTTTTACTGTAGAGGAGACTTGAGCCACAGGGTGGGAAAGGTGCCCAGGGACAGCTGCCGAGTCTCTGAGCTCGGAAAGCCACCGGACCTACTGCGCTGGGAACGTCTGTAATATCCATGGAGACCTTTGGAATTCCAATCTGGGCGGCAGCTGTGCTCTTACCTGTGTTCTCTTTCAGTGCCCTTACTGAATGTACACTTTTTAGGCTGAAATAGGACTCACTATTCACAAAATGGACTTTCAGGGGAGGACAGTTTAGACCCTGGGCTGGTTTCAGACCCTGTAACTGTGCTGTCCCAAGGCACCTGCATGAGGAGCACTCTCGAGCAGAGATCATCTGACTCGGCCACTGCAGGTGTCTCTTTCTCTCTCCTTGGTATTACAGAGTTTCTAGGGCAGCTGCTTTCTTAATTAGGGACCTCATCAAGTGTGGTCTGTTAGGGAAATGACATTGGGCTCTTTTGCATAGAGAGTTATAAGGGCAAACTTATGAAGCCCAAGTCAGGGGGAACAAAACTAAAGAAAACCAAACCAAACCAACCAACCACACTAAAAAGCAAAACTCACAAAAACAAACAAAAAAATAGGTCAGACACTTGTTGGCTGGGCATTAGCCAACCTGTGGCCTATCGCTACTTTCCTATTGAAGGCATTGCACTTACAAGCTGAAACAAAGTTAGCATTTTCCTTCAAGCTGATATCCTCAGATTTTGTCCAAGGTCGTCTTATAAAGAGCTCACTTCCTCCTTTGTTACAATGTGATTGTTAAGCAAGGAGAAAGAATTACAGTGAACAATACAGGTTGTCAAAGATGGCAGTTCAAAAGGTGCAAAATACTCCTCGGAACTGGTTGCAGTTACCCAACAGTTTCCTCAAGAAAAATGGGGAATTAATTAAAATAATAAATGTTTTTCATTTACTCAAATATTTCATTTTTGTGTTAGGGAAGTCAGTCAGTCTGGTTTGTTTCAAGTTTTAAGATATGTAGAGAGGATTAAAAATTACCCCCTTCCCCCCCAACATTTGGAATTGCAAAAATGAGCTTTTATATTAAATTCATTATTTTAAATCGTGGTTGAGAAAATGCATAGCATGTTTTACTTATTTAGAAAAGCTGTATTTTCCTACAACTGTTTAAAGTAATGAATTTGTTGTTTTGAGAAATCCTGGATTCTCAAATCAAAATGCCATTTGATTTTCAGTTAGAATATTTTATTGTTGGAATTGTAGAACAGAGGTAGTTAACTGGGATCCTTTATAAAACCTATTTAGTCAAAATATTAGGACACTGAAGTGGGTGCAGATTGCATTAGAGAGCACTTGCCATGTTCAAGATTATTGGCAGAGAAAGGAAGAAGAAAAAAATAAGTAATACTATATCAGTATTCCCAGTTGTAAGATTTAGGTATTATTATTTTATGTATTTTACATCATTTTCTCTTCTATATTCAGTTGTGTATGTTTAGATTTTGCAAGCTGAGTGAGAACATTTAAAGAAAGTATTGCTTTCAGGTGGAATGGTTTTCATGCTTAAAAGTTATGAGTGATAACTGGATTGTATTTTTAAGGACAAGCACTGTTTGATGAGTCTGTGATAATTACACCAATGTCTCCTCATTTTTGCTGTTCTCACTAGCCAGCCCTTGAAGGGAAATATTTTGTGTGCACGTTTCTGTTGTCTGCCTTGTGTCAGAAAATGCATGTAAAATGCTACCAAGTCTGACACCTACTTTGTCTCCAGTGTTTTCCTTGTGTAAATGACTTCCCAGCTGCATGGAAATAGGAAAAATGTCTCCTGTTTCGAACAAAACTTTCAGCTTTCTGGAGGTTATTCTTGAAGTCAGTGGGAGGGAATTTAATTGTACTTGTTTCATGTGAGATGAACCAGCTTGAGAAAGTCTGAGAGATGAACTTAGCTCTCCTTTATTTTGGAGAAAGCTTCTGGCACACAGAATGCATACATGAAATGAAATTAACCCATCCACCCCCTAACTCCTGGATGAGAGATTTTTCAATGCACTTGTTTTCATACAGTTTTATGAACATTGAGGTTTCCACTGTCTCAAAGTTCTAAGAGCAAGCTTTAGTCTCTTTGGTAGCTGAAGCAAAAGGAGACACCGTTCTAATTATGAATGATGAATTTAAAATTTAACATTAAAAAGGTGAAATAGAAACCCAGTTACAGGACAATAAGCTTTGTTGAATGCACTTTTGTGTTGCAATATTATAGAAAATTCGCTCACTGAATCTTCTTTTAACACAGAAGCATAAGAAGATAATTCTCTTTTTTGACATGCTTTACCTTTGCGAAGTTACTGGGCTGTTGACAGGTACAACAAGACATGTGCTACACTTACATGCTATTAGTGCAGCAGGCTTTGAAAAATGTCTCATGCATTGGCATATCTGACAATTTAGGGTATTAGTTAACAGTGAGACTGTAAATAGGGTGAATTTTAGCTCCAACTGCTGACTTGAGCATTCAGTCAACATTTGCAGTACAGGGCTGAACAACAAATAATGTCATTTTATGCTATGGAGATGGAAGTTGGCGTTATACAGTGTGTATGGCTCAGCCTTAGAGCAATGGTAATTGCAATGTAGTGAAGTTTTGCATTGTAATAAAAATAGAGACCATTAGTGGATACCATTTATGTCATTAGTATTTAGTGGCTGTGTGTTGTAGCTTTTTTAGTGCTCATAAAACTGTCTCTGCTTGCAGATATGTGACAGCACTGATATAAATTTAAATGTTTAGAAATCCATAAGACATAAAATATAGATAGTAAATAGGAGCATAACATTATAGACAGAACCTTAATAATTTGGCACACAAATGTTTATATATTTGCATGTCTAGGCAGAAATTAGCATAATGGTGTTCACATTTATACTACAGATGAATTTGATTACAGAAAGAATAACAAGTGAGTTAAAACTGAGGCACATCATGGAAAAGCAGCAGAGAATACTTTCAGGTCCCCAAAAGGGAATTTGTGATGTTGGAAGGTACTTCCTCCAAATGAATCTGGTGGGACTGGTGATGATCCGATGCATCTGGTGATTTTTCTCTTTATAGGCTTTTTACTAGTTACAGCACCTTTTCCACTAACTAGTATTACCGTTGTTCTTAAGAAGTGATTATGTTAATTAACCAATAAAAAAGAAAATAAGATTGCTAGGGAACCCAAAGATAGCAGTTGGCTGGCACTAATTTAACAGTCTTGGAGCCAGCCAGCATAGGGAAGGTCATATGATGTCTAGCCCAAACCAGCAATATGTTGTCGGAAATTTGGAGGCTGGTGTGAGGGCAGTGAAGGAGCTGGCTGAGGAAAGACTTCTTTGGAGGAGGGGGTGGGATGGAGTCCAGGAATACAGCACAGGAGGATTTCTCTGAATTCCAAGTGTTGTACATGAGACAAGTGTGCAAGTCATAGTTYGGGCTTCCCAGTGTAAGATTTTTGTTCAGGAAATTTGGAGGCTTGTTTGATTTCCATGCAGCTTTCTCTGGAAAAGCTGTCTTCTTCCTTTGTTTTAAGGAATGTTACTTGAATTCTGCTGGCAGTTACCTTAACATCTTTAAGAGGTTCCCGCCAGAGTTGATTTTTCCTTAGGAAGTTCCCACCATGGTTGATTTTCCTTTAAGAGACTTTTCCTTTGTGCTTTACTGACCCCGGTTTCTGTGTCAGTGACGGATTTGAAGCAAGAGATTCTGAGACTTGTCTTCTGCACACTCCACCCCCATTGTCTTCAGCGCTGACCTTTACATCCTGGAAACACCCTGGAGGTTTGTCACAGAGCTCTCAGGGGATTTGGAAATCAAATTATACAGCACTAAGGGAGAACACAGAAAACTATAAAAACACTTCACTCATTAGGAGTGAAGTGGCAGGAAGAAATGTTAGAGAATAAATCTTTCCAATTAATTTTCCTTTCAGAGCACTTCTTTGTAACATTTTTAATTTTAAGTTTGTATGAATTCTTTGGCAACATGAGTTGGGTCTTTCAAAAGAAAAGAAAACCTTTGATAAACCTTCTGAATCTCTTGACTGAACAATGATAGCACCCCGATTTCTTTGGATCCTTATGGTTGGGAAAGGTGATAGTGGGAACGTACATTTGCAAAAAGCTTGCGGCTTACATTAATAGTTGTTAAGGTTATAAAATGAGATGCTTTTCAGAAGCTCAAGTAATAAGCAGAAGCAAAACACAAGCTTTCTGTACAGTGAATATAAATAATTCTTTCTGTGGCTTCCAGTATTTCTTACAATCTAATTATGGAAAGTGTTAAACTGAAAATCATATTGCTCCTTTTAAAAACATATTTTTTGTCTGTTTATCCGTTCAAAACAGACCAAAATGTAAATCTGTAAAACGCTTTCCATCTTCAAAGCACCTATTTATATTCATCTAAATTCTGAAATCTTTTTGAAACTTTCATTTTTATTTCTGATTGTGGGATTCAGTGTCACTTCTTAGCACATTGAATACTGATGGCTTTGAACATACAGTGTGGCACAAAGCGATAACTTGTGCCCATTACCCTGCTGAGAGGCAATTCTAAAGGAAAAGTGGTTTTTATGCTGGAGTTTTGGCTGATTTTAGAATTAGGAGAAATATTAAAGAGCATAACAAAGTATTTTAATTCCTCTACACACCACTAAATTGTTTGTTACCTTATTTATCCAAGTAACAGCAGAGGCTGCTTTCTGAAACCATTCTTTACTTAGAATTGTACTAAACTCACTAACTCATAATGCAGGTGGCAGATAAGTTTTGCAGTAGGGTGTTGTTCTTGACTGGGTCTGTGCACACTTATCAAAAGCAAATGTAAAGGGAGAAGAATATTATAATCATATAAGAGAAATGGGCTCTCTAAAATCTATTGTGTCATAAGGTAGAAGGCAAAAGACTGTTTGGATTTCTGGCAAAATCTGGATGAACCTGAAAAAATGCCATACTGCAACGTATTTCTACTGGAATAATTGGAGTAACTGTAGTTACCATAAAACCTGATACTAAGTCTGAGTGTAGCACACTCCCTTAAGCAGGACAAGCAGATGCAATGTTTTGAATTGGAAATGAATGTTGAATTGGTGGTACTTGAAAGTACCARTAGGACTGTGTGAAGCATATTTTCATGTTTTCCTGTATTTTCTAACATCTCTGTTTTAAGTTCACTCTTGTTCTGACTGCTGGGTGATACTTGGTATCTAGCTGCTCTCTTGTACTTCTGTCTTGGAGGTAAGCAGTGTATCATCCCAGATTCTTACTTACATTCAGCCTTATGAGATTACCCAAATTACTACAGGTCACAGCTGAGGTGCATTAGTGGAATTTAATAGGAAAGCTTGCCCAATATAGTCTCTGCTGTTCTCACTGCTTCTTATTGCTTTCATAAGAAGTGAGGGAGATTATTGAAAGATGTATTTATAAAATATACAGTGCAGTGCAGCTACACTCCATGTTTATGCCAAATTAGGTGTTGAACCTGAATGAATTTGGGCATCTGCTCAGTGCAGATTACAGGTCACTGTGTGACCTCACACATGTAGGTTGGCCTCCTCCTGGTTTGTTTAATCCATCTACAAAATTGAGAAAAACAAGTACCTCCATGAGGAAACAGGTATGCATCTGGGCACAACTGTCCAGGGTAAATAAATTACAAAGAAGGCAGAGGCTCAGCTGAAGGGATAATAAAGAGGAAATACAAGTCTCTTTGTCTCCTACACACGTTTATCATTACCTTAGTGGTGTCCTGTGTTTACATTTGTTGGGCATGTTTAGTCTCACTGGACTTCCAGCAGAACAGATCTGGGGTCGTCGTCTTTTCCTGCAGTTCAGTGCATGAGAAGCACTATGTGGTTAGGCTTATTGGAGGCAACATGGGCACAAGGCTTTAGTGACTTGTGAATGAATCGATAAAGCATGTTCCTGTAGGTTTCTGAATTGTCTGTCTCATTAAGAATGGAATTGGACAGCAGAAGATCGATTTCTGTGGCAAATCAGAGGGGTTTTATCAGACCTTCATTTAGACTGTGGATTTTTGGAGTCAAAAAGCTTAATCAGAAATATTATACAGGATTTAAACTGCAACAAAGATCATAAACAGTTTAAATGTCCTTTTTCAGAACACTTTTTTCAACTCAGAATTGCATGAGACCTGATCCTTAGCAATGCCCAGAGCTGACTAAATGAGTGGAGAGCTGCTAAGCTCCCACTGCTGAGGATTGTGGCTTATGGAGTACTGAACATGGGCTTGCTTAAAAGATACTAGGAAAGGGAAGCATTCACAAAGAAATGTCACTGCTGTCTAAGGTTATAACTGAGAATCGTGTCTTTGTATATCATAATTGCTTACAGCAGCTCTTGACAATTAGGTGTGAAGTGAACTCTGCAGGACATGCAGTCATCCTTTAGAATCGTCTAAAATGATTATTGTACAGGTATGGAACAGGCTTAAGTTTTGACAGAGAGGTGTTTCGAATCTACTTATTTTTGCCTCATCACCATGTCACTGTGAACTTCTGAAAAAACTTACCCTTACAGATGTGGTTCGTCTGAAAATTCATTTCCTGCATGGCACATCCAGGCTTACTTGAGTGCGGCAGTGCACCTTGGCAGTGTTCTTTCAGAACAGTGTAACTTGCTTGTAGATAATACAGTGTTCATCTTGGAGCCAAGAGAACACGCATGTGCCTTTCTCGCATCCTGAATCAGTGTTAATTTCATGGACAGACAAGGGCAGTGCTGCATATGCATTTCTTAATTTTTTAATAGGCTCATCAAGTTGAAATTTGTATTTCCAAATCCTCAGGGAGATGGAGAAACATGGATGAGCCACAGTGCTGAGTCTAGACAAAAATTAGCTGAATCTAAATCAAGAGCAGCATCAACAGTAATGCTTAGAAGCACAGAGCTTTATTAAGAATTGATAATTTCCAGGCATTACGTTCCACATAGACAATGTTGTAAGATGTTGACTATCAATAAGTTGCTACATATTCCAAACCAGGTTTAAACCAAATAATTTATCATAAGATGTGTCATCACCTGTCATACAGACTTAGCTTTAGCTTGCGTGTGCACACCTGCAGAAGATAACAGTGTTTTCTAGTAAATCTCTGGAGAGGCAGTTACATTAATTTTCTAGTAATTGCTGTGTAAGGATTACATGTTACCTACATGTCACAGGTTTATGAATTATTCATTGTTTGGTGCAAACCTGAATCTTGATTCTGCCCTGTTGTTGTCGTGCTGGGGACTTGCATAGACACCCTCCCTGGCTGGCTGTAGAAGCAGGTTTGTACCTGAAGGGTGCCCATAAGTGCTCTACATACAGAATTAAAATGGTGCAGTGATAGATGCTGGTGATACAGTGCCTTAGTGAGGGTTTCTAGTTCAATTTTCTGTTACACAATCATAATTTTTGATACTGCTTTTGCATTGTTGTGTTGCAAACACYATCAATCAGAGACTTATTAAAGGTGGGCGAAATCTGCAGGATCTAGAGGTCTGGGTAACATAACCAAAATCTTTAATCGTTTTTCAGAGCTTAATGAGAGRTGTAGTCTTCTTTTCTTTCAGTGTTTTCAGGTGTAAATCTTTTCCTTTTCAATGGTGTATCAATTTTTGCAGGCTGCCTCATCATCCAGGAGTAGGAGGCAGCGAGCTGAAGGTATGTGCTTTCTGTCTGGAACAGAACATTCCTTACCTGGGATGAACATCAGCAGCAGTTTCTGAGGAGTTTTCCTAAGCAGGGTTTTAACACTGTCCTTGATGTCCAGAGGAGAATGCAGCTTCAGCCGTGTAGGTTTCTCTGAAGCAATTACTGATGTAAGAGCAATAGTTAAGGGTCTGTCACACTGGAAGGTAAGAAAGGAGTAAGAGACTGATTGTTACTCATTGTCATGTTTGCAGTGGGGCTCTCACTGCAGACAAACTGGTACCTGTCACTCTGGGGGACTATTTTTGTGTTCACTAAAGAAGAATTGGTGTACATTATTTATCTTGATTTTCACAGGATCCATTGCAAAGAATATCCAGAAATGGAAGACTTTATTCTTTCTTACTCAGGAAAAAAGTGTCTCCAAGTCAGTGAGTAGTTTGATTGAATGAGAGCAGTGAAACTAGTCCATGGTGGAAGATTTTTAAGAAGAGAGGTGAGTGGCATTTTTCTTTCAAAATTTGACTGTGGTTACATGGCAGAAAATGTCAAATTTGGTAAGTGGGTTGCCCAAAAATTAGAACCATCCCTCAGAGGTGTGGGAAAGTGCTCTCTGTGTTAGTCATCATTTCCCTATAAGAGTGTCCCAAAAAGGAGTGTATTTGGGTCTGCTCAGGAAGAACATAGGAGATGTCCTTGATTCTGAACTTTGATGAATCCTTCATGGTAAAAAGACTTGCCAAGGATGGAATGTGAGCATGCAGTGGCTTGCACATTTCTGACTGGTGGAATTGCCCATACCTTTGATGAGTCCAGCTCATTCAGGTTGTGGTGAACCAGAACCCCTGGGACCAAACTATGGGCTGCCAAAGCACTGCGTGGAGGGGAGTACCAGTCAGTGAGTGGGAGTGACAGCCTGACAAGTTCCATGGAGAAGAAGATATGCTTTTAAGTATGGGGTAATAAATGCTAGTGTAAGCCACCGAGACGATGGGTTTTCCATTTACAGTTTAAGACTGGAAGTATTTCAGTAGGATGTGTTTTAGTAAAACAGGAGTTATGGGGATTGATATAGAAGTAACTGAATAAAACTCTCATACAGGACATCAGACCAAAATGTCTGATGGCCCCTGTAGATCTTAATAAATTTTAAATGTTAAACTGGAACCTCTCTATGTTAGAGTTTGAATAGCACTTCTTGGTGGATTTCTCAACATCCAAAGTGGCATTGAGGTTTCAAATGGGATTGTAATTTTTCATGAGCCCATGCTGCATTCCTGAGGACAGTTGGCCTTACAATCCTTGCTTGTGTGATACAAATAGCCAGAGTGGACCCAAGCAGTTAAAAAAGACAAATGTGTTGTGGATAAAAAGAAAAACGAGAGTCAGAGGATATTAAAAAATATCAGACTGTCATAGTGTTTTGGCTTCAGTTCCACAGATGGGTATTTAGAGCTCTCCCGTAAATCCTACTGAAGTGAAGGGCTGAGGCAGTTCCACTGACTTCAGTGGGATCATTTTGAGGAACAGGGTTAAGTGATTCTTAGTGAACTGGAACAGAGAAGCAAACTACTGACAACATGGTCATCTTTTGCATCTAGGGCTCTTTTCCAAGCCCTGATAAAATTTGAACCATAAAGAAAAGTACATAGTAGGAAATTGAAGAAGAAATAAAAAAATCCAGAATTAAAATTTTGATTCTTGAGGCTTAATAGAGGAAGGGGAAAACATATAAGCCTAGGAAGTGCACATGGAAGTAGTTCCCAATTAGTGATATTCATCACTAATTAGGGATGACAATCACTGTGGAACCAGAGGGTGGAATAGGAGTAGGGTCTTTACTGAAATTCTCCAGGGTGAAATAATGCCACTTCTGTCTGCAGAGAAGTATTTGCCAAAGCTTGTTCTTTGGGTTGGTGTTTTGTTAAAACTGAACACCTGACCAACAATGTTGAACTATGCTATTTTAATGTTCATAGTCAGATGTTTAAGTCAATTAAAAAATATTTATTTGGATTTTTCTGTATAGAGAAATAAATTCAGTTTAAGAGGTCATGTTAAAGTAGAAAATTAAGCATTTACCGAAGCCAAAATTCTTTTGTCATTTCATTTTATGGAAACATGGAGTCCCTTAGGCATTTACAGTGTTTGGAAATGACTGTCTTACATGGAACTCTTGGTTACTTCTCAGCTCAGGTTCACAGGTTGGTATGGGTTATAATTATCACAAGAATTAGCTGAAGACCATAGCATTTAAATATTTTTATGGCTTATTATCATATTCTAAATACTAAATGGTTCTGTCAAATACTCTCAGAGAGATTTGATAGCTGACCCACCGACTGTGCACGGCCTTTGCTTACATACTTAAGCTACTATTTCTAGGAAGCTATAGCTTATTAATTCATTATTATTTTATTGATGTTCAATTGATGTCCGATTAAATATAAATTAGACACTTGGTAATAATAATGTAATAGGATGAGGCAGGTGAGATTCCCCCAGGATAGTTTGTAATGAAGCTTCAAATTTTTAATAATCCTAAGCTCATAAATAAATTATTACAGCTGAAACAAATGCAAAAATACTGAAATAAGCTATAAAAATGTTAAGCGGTGGTGAAGAGACACATCATCTGCCGGGAGATCTGAGTGATAATGTACATTTGGCACTCAGTCACGTAGGTCAGAATCCCATCGTCGCTCCCCACTCCTTCCAGTCGTTTCATATTTAGGTGTGTGCCTGCCCCTCGCATCCCATTGTTATGCTGCTCCATCCTGCTCCCAGACATTTTGCTTTGCCTGGGAACAGCGTTAATTTAACGCACTCGGGTGACCTCGGCGGCACGGGGCTGACACGGCAGCAGCAGCCCCGAGTGCCGTGCTGTGTCCTGCTGTTCCAGAGCTGCCGCGGAGACCGGGCACTCTGGACAGTTGCCTGTGAACTCTTCAGGGAGAAGTCGGGGGGAGCTGTCTCTTTGACCACACTGTCAGTGTCGAGAAGGACACATCCTCTCACTTAGTTATGTCTTTCATCTTTTCTGCGAAAGGCGCATTTCCCGGTTGCTGCTCTGTTTTTCTTGAAGAGTTAGCAAGGAGACCATAGGTCTCCCTCAGATTAGAAAAGAAAGAGAGAAGAACTTACCGTTGTGTAAGGAAAGAGGGATGTAGGCAAGGAGAGGATTCTGATACTGTATTTTCTGGTTTGTTTGGGGTTTTTGGATCCCCGATATCCTGCAAAGATTTTAAGAGATCTGCAAACCCCCATTTCTTCAGTAAAAACAGCACTGTTATCCCAGCCTTGAAAGACAGAGCGAGATCCCAAGGCAATACTCAGTATCCACGTTTCGTACTCACTGTAGTGGGAATTGCAGAAACTCAGCATTTTGTAAAAGCTGCTGGTAATTTGAAGAGTTAAGTCGTGCAGCAGGGTAGTAAGTGTAAAGAAGCTTAGTGCCTAAAATCAACTTTGCAATATTTCCATCAGTGGAAGTAAGAGATACACAAAAGTCTGACAAATCTGGCCCTGTGATCATAGTCACTGGTTTAGACTTTTGCCTAAAATTATATTCCAGGAATTTGATGGTTATTGAATGGCCAAAGGGTTGCAAACTAGAAATTTGACTAAATACAAAAAAAGACAAATATGCTGCTTTTCTGATGTGAGAGACCTTGGTTGCTAGGAGGAAAGCATTCAAGTGTTTACTTATGTTTTGCTGGGGTTTTAACAGTGTGGGATAAACAGATAACACCACGCCTCTTAAATAACATTCTCTTTCATGGTGAAACTATTACCTAATGAAGAAATTGCAGTAATCACATTTCTGTAAAAATGGGGAGCTATGGTATCTGTGTAATTAAAGTGCTGTATTTTCCCAAACACAAATCTGCTGGTGAATACATTTTGGTATATTTGTGCAATTGGAGATTTTGAAATCAACTTGTTGTTGAAACACAGAAAATTCTGTTGCCTCTCCATAAGAGGGTAAGGACAGAGAAGTCACATGTCTGATTTGCAGCTCCCATAGCAAAATGATGTTCTTTTTGGTAGTTATGGTTATTCCTGTGCATCTGCCAGGAGGCCCATGGGTACAGAAAACAGACCCAGCTTGAATCGTTCTTCACTTTTTCCATGATGTGCCAGGCCAGCATGGTCTGGTGGAATTGTTTGCCAGTTCCTGTCCATACACTTGCTGACACTTCTCTGGGGAACCACATTAAGCAATTGCTTAGGTCACCAGATGTCTGTGCCTCCTCCTTCGTGTGCCAGTGCAGGCTGGGCTTGGAAGAAGGTCCTGCCCTGCTCTTGATGTTGTTTACACACTGTCCAGCTTTCTTGTGGCTCGTGTCAGCGTGACAAAAAGCCCTTCCCAGGCTCTGCTTGCTGCCTTGGACGTAGGAGTGCTGTTAGAGATGAATAAATGGTTTGTAAGATCCCTGCCACTTTCTCATTTAGGAAGTAGAGAAGTCTCAAGGCTAGTTTGACTCTTGGGGCTCCTCTTTTTGCCATTTTCTTGTCCTGCAAGAAAATGAGATATAAATTACTTCAAACACAGCCACCTTCTTCTGCAGCTTTTATGTAAAGGTCTTATAATTGAGGAAATTTATCTGTCTTATAATTGAGAGAATTTATCTGTCTGTGTAAGAACTGAAAGATTAAATAGGCATTAGTAGGCATTAAAGCTGTTTGGAGCCATATGTACCTCTGCTGTGTGTACATAAAGCTGGGCTCAGGGAATGTAGCAAACATTCTGTGGCCTCCAGAGATACCTAAAAATTTGTGATTCTGTAGTTGCCCTTGTGTCCCTTTAAAAGGCTCCTGTTGCTGCACAGCTCTATTCAAAGTTACCTGTGGTGAGGTAGAGGATAACATTTATAGTAATTGGTAATCAAAAGGAAAGAGGAAACAAAAGAAAAGGCCAATAATGCAAGACAATCATTAAGTGCCAAATATAATTTGTCAAAGGTGTTCCTTCTAAATTAGATGGAGGCAGCATTTTTTCAGATCAATACTGCCTCAGTGACTCCAGTACAGTTCTGGTAGCTTTTGGCTCACAAATAGGAAGAATTTTGTTATGTCCTATGTGTAGACATTAAGACCAAAGAACTTAGTGGATTAATAGATCTTGACTGGGGTCAGAAATTGCTGTAAAACTGGGATTGGCAAAATGCAAGAGTTGAAGCTGGCACAAATCACATGCATGGCCTGATTAGCTATGAGCCAGCCTCATAGATCTGTCACAGCCAAGAGTTCAAAGCTCCACAGCAAACTGAGCTCAGTAGTAAATATTATCAAGGAGTACCTGGCCTGTTTCTTGGTGATCTTTGTGGGAAAGCATGTATTGAATTCATTTGGAGTTTGAGCTGCCTGTTAGAGGAAGTGCGTTAAGTATTTAACCCAGCTGTTGCCCATCTTTGCCCTCACATCTTACCCAGCCTGRTATATTTAATTACCAATATAAGGTGTTCTTGCTGAGACTTAATACTGTGTTATATTCTTACTCAGTGTTACTGTGGTGCAGCTGTAAGTCAAATACTGTGTTTTATTTCAAAATACATGGTGGGAATAGAGAAAGCACGTGTCACACAACAGAGAGGCAACCTCATAACAGGAAGTGGCATTTCAATTAAATTTTCAGAGGGGGAATGATATACTGGCTGTTTCCTATATCCAGATATCCCAGTAGGCTGCTGGCAGAAGCAAGCAGCTCATTGCTCCTTGGCTGGTGCTCGTTAGCCCTCATGGTGCAATAGGAGCCCCTGGCTCTGGCAGGATACTTCGTCTGTGGAGATGAAGCTCTCGTAGTCTAAGCAAACCACAAAAACGTGTCCTAAGTCCCAAGGAACAGTCTTTGCACTGGAACTCAGGCATCCTAATTCACAGCCAGCACAACTTACACTCGAGACCAGCTGTAAGTGCCACTCTGGTGTCCCCTGGGAGGAAAGAGTCGTCCATATGTGTGCATACCTACAAACCTGTGCATCTGGCAGCCTCGCACCTTCCTGAAGACAGCTCTGCACTAGGAAGGTGCATCACAGCTGCATTTTTCGTCAGGAGAATATGCTAATTTTTGCTGCAACAACTGTATATAACCTGGCAATTATTCTCTCAAGTCTCTTGGGTTCACTTTATCTGTGGTTGTGTTTAGAATCCTCAAATAATTATGTAATAGGTAGAAGACACCTGATAATATAACAGGCCCTTTCTATTTTTTCTAAAGCTGTATTAATATAATTTCTTAGGTGTCATCGTGTCTTTCTCGACGTCAATCCATTGTGAATCATGCAGACACAGCAGTGAAGGAACAGAACCTGCTGCAGCCTGTGAGCAACAAGAAATTTCAGCTGGATGACTGAGTAAGGGCTTTGCAGGACCGCCAGTAATTTTTTATATTCAGAGTTAAATAGAGCAATAAGATGGAATTTAAGCTTTAGTGCAATGGATTGCAGCTCTTCAGTCAATCAAATTGTAGTTCAATCAGTTCATTTTAATCACTTCTCTGGAGAGAAGTAAACCCCTATGTTGAAGAATATGCAGCAATTTTATTGATGGAAAGTTTAATTGTTTCATTTTTCCTTACCGTCTGTAACACACTAGACTTTTAATCAGTGGGAACTGAAGTTATAATGAAGTAAAGTCCACTTTCCACAGTTCACAACTAGCTGAAAATAATTGGGTTGAGACTCCCATCCAGACAGTGTAATGCCTCTGGCATTTTCCTGAAAACTACACTTAATTGCTTTGCTGATGTTGTTAAGTGGTCCTAAGGGGGATGAAGTAGTAAAGCTGCTCACATATGCAGGGAAACAATACACAAAAAATGTCTTACAAGGTCCTTAAAGGAGGACCAACTAGTGACTAGAAGACAATATATTGCTTTTTTTCCCCCCTTTTCTATACCAGAGAGAACACAGAGGAGAGGCTGATAAAATAAACTGGAAATTCTATAAACACTAACAGTATTTTTGTTTAAGGGCAGTAAACTTGGGACCAGAAGTACAGAAAACGTCAAGGCAGAGCTCTTGCCATCAAACTGGCAACTTAAGGCTAGCCCAAGTCGCTTGGCATTTTTATGCTGAACACTGGTGAGCTGCTGCCTGTCTCCAGCACCTTGGCCTGAGGAACAGATGTACTCTAGTCCCCAGGGAGGGAGGACAGCTTGCTCTCTGTGCTCTAAAGTGACAGGATGTGAGCCAGCTATGAGCTCAGAGCCTTGTCCAGGCATCAGTGGGACCAGCACGTGAACCCCGTTAGGCTCTAACTGAAGCCAGAGAAGGAATAACACTTTGGCATTTCTCCTCGTTTAGTGCATTCTTGGAAAACCCTCCATGGCTGTATGGTTTAAAATGATGAATTAACTGATAGACTCAAGGATATCCTGATGTAGAAATACATTAGTTATTTAATGGGAAAAAAAATTTATTTAGGGTACTGCCTACTGAAATCAGTGTTGGAGCTGTTTTGGGGGGACAACAGGCTGATTTACCTTTCTTAAGTAAGTGTGGGGTTTTTGGTGGTGGTTTTTTTGTCCTTGTTTATTTACATGTACAGGCACAGTATAGTCTTTTTCTCAACAGCTTGACCTTCCTCAGCTGCTATTTGTGTAAACTTCAGGATGACCTTTGCTTATTTTGTTCTTGCTTTCACAGGCTCTGAGCTGAACTACCCCCTGACGACTTTCTAGAAAGGAACATAGGCACAATTGTAGCATTGAGTTCTAAAACTGAAATCTTACAAGCTCCCTGAACCCTACATCTGACCCTGGGTGACTTCAAGAGTCTCTGAGTCGGTACCTCAAATTTTGACCAGCATATCTCTTCCAGCACCTTTTTCCACTGGAACAGGCTGAAGTCTAGACAGGACTCAAGTACCTTGATGTGTAGTCCCATGTTAGCCTGACCATTCCCCATAATATTAATAAGCTTTAACACTGATTTCTCCTATGGTGAAATAGTAACCTCCCGCGTGCTGGAACTGCCAACCATATGCCAAGGAGATCAGCCATCAGTTTTGAGAAGTGCCCAGGGAGTAGCCCATTGTGTGCAATTCACTCTGCTTGCCTGTCTGTGGGAGAACAGCTCAGCAGCAGCAGTGCTGGGGCTCTGCTGTTCCTGGGGTCCCGTTGTGAGATGAATAACGTGGTGTGGAGTGGTTTTAGCAAATGCTGCAAATGAGGACTGTGCTGTGACAACTGATGGGAGACTGTGCTTGGGTTTTGTGCTCCCAGTGGTGCTGAGGGACGGGAGGAACCAGGGCAAATCTACACTGCAGAGAGCAAATAACCAAGTGGATGTGGCTGGTTGGAATTTGCCACTGTGTTGTCTGGCTGTTTTAGAGGGTACTCTGCCCTGTTTTAGAGTGTACCCTACCCTTCTTTCAGGGATGGGGTCGCTGTTCCAGAAGGAGGAGTTCTTCCTGGAGCTGTAATGCAGTCCCATGCAGCAGCACAGCTGCCAGCTGGCCCTTATTGCCGAGCAGAGCTGCTTTGTGGGGCTCACATGCTTCAGTCTTACCCTGGGTCTCAATGGAAACAGGAGGGAGGATGATTTGACACACATTCTCCTGATTTGACATACTGTATGGTTACAGCGTGGTGTGTCCTCCACAAGGAATCCAGAATACATGTTGCTGTACAGGCACAAATCTGACTGTTCCCTGATAAACTGTTCATGTGGAAAGATACAATTTGCATGGTTGTCATCAAAGCCAGTGTATGTATTCATTTGTGGACGTGTGTCAGACACCATATGTCACTAATATGCCTTTGATATGTTGGTGTCTGAATAATTTTTTTAACTGCTGAATGGCATATGTTTAAATATAAACATCTGTTCTCTGTCTGTACTGTCTGTATTCTTTATTTCTGCATTTCTTCTGATTAAAAGTTTGATTTAAAACTAGAAAAATGTGGGATTCATCCTATTTTAAAAGAAAAACTTTGTAGTATCTCACAGATGAGAAGGTCATTGCAAAGAGAATTTTTTCCCTTTTGGTAACCAGAACAAACTCGGTTTCCAGGCAAAATAAAATTTAGATTTGACTAGAAGTTTGTTAAATGAGAAAATGATCATTTTAGGGTTGGGCAGGTTCTGCAATGTATGGATTTACTGAAAAGAAGTCCTTGTAAGAGCCATATGTTAACACCATGATGACTGTAAATTGGTTCTATACAGAAACTTTTCTGATGCAGTTAAAGAACTTGCAGTGTAATGAACGACTTAATAAAGGAATGAAATAATGCACTGTGTTTGTTAGGTTATTCATTATACATGGGTGAAACTCAAAACCAGTGTCACAACAAAGGGACTCAAAAGCAGTTATTGCAACTCATCAATCAAATGAGCCAGTGCAGCACCCTTCAGGATGCTACAGCCAGCCTAAAAGGCTCGGTTTGGGCTAAAGTAGGGAATGGTGCTTTACTATTATAGCAAAACAAGAAGGGACTTTGTGAAGCAGCTGGGGATACCTGGGGAGTCCAGACAGGAGTGTCTAATGCTGAAGTACAGGAGCTTATGCAAAGTGAGCAGCTGTGCTGGGCTCACCAGCGTGGTGGCAGGAAGAGGCCCTGGAAAGAAGCAGCCACAGCAGCACATGGTAAACCTGTGGAGCTACAGGTACCCCTTCAGTGAACCCTCCAGCTGAGCTCTGTGAGTGTCCCATGAAGCCTGTCTTCTGCCTTTTGTTGAGAACTCACCCAATTTAGCAAAAAATAACAAATGTCAGCTCTTGGTGGACTTAGACAGCCTGGGCTTCATATTCTGTTTGTATGGTTTGGCTCAGACCTCTAAAAAACAGCCATTGCGTATAACAGGAAAATCAACCCTGTCTAAATCCAAAAGCTTCATGTCATTGTCACAGAGTCATAGCACTTCATAGCCACAGCTTAAAGCAAACCAGATGAAAACAAGCCACGAACAGCTGAGTGCTGTTGGCCACCAGCTAGTTCATAAAAACTGCCCCGAGTAGCCCAAAGTGCAGCTGCAGCCATGGCAGAGCCACTGCCCGGGCAGCGGGGCCGGCCGGGACGAGGGGCCTCGGAATCAGTCAGTGCCATCTTGTGGCATTTCAGGATATTAAAACGCCCCTGAGCTACAACAACTGCAAATGTCCTCGGAATCCACCACAATTCCAAAAATTTCGATGGTACTGGCTACAAACCGTACAGCTACGCACGCCTGGCCATAGCTGCTGCGGCTGCGGTGGAGAGCCTCAGCACCTGAATGATTAATGAGGCAAACGCCTACCAATTATGGCTCATTGGAGGTGCTCAGATTAATGCATGTAATTAGAAATCCCGGGAACAGATGGAGGATTTTGCAACATCAAAAGCCTGCTCCTTATTAGCCGTGCCCCGCGCTGGGCAAGCGAAGCGCCGGGCCCCGGGCTGCCCTGCACAGCCATATCCTGGGACAGAGCCAGCACCCCGGGCAGGGGCTGCTCCCACAGGACACCCGCCCGGGGCTGGGCTGCGGCCGCCTGCAGCGCTGGCACAAGGCTGAGTTGTGCTTCAAGCCGCCGGACAGCCCCAGCACCACCCACCCCGCAGGGACCCCTGCGAGCAGCACGAGTTTGATGCTCGAAGGTGGCTGCTGCTGCTGCATCATTTGCAGGGTCAAACTCTTCGCTCCAGATCCCCAACGCTCGTCCCTGGCACCAGCCTCAGCTGCTATTACTGACGCAATTAAAAAAAAAAAAAGAAACAAAAACAATTCCCAACACATATCCTCCTCTTCCCGTCCACCCCAAATAGGGGGTAAGGGCCTATAAGCCTTCATGTTGTCATTTTATATGTATACTAACCATATAAAATACAAACAAGAAAATTAATAATATAACCTGAGACACATATAGTATTTACCTACTGTATAAAGCAATTTATATACTATAGAACACAACCAATAGATAAAGTATTAATATAAGTAATGCAGGAATACATATATAAAGGCAAATATATAAAGTAGCATAAAAATATATAGCATATAGGAGTAAAAATTGTATAAATACAAATAATAGAATTGTAAAAAAATTATAAGTAATTAGATATACTTTTCTATATATTGTGTGTGTACATATATAAGTAAAAAAATGTGCTGTTTCCTAATAATGACTGCTGCAATACCAGAAGGGGACACATACTGTTCCTAGCAGTGTAACATTTATTGCATAAAAAGGAAGGAAATAATAGCAACTTGAACAAGATTTAAAACAGCTCTGAGGCCCGTTCAGTCAGCTGGTGGCCAGTGGGTACACCAGGGGAACATCACTTCTTTACTGCATCAAAGGATGCTGAGGGAAGGTGGGCAGACTCTTGTGTCCTTGTAGGTAACACAACGGCTCACTAACACCTTTAATTCTTCCTTGTCTCGTTAACTACTTTGGTCCTCTTCAAGCATCCCAGACGTTCCTCGAAAGGCTTTTGGGGAGTGGTTATGGTGTACTAACAAAGTTACAATAATTTCTGCTTTCTATGTTCTCCATTTCTATCAAGTATTCAGAGATTTTTTTCTTTCAGTGATCCCAGATTTAATATTTTAAGAAAAATACAGTGTCATTTTTATCAATTATTCTGAAAAGAAAATCATTTTCCCACTATGCACGTTCCATTCAAAGACTCGAGCCCTGATGTTCATTTAGTATAATTTTAGTAATAGTGGGCTTCTCTCAGCTTACAGCTTTGCTGGGAAGTAGTTTGGTACAGTTACTGAGTGCAATTGTGGTGGGTTTGCTTTAAGGCACTGAATCCTTTTATAATCTGTATTGTGAGGACAGTAGAAATGTTCTGATCACAGACAGAAGTTTTAGTATTTACAAGGAGTCAATTAATAGTAAATTGAAAATTGATTTTTTCAATATTAGTTTGATCACAAAGACTAAAAATCCCTGTATAATAAAGGGATGTCCTAAAATGTCACTATGATTTGTTACACATATGAATGGGTTCAGTCCAGCTTGAACAAGGCAATTCTTAAGTTTTATTTTCCTAACAAGGCAAATTGAGCTTTTATCTTCTATTACTGTAAGCTGTGTTATTAAACACAAAGTAATCTTCCAAATAGTTTGAAGCCAATATGATAATTACAACATAATTGATTGCAATTGCTTTTTCCCCTAAGATGAAAGCAAATAATATTTCTCCCAAGTGTCTCTAATTTTCAAAACTTCATATAGACTCCTGTTGGCTGAACTCTCACTGCAAATCTATAACTTAGATAACTATTTCCTCTCTGTCATGCTGGAAATGAAATATACTTTTTGGACTAAGATTTATTTTTTCCTCACTCATTTCCCATCCCAGTAGCAAACATCGAGTTTTATTTTCTAATGGGCCAGATGTTTTCTATTTTTGCATTAAAAAATTCCCACTAAGCCATCTCAGAGGGGATGATATCAGTCTGAATTCCCACTACTTTCCCCTGGCCAAGGTATGTCTAAGCATTATTTTGTTGCTCATCAGAGGGCCTGATGTAGCTGCACTGTGGCTGGGAAGGGACTTTCTTCTGATGTAGCCATAAAATACCCACAGTCTGAAAATCTTTCACCATGTAACTGGGGAATTATGCTCCCTGCAACAGTCTCAGAAGGAAAAGAAGCAGAAAATACTGCAGCTGCCACTGAGAGGTAAAATTTGAATCCAGTTCAAGATTTGAATATCAGAGGTACCTGAACGTCAGTGTTCTCAGCACTCCCTTTTCATTTCGAAAAATGCAATAGGGATGAGAGCACACATTTCAAGAGTTCAAGGGTTTGTCATTTTAGATTTTAGGCTCTAGCTTTCAGAGAGACCTTGGTTTGCAATACCCCAAATTATAAAGTGACCAAAAATAACACTCTGATTTAACTCTCCTAATCCAACATTTTCTCCCATTTCTGCACCTTACAAAAGCATTCGCAAAAAGTCCTGATTTGCCTGTAGGATTCATTACTGCCTTATGGCACAATACATTAGACTGGACTTCCAAGTTAGCCCTTGGAGAGATTGCATTTCTACTTTGTAATGATTTTACCATTGGAAAAGTTCACCTAGAAAGATGCCTGGAAAACAATGAAGCCACTTAGGGGAATTCTTCACTTGAAGTGTCCATCACTCCACAGTAGAAGAATTAGAGGGACATGTTAAGCTTGCTACATCCCCCATCAATCTTTTGTTTATTACATTATCAAGTTGCTTGAACTGCGAGAGATTAAAACAGTTGGGTAAGTGCAAAGCATGGAGTTACTGAGCACTTTGATTATGTCAGACATCAAACCAGTATTTGAAGTGCAGAACTACTGAGCTTTCCCTTTGTCACACAAGCAGATGTTGCCGGAGGCAAGGAGCAAAGGAGCCCTGCATTTTTTTTAACTTGGCTGCTGAACTTTGCACTACCTGAAGAACCAAGCACCGTGTGCAGCTCCTGGTTAGATGCCTTTCAAACCTGTCTTCTGCCTAAGGGCTACCAGATGTGCAGCTGAGGCAAACAGATAGATTTTCCCATTGTGCATCTCCACAACCTGAGAACGTGCTGCTTATGGCTCTAAGTAAATGGTTGGGTCGCTGTACAACAGGTGAGAGCTTTATTAATTTAGGAGTCTGACAATAGCATTTTCCCCTTTTGCTCTACTTTAAGGAGAGTCCTTCCCAGTATGAGAATAAGCTATTAATGAGCAGAGATGAAACATCTAGGAAGGAAGACTTCATCCTGGATATTTATTCAGAATCACAGTGCAGGTTAATTCAGCTTGAAAGATCCAAACAGAACTATCTGCCATACTTATTACTTCCTGATAACTGTCATCTGCCAAGCATACATTCTGCCTACCTTTAAAGATGGGTGGGAATTTGTCCGTAGGGGAATCTTTAGGTTTGGTGACTTTCCTATGCCACTACCTGGATGTCCATTTACTCTGAAGAATCCAAGAAACACCCAGTTTCTTGCCCAATGAACTGGCTCAGGACACTGGTTTGCTGCGTAAGTACACTCGTGCCTCTCACTTCTCAAGTAAAAAAGTGCTTCCCTCTCTTTGTAACAACAATTAAGTAAACCTACAGGAAATATTATACCACTTTTTACAGATGTGAAATTCATCTACAGTCTTGTGATAGCGAATACCAGAGGTTTCATAGACCATCGATAGAACTGCACCCATCTCCCTCAAACACAATGAGCTGTACAACATTCCCTACAGATTTTCTTCCTGCACATGCATCATATATCTCTCACTGGAATATTTACAAATACCCCCACTGCTACTGCATGTAACTCGGTATGACAGAGTGTCTGAAATACCATGCTGGAAAACTGTTTCTGTCTGCCTTACAGAGCAGCGAAGGTTTGAGCTGGTGGAGTACTGAGGGTGCCAGTATTCGCTTACATGTAGATGCCACAATCCCATATTATCATAGCTCCTGCTTTGAAGGAGCAGCACGGCTGGCACTGGCAAAGGAAGGTGGGGTTTGGAGGGTGAACTGATGCGAATGCCACAGTGAGAGAGTTCATTTAGGAAAATTCATTTGAGAACAGAACCTACACAAGATTAACAATAACACAAGGTGCACCTCAGAGCAGAAACCCTCCTCTGAACATATATGGACCGTAATATTTCCTAATTCATAGCTGTCCATAAACTCTTTTTAAGCACACTTGTCTATGCCTACTTCCAAAAAACTATCTTGATGAGATTTTAAAAAAAAAAAAAAAAATAGACATTGGACTTGTACATAAAATTATTTTCCCCCTAGATATGTTCCTGGTGCCTTTTCACATTATGTGTAATCATGAGTGACCCCATGGTCAATTATTAACAAAACCTCACAGAAAGCCCTGCTAGATAGGGAGAAACATGAAAATCTCAAAAAACCAAGTATTTGACTTCTAAACAGAATGCCTGCCTAAGACCAAACTTCATTAGGGAAGTCCTCCAGGCAAACATCCTCTCATTATTTATTGTCATGGTTTGCTGAAGATTCCTCAGTATAACTCACAATTGGGTCTTAAATAAATCTCTCTGTATAGTAAATGTGATATTCTTGCATCTAAGCAGCAGAGTTAGCTGAAAACTAAATAAGACCAAAATTTCACATTTTAGGGACTCATAAACAGCTTAGAGTCTGACAGTAATGCAACAAGAGGCAGAAATATGACTGACAACATATGGCTGAAAAAGTGAGGTCACAGTGTCTGTACAACATAACAACGACACAGCAAGACTGCAGAGCAAAAGCAATTAGCTGACAAGAGTTGGGAACGTGGAATTACTTATGGTGAGGAACTTCTCTATAGGACTAGGATGGTGGTGTGTTTAAGATTAACATTTAAGGCATGAAGGCCTTGGATTTAATGCTTTGCTTCCCATCCTTCATCCTAGCTTCTAGAGGGTCAGTCAGGCCTAGGCTCTCAAATGTTTTGAAGCACTCTGATATCCTGGAGGACTTGGTCTAAGCCTCCTAGGGTTCAGCTGCTCATCTGGAAATAGGGATACTAAAGCTTCTCTTTCCCACAAGGGTTACTGCAAATGGGAGGGTGCTAAAGACTGGGAATGTTTTATCAAATAGTTTTGCTATGAATCTTTCCAAAGGGATGAAAGTCTGATAGATTTTCCTTACAAATCTTATCACATCAAAGGGTTAACTGATGTTTATGCCTAAGGTGACCATGACTTCCATTTTTGATTGTACCAAACTGATGAGACCTCTTAAAGAAGTCCAGAATACCTCAGAAATTCCCATCTCTATCAGAACTGGGTGAAGTTCTCTTCAAGGAGAAAATCCTCTGGTGTGATCCATTTTTCTGCTGTAGTTAAATATTCTTGGGCTGATTCAGCATCTGAGCTGATGAGTTGGCCCCTGGAAGCTCTTGCCTTGGTTGCTCTGGAGAAGGCTGGAGGGGCAGCACAGTGGAAAGTTCCTCTCCTCACCAGAGGACACGAGCAGGCCACTCTTTCCAGGGCACAGTCTCCTGACTCCCTTGCTTGGCTCAGTGCACTGCCTCTGCTCCTGCCCATAAAAGATTCATTCTCTTAAATTTCATATTTATCACTTTCCATAACAAGGTTTCTCGACTAAGATAATACTATAGTCAAACAAATGTAAAGCTGGCGAGGACAAACGGCAAAATAACTGAAAAAGGCTTTATTTTACTCAGTGTGGTGAAAGGGGATATTAATACAAACAGATGGCTTTTTTTAGTGCACCTATTATAGAGTCATGCCCACTCTTTGCTGAATGCATACCTATGAGACTCTGTGTGTGTAATAAACCCCTTAGTTTATTAAGCAGTTTTTTCTATTCTGCTATGTCAGTCTAAATTCACTTTGAAGGCAGGAATGATGGAATTGTTCAATATATTGTGTGCATAAGGTTAAGACCTCTGCAATCAGCCCCTGAAATACCACTCTTTTCTTACTGTTGGGGCAGCTGGAATGAATTATAAAGTAGCCTCATAAAACATTGTACTAAATCTGAGGCCTCTGAATATGTAGTGCTTGAGTGTTTTTGTATTCTTTATAGCTTCCAAAATATTCACAATCTTTATAGGATTTAAAAAATGAAAATCGAGCATACTATTTTTACTGAATGTCTTGTTTCTAAACAAGGTCTCAATCCTGCAACAGCTCAAATGGGTGATTGGCCTTGTGCTTGTAAAGAAATGTGCCACTGATTTCTGCACCCATTTTTGTTTGTGTTTTGCAGGAGACGTCTTAGAGTTGTCATTGTGTCATCCAGCAGAAAGGGACAGGTACATCTGCCTGAGTGCTGGGCTTGCTGTGGGGGACACATCTCCACACTGAGACACATCCTAAGCTGAGGGGGTGAAATGCTTTTGGTTCAGAAGGGGGACAGAAGGAATACCCTCACCAACAAATCCCAGACCCCAAATACCTTGCTCTGCACATAACATCCTCTGTTTGGAGGAAGACTGACCCAGCCAAGGTGGAGCACCCAGTGTAAAGCTGTCATCGCTCCTCTGCTTTGCCACACTTATTAAACTTACTGGTTTCATTCTCTGTAACATGTGCAGCTAGAATTTTATCAGCCACCACAATGATCTTTTCCCTTCATCAGCTCTGTGGCAGCAGCTCTGCCTCCTGTCAGTGCTGTTACCAGCAGGGTAGCTCCAAATAATTGTTTCCCACACACAACAAGGGCCTATACAGCATCAGGAGTGCCCATGAAACAGGAATGAACAAACAGAAAGTCCAGTTGCTGAAGTTTATCACTGGTGGCTCTTATTCTGCAAAACATTTAAACACCACAGTTTCACTAAAGCTGCTGTCAATATTCATTCAGTGCCCACAGGTGAAGACAGTTCACCAGACTGCTGTGTTAACACCACAGCTCTAACTTGCTTATGGAACTTGAAAACTTTCCCAGCAGGAACAGATGTAACTTTCCCTTTGAACAGATGTAAATTACATAAAGCTTTTAAAAAACCTAAGCTTTATTTATAAATACCTTGAAGGGCCTTAAGGAAAAGGTGTTAACATGGTGAAAGGCCAAGCTTAACCACTCCATGCTCCAGGAAGAGAATGCTGTCAACTGAGTTGGGAAAAGCCAGCCTGTCCCACTCACAAAATTTTGTCTTTGTTCTCCACATGAATCAATTTGTATCTGCTGATAACCCACTTCTTTCCAAGGATTTCAGGTTTGGGATTCCCTTTGATGCTAGACTCACTGCTGGGAACAGTAAACCACTCTAACTTTGATGAAGCTACAATTATTCCCTCTAGTCAGCTATTTGATTGTTTCTGCTAAAAATCTTACATCACCATTTCACTTTGGGTAGGCTTACCCTTTCCTTCTTTCTAATTTAAATCACGCCAGAAAGATACAAATAAGATAGCCCAAGAAGTTTGTAACATTTTCATATAAAATATGCATAAATTCACGCTTCCCTGTACCATGTATGACTAAAATCACATCAGTGACCACAGCAACCATCTTTTCCTTTCGTCACTCCTCTCAGCAGCAGCTCTGCTTCCCATCTCTGCTGTCTGTGGTGCCTCCAACAGAGTCACGGGAGCACAGAAACCTCCACGCTCGGGGCTGGAGGCGTCTTGATGTGAACACGTGTTGGTGCCAACACTTCCGAGGGTTCCAGCCTGCCTGGAGCTCTGGAGTGTTACATCGGGCAGCTCAGCCTGGTAATGGTAACCTAAGCTACCAGCAGCAGGGAGGCGTCTGTGCTGTGCTCGGCTTCGAGCAGCGCTCGGAGCCTGTGACACTGCCTGACACTGACTGATTAAGATACAGGTACTGTGGGGCTGTCAGGAAAGAAGAAAGAGGACTTGCAGCGCTGTTGTTGCTCACGGATCTCCAGCAGAGCAGCAGCCAGACACCGGTGCACAGCAGTGTCGTGCTCTACCACCTCTGTGGAGAATTACTGCCGAGTCAACCCTGAAGAAATTAAGAACACACCACGTTTTTAACAGAGCCTGTCCCTCCACACAGACTCCAAAGACTGTGTATCATAGGTGATCGAGTCCTTATGACTGGGAGGGGACTGTGATAGGAGGAGATGAGGGACATATGAAAAGGACAAAAGCATGAACTCAATAATGAACCTAATCAGGAAACCATTAAGAAGGCTGCTCCTGACTGCAGCAAACAAGACCAGATCCTAATAGGGAAAGAAACAGAACTACCTAGTTATGCTGCAGATATAGACTAATCTTCTGTTCCTCCATGCCTTTTACTTACCATTTTTAAAAACCAGACATTCAAATTTCTACCTGATCACAATTTTCTGGGTATCCCCAAAGCTCATACTATTCTGCTAGTGGGAATGATGAAAAGGATTACATTGCCAGGTGGCCTGGGACATGCGGCTAGAATTTTAATTTTGTTTAGTTTAATTCTTAGGGCTTTCCCAGTATGAAAATGCAGGGTTTCCCAATGTACCTTTTCATCTCATCTCACAAGTGATGAAATAATCATTTCCCTCTTCTCTGAGAGTGATTCTGAAGCCCCCAGAAAGACTAACATATGCCCAGACTTGGGGACACTCTTGAGCTCAGGCTTATCTTTTTCTCCTTCTGGAGTGACCTCTCCTCCTTACAGCCTATGCAGGTAGGAGGGCAAGCAGGAATACAGAAAGTCTCAGCTGTCCTGAGAAATCTCTACAGACCTAAGAGTCTCTTACTCATTTGTGTGCCAGACTAGGCGTGTTTCTGTCACCTGTATGGTGCCAGAATTGTCCTTGTCCTCCATGAAGCAGAGGAAACTGGAAAGATTCTCATCTTCCTTCCACTAGGGAGGAGGCAATTTGGCTTCCAGGAGCTTGTGCTCTCTATCACAACTGGGCTGTTTTCATCTTGTCACTCTTAATAAATATTTAGTGGGCAATTCACGTTTTCCCTTCTGCTCTGTGTAACAGAGCTGATTATTGCTAGGGTCAGGTGGCTCCATGAGCTAATTAATATTCACCAGTAGCAGTAAGAAATAAGTACAGACCTCATCTCCTCAGCTTTAATTACAGTATCAGTGCTATCAAATTCCACGTGGATACACCTCCCACATCAGCTCCAAACAATTTCAGATGTGTATACTAACAGGATTCACAGCATCTTTAACTCATGATCTTCTGTCATTACAATGTAATTACTCTAATGCATCTTTGCTGTGCAATGCCCGCCAGAACTAACAACAGTTGAGTGCATCTTGTAATGACAGAATAGAGATATCAACGTCAGCTTTCAGCTTACAGGGACTTGCAGCATTTCTTCCCATCGCAGTATTCAACATTTGCGAGCAACCAGACTCCTCCCTGCCTCCTTCCTTCTCTATATTTACTTTATGAAACTTTTATATTATTCTAGCACTGAGAAGCCCCAGGTGGCACTGAAATCCCAGTGGGAATCTAGCATAAGTCAATGAAGTGGCAATAAATTGTCTCACCTTGATAAGCTCTGTGGATATAAGAGAGGAATAGAGGAAGGTGAGTCAGGGAAGAGCAACTGCACTTTGCACCTTGCCGAGCTATGGGTGAGGAGCTGGGCCTTGTGTAGATGTGGGAAAAAAGGTTTGGAGAAATTGGACAGAAAATGCAGTACTGGATACTTAAGTTAGCAAATATCCCTCGATTAAGCGCTGGTGGAGGTCAGATACAAAAGTCAGTTAGAGAGAACCAGGCAAGCTTCAAAGGGTCTTTGTGGCAAAGAGGTAAAGGATGAGCCAGTGCAATACCCTGTCAAACGGCAAGCCACGGAGATGATTTCAGCCTTTCATTTCTACCACTGTAGAAAGTGAAGAACAAGGTACACATTCCAAATACATAAAATGGGATGAATTTTTGAACCTACATAAGGACTTTTAAATGAGAACTAGCTGCAGACGTATCTCACAATGCACTAAGCAGAGTATTCCTGTGCCTYTGCAGAGATTTACAAAACTCTCTCAGTATATCGTCATCAGTCCTTTTACTTTTCTTAAATGGCAATCATTTTAAACTGAATAATAGCCTCTATATTTGATGCATTTGGCTTTCTATGTGATAACAGTCACTATGATTAAAACATACATTATCAAGCCTTGAAAAAGAGAGTTAAACAGGAACGGCATTACATTGTCACCTATCCAAATTGTATTGGTGTTTAATTGTAGCTCTGCAAGCAAACATAGAAAGACAAACAACAAAGAAACCTCCAGTTTGATTGAAAGTGATTAAGAGAGGAAAACCCAAGASAGATAATATATGAAGTTTCAGGGAAGACACATTCCTTCCCTGAAATGCAAAGGCCCTTCTTGAGTCTGTGAGAGGTAAAGCATGGGAATAGTGCAGCTGTTTCTGGGAAGTTGTCTTTGAATGAAAATGGAAATTAAGAGCTGCCAGGCTGATTTTTATCTCACTTGTCAAATTTATACTGTATATGTTCACTGATGTTCTGTAATATCCCAGTTAACTCTGTTGTTTGCATATTAACTGTTTTGTGTCCCAGGTGCTCATACAAGGATCATAAATATTTTGTGAAGGATATAACCATCACTTTCAACAGTATAAACTATTGTTTTTCCAAACAGCTTTCCCTCTCTTCTTGGGGAAGAGTCAAAGAATCCCTGAAGAACTGCTTTAGAATGAGCTTTTTCAGCATCAGCTGACAGGGGCATGCAGGAAGCAGCTCCTGAGCAAAAGTATTTCCATAACAATCACTTTGCGTCTAAACTCAGTGAGTTTACCTTTAGGGCTAAAGTGATCCCAGCCATGCAGACATGGAGGGTGATGCAGTTTCAGGGAAGCTGGAAGCTAGCACATAGTTCTGAGTGCTTGAATCCAGGATTTGGCTCTCTCCAGGAGTGCATGCGTGAGAATAAGGGTCACATGTATAGTTCACATATGGAATGTGCAGAGTTCAGACATGGAACTGGACAGACATTTTGAAAATGGACATGGTTTGTGGTTTCACAGGGCATCATCCCTAACTATCAAGAAGTTTCCCTGGTTCTGTTCCAGAATGGAGAAGGAAAACATTTTTATCTACTTTAACATCACACTGGCACTGTCAGATGATTCATAGGCTCTGGAGAACACAGACATTACCAGCTCAGCACATTTGTGTACCAATCACCATTTGTCATATGATGTGAGTACTTCCCACAGTCCTAAAAAGGGATTTGTTTTGTGTATCATTTGCAGGAAATGTAACAAACTCCACACTGAACAGCAAAATGAAAACAGCACTTGATTGTTTTATTGAATATTTGCCTATTTACTTGGCAAAACTTCACTTTAGGATTTTTTTTATGCTGTCTAATAAAAGAACCCCAACAGCTGTCTTCTCTGTGGAGAAAAGCTGTCAACATCCAGTATAATTTTCTGCATAGAGTGAAGTACTTGAAAGTCCCAGATCCATTTTAATATGTGAGCTGCTCTCCCATTTGTATGCAGCTGGAGAGAGTAGTTTTATCCTCATTTAAAAAAGCCATATGATGGATTTCTTTCTTTAAACAAATACTGTCTGAAACTTTTCTTTTTTCTCTTTCCCCCAGCATACACCTTTCCTCTCTTGTCAGGCACCAGTGTGCTGAAATCACTGCATACTGCTGACATCTCACTCGTTATACATAAAACGATGCCAGCACATTTCTTTTTTGATGTCTCTGTGCATGATCTGCTGGAATAATTCCCAGATTAACTGTTTATTAACATAATTTTGGCAAAACAGTTGGTGAGGAAATTCCATCACAACTGCCTCGAATAAGGTCTTCACTATCCTTTTCTGAATTTCCTGATTCTGGGAATTGGCAGCTTCCCATCCTAGCCAAAGCTTTCCCCCGTCCTGACCCTGCAAACCCTTTGCCACACAGCACTAGTCAGAAGTGCTCAGTCCTTCCACAGCTATTAACTCTGCTGCAATGAAATGTTGTTGTTATGGGTTGCAGGGAGCATGTTTAACATCCACAGCTATTTTTAATGATTCTGTCAAGAGGAAGGATTATAGCTGTGAAAGCACAGGGAGATTTTGTGTAACAGTCACAAAGCTTTGAACTCTGCACACACCACAACTGAACATACTGTACGTGTGCTACAACACAGCCTGACACTGTAAAAGTCATGGGTAAAACCCAGGATATCTGAAGGTTATAGAACATTTAATGGCTTTAGTGTAAACAATACACTACTAAGAATTAAGTGCCAAACATTATCAACCTCCCAGTCTGGGTACGCCACATCTCACAGGCTGAGAATGACTCACTCAAGACAACCTCTGATGGCAAAATCCCAAGCAGACGAGTTTGGAGCAATGTTAGCAATTCAGCACGGAGCGCTTGGTCCAAGGAGCAGCGTAATTGCTGTAATTCCCCAGACAGTGCTTGCAGATGCTTCCACCCAAATTCAAGATCTGCTCCACATTTCTCTTTTGAATGAGAATAAAACAGAAGATTCTCAAATTTTCTAATGGAATTAATATTCTGAAAATTTTACATTGGAAAAAATAGTTTTATTGCTGATTATTTTGTCTGAAACAAATGGAACCAACTGTAAAAATCTTGGAAAAACCTGGGAAACAGGAACCCTTATGAAAGCAGCACAACTGAGAGCTTCAGGGTTCTTGGGGTTGTTTGTTTCTCACCTACCAACACAGCAGGAACCTCGGATATATGGACATTCATTTTAACCGGCAATCTTGGAATTTACAGTGACCACTGCTGGAGGAGCAAAAGAATGAACCATTACTGGGGAAGCTTTCCTAGGGCTTCCAGGTTACCACCTCTACTGGCTGGGTGTTGGGGCAGGAGTTCAGGCATCCAAATTTTTGAAGAGAGTAGTCAAAGCTGCAGGAACCCCAGCTTAGGTCAGCGATCTCAGAAATTCAGGGTTTCCAGCACTACCAAAGATACCTGGAAGATATGTAAGCTCTGAGGTTCAGCTCCTACCTGAGCTTCAGGAAGCCTGCTAGGTGCCCTTCAGTTGGAGGAAGGCCACACAAAACCCTCCCAAAACTTCCAGAGAGACCTATAGGATTTCCTGTGAAATATTTTTTTTGCAATAACACAGTGTTTTCTAGTGAAGTACTGCTTACTGGAAGGTTTCTGCCTATTTCCGTTTGGGAGGACATTATTCAGATGGACACGACACATTTTGGATGACATGAGAGAATTAAGTTTGGTCTTCTTGCCAAATTCCATCCTGGCAGATAATTTCTTACCTATTTAAATCCACCTCACATTAACAGAGTGCATTTTTTTAGCTCACATTCTGTCTTGCAGCTCTCATACTGTTAAATATTACCTACATTTCATCTCTGTGTAGCTGCTTTCCACTGAATTCAGTGCTAGGTTAGAGTATGGGATCTGTATATATGGGAATGGGAGCTCTGGGGGGGTCTCTAAAATCGCCTGTGTTACTGCAAGGACATCAGTGCTACACGAAGGATTATTTTTAGTACCAGAGAAGTTTTTGCATAGCAAGGTGCAATCCCACACAGAATGGGACCAGTCTGTATGTCAAATTATTTTAAGCCATTATAGTGCATGACTGCATCACAAAGTAGCTCTTGTATTTTTCTATCTCCTCAGGAACATTTATTCCTACAATAAGGATCCTGCATTGACTCCAACGAAGACCCGGGCCCCTATTGTGCTAGGCACTATAGCAACAGACAGTAAAATGCAGTCCTTGTTCCTAAAGACCTTTCTATCCAAACAGACAAGACATTGCCAGGGATTTATCTTTTGTTCTTCAGTTTATAACAGTTGCAAAACAACTCGGATGAAGAATAAAAATTGCGATGAATAAATAGGCTGTGACGGTCCCAGCTTCGGGATGAATCCATGCGTAGGTGGGCAACCCCAAGCCAGTAAAAACAATCGAGCGGTAATCCTGAACCAGCTGAAGAACCATGGGAACTCCTACTGACGCTACTGGGAGCCAGGGTTTCCCCTCTGTGTTCCCGTTTCACCAGGTGCGTGTCTGCATAGCACAGTGCAGAGCTGTTCGGTGATATTTCCAAAAGCGTGGCCGCACTGCTCCTGTCAGGGGGATGAGCCCGAGCAGAGCCCGGTGCTGCCGCGGTGCCGTGAGCACGGCCACAGCCCTGCTGCAGCACGGCCTTCCTGCAGAGCTGCCTCCCAACAGCTTACTGGGAGTGGGCTCACAAACTGCCCGGACTCACTGGTCTGCCACTGGTAGTACGCTGAATCATTAATTACGGCCTACAGTACTCCATGGTCTCCAGTGCAGGGGCTATTTAGATGACAGTAAGCTCCCCAAACATTCTGCATTTCTTGCTGCAAATCCTCTCTCTAAGGAATACAGACTAAAAATATTCCTGAGGTACAGCTCATAAGCAGACACGTCCCCTGATCTGATCTTGCYGATGTCCTATGTTATTATTTACTGAAATTGCATAGCTCCCCAGCCCTAACAGGAGACTCTCGTAACTTATTTATTGTCTTTTGGAACCAATGCAATACACATTAAAGCAGAGATAATAATGATTTAAAAGATACAAGTCTCTTTTCTGGACATTCTGGCTATGAACGTAATATAATACAGGTTTGTGTGATGCTTGTTTTGCACCCCTGAGTTTATCATAAGATTAACAGTCTTTATTATTTTGCAGAACAAGCAGTAGCACCTCATCAAGGGTATAATCACCTCAGTCAAAAAACAAACAAGCTTTTATTTAGTGTGCCAAAAATATAGTTGAGAAACCTTCAATCTCAAACCGTGTGATAAAATAGACTGTGTTGACTGAGCAAATCAGCAGCTGCTGCTGTGCAGGCTCCTTCACCCTAACAATGCTTGCCTTTTTCTCTCCCCACCAAATTTAGAGATGATGTCAGTATAGCCAACCCCAGGAGTTCAAAAATCAGAAGACAAACCAAAACAGAATCACAGGATTGATATCAAAGCCATGGAAGTTATTGAAACTGAAGCGTATGATTTGGRGGGTCAGCCTTTAGATTTTTTAATTCATAGGAGACAGCCTTCTCCCTTCCAGTTGTCTGCTCAGTTCTCCTGGCTGTCTGATATGCCCTATTTCAGAGTGAGAGACAACACAGGACAATGGGAAGCACAAAGGATTGGGAATCTATTTAAAGTATATATAAAGCTCAATTCTCCACCATATGTAGAGCCTTAATCCTGCAAATACCTTCTYTGAATGCTCAACTTCATTCATACAAGCAGCCCCATGGAATCCAGTGGGGGTTCTCTTGTACCTGAAGTTTGCCCCTTATATAAGTTACTATTGCACATCAGAAACGTTGGCCTGCATCACAATATTAAGAATTAGCTAAGAATGAAGAGATCTGTTGCTCAGTTTTCTCTGTGATCTTGGGCAAGTCTTGATTCTTTCTATATCCCAGCTTCCTGCTGTTTAAAAAGGGGCAAAATTTATCTCTACAAGGTACTTGGAAACCTCCAGACAAGAGATAATAAAATTCAGAAAATTAATACATTGTCTTTTTCTGAAATAAATTGATTTCTAGCTAACACAGCTGGAAAGAATGCTTAAAAATCAGGGAAAAGTATTTCATAATTAAATMTCCTAATAAAACCATACCCTTAGAACTGGACTTAATCCACCATGGATCAAGTCTGACTGAGTAGCCAAGAGAAGCAGAGGACTTATTCCTCTCAGTGCTGAGAAGACACACTTCTTATTTCGCTAACTGGACCTCTTGCACCTCAGCAGGGTAAGCAGGACCCACTTCTAAACCCGGAAGTAAACTCATACAGGAGTTTATAGAGATGTAAACCTTTAGTTACATTTTTCCTACCCAAAATATCAAACTCCTCCGAATTTCAAATTAAATTTAATTGATCCTATTTTTAAATTTAGTCTGAATTTGAAGTCCAATATTTTGAGGCAGCAGTAGCATGTTAGGACAAAACAGTTTAAGTACTCACTTAAAATAACAGAAGGCTTTCATCTTTTATTAAACATTTGAAATTACTAAAAGATACTACCTTATAGTGGCTTAATTTAAAGAGGCAAACTGATGCATTTTGTTAATTAGACCATTAAAAAACTCATTTATGTGTAAATAAGCCTAGGTCATTAAATCCTAATGTACAGTGTCAACGTGAAACTTCAATCTTCAAACTTTCTAGTKTTGTTAATTCATGGCCCTAAAAATTAATTAAAAATAGAATTGGCATCAAAGAACTTACTTCTTCCCTTCTTTTTTTAAAGGAAAAAAAATGTATTTGTAGTAATAAAAAGTGCTATTTCTGCTCAGTCCTCCATTCACACATTCTCTTTGCCTACAAGACTTTGTTTATACTTAGATGTACAACACCTATATTTTGATATCAGTGGTCTATTTGAATATTTTTAAAACACAGCAAAAGATAGCTAGCAGTGATGTTGTCCCTAATTTTTATGATAGCAAGAACAGGCTATTTCAGTGAAATCACATATTGTGAATTAATGGCATAATTAGGCATGAWAATGAGGCAAAAATGTTACTGGACCCAGCTGAAAAGGCAAGGCTAARAGGTTGTCTCCTGTTAAGGTTTGTGAGTATTACAGTTATAAAGTCATATTCTCAAGAGCTCATAGCTTTACAACACAGGAAGTAAAGCCTCAACTCCAGGACATGTCCAAGATTCTCAGGCTGATTTTAGAACATATCAGGAAAAACACGTAGAAACATTTCTGAGAAGTTCAGCCRTTTCCAGGAACAGAATAAAAGCCATCCCATTACATCTGGTTACAGACAGATACTGGGAGAAGTGGCTGCACAGATCCTGAAGACAGAATTGAGAGGAACGGGAAATGGGCAGTGGAGTGCAGGAGAAAGAAAGGCCGAGTGGTCAATTAGATTCTGCGAGAGAAGCCTATGGATCCTGGACAGCTGAAAAGAATGAGACTGGATTGAGGGCGGAAAGAGCAGGGGAGGCAACGGTGGGATGGAAATGACACTGGAAAACACCCTAGAGAACAGCAGAGATTGCAGCTTGGGGTAAACGGCCCACTCCAGTCTTGAGAACAAATCCGAAAGATGCCAAAATCATGTAAAAGCAACCAGTAATTATCATGTATTTCCATACATATAGGTCACAGATCAAACATCAAATTGTCCACATTATAGCAACTGGTGAAGATTCTTGCTTTTCCTTTCTATACCCTTTAATGAACAGTGAAAATTCATTTTTTTCCAGGTGCCTAAAATCAAGAGGATGCAGAAATGTCAGTTCTGTGCACTCCTAACCAGGCTTGCAATGCTGACATAATGCATGGGGGGGGAAGGAAGAAAGATAGAACAGTGAAAATCGTGTGAGGGCTCTAAGGAGAAGGGGTSCTCTAAGGTAGTAGCAGTGATAGCAGGTGAACTACAGTGAATAACTCCCACCACCAGGGATGCTGTCCAGCCTTTGCAGGGACATTCTCTGTGTCCAATACAAGACTACATTTGCTTCCTGACTTAGTGACTGGTCGACATATGGACACATAAAAACTGGGGCGTTTAAAAATACAGAAATACTTGAAATTTTTTGAATCTTTCTAATTCACTTGAGCACACTGCACTAACAAAGGACTTGGTCTTTACCTTATGTTCAGACTGAATTCTTGCTTTGTAGATAACAACCTGCCCAGGAGCAGGTGACTGACAAGAATCTTTTCACCGAAGGTCTGCATTAAATATGGCTGTTCCTGCACAGATCCAATGTATGTAAATTATTCATGGTTATATATGAAACCATATTACAGTTATATAGGAGAAGTGATGGCTCCCACTGTACACATTCTTTGAAATTGTGTGACACATGCACAATCAAGCATGACACAAGAAAATTCATCAAAGCATATTTAAATATACCTTAGGGAGCCACTAACTTTTCTGATGGTTTTATAGAAGGAAAACTAATTGCATCTGCAAAATACAACAGTTTTATAAGGGTTGAGTTCATCAATGCTTTTACTTTTTTCTTTGGTAAATATTTGAGACTACTTAAATCGATAACAAAAATCAGGAACTATTGAATGGTTTGAATACAGTAATATTTCTTCCATTTTAGGCATTCTTACTTGTTCCTACTGACCTTTCGCAACATCATCAATGCATAGAAATTCTTGACCTATCAAGGTGGCATCAGAGTGGATAATAACAAACAATTATTCTCACAAAGACCTTGCACCTTTTTCTAAGACTTAAAATTAAAATCAAACGAATTATATAAAATAATATATTGAAATCACTAAAAATTCTTCTGACAAAAACAATCAAGTTTGTTATACTAAACACTAATATATATACTATACTAAACACTATAATGCTATACACACCCTCTGAAYGCACTCATATAATTACAGGAAATTCTGAAAACTTTCTAGAGTATTGCTGTCTTGGAAATTCTCTTAGTTTTCAGAAATGTACAGAAAGAACCAAATAAATACTTTATTCTGCCGTGACTTATSCAATTACCTGGTGGGGCATTGTCACTGACAGGCTACAGTCAGTAGTCTGAAACGGTCAAATTTCACACTGCTTTGATCCTTTCTTGAGTGGTTTTTTTTGACAGATTGTACTAGATGCACAAAATTTCATGTGGTCTGCTGGATTATATGATCTTGCTTTACAATTTATCCAAAACAATATTTTGCTAAGGCCATTTAATTCCTAGTTAAATTGGAGACAACAATGATGCTACTGATCCATTTACACRCTAAGTTCAAGTTTCTTATTTAGAGCACTGTGGAGCACTTAAATTGGAAGCCTTTGTTTCCCTAGGACAGGTGAAGATTGATTCCTGTGGTCTTCCGAACAGACTAAAAATCAGGATAGTGGAGATTGACAACATTTCATTGGTATGAGCAAGAGGAGAGCCAGATTCTTCTTTGCCAAGCTGTATGACTATGGAGCACCATCCTAATATTTCTAACTCTCTTCCCACTTCACTATTGATATTGTGACAGGATTTGTAATACCATTAGGCTGTGTTGCCAAGAGCAATTCTTTTAAAGAGTGTGACACTGAATATAGGCTCTGGCAAATGATGCCTTCAGTTAGAAAGTATTAATGTGACAGAACTCTTCCCGAACATTTTACAGAGAATATGTCTTGACCAAAAACTGACAAAAGAGAAAATAGTGCTTAAACCTGTGCAACACAGCACTGAGGCAGAAAAATCTCTACTGAAAATGCATTTTTGTGCAAGAATTGATCTCACTGTCATTTTTAGTAATGTAAGTCACAAAGAACCATTGAAATCAGTGGGAAGTACAGCAGTATAAATCAGGTGTCATATGAATAACAAAGTTGTAAGATATTGTTATTGGGTCACTTAGTTCTGCTCCATAGTTTTATTTTAGCTCGAACATTTATCAGCTTTGCTTGTCCAAACTAACTCTTACAATCGAAATATTTTCTGCTGTTTGGCAACAATGGGTATTGTGGACTGGGTATTCACAGAGAAAGTAATAGAGAATTTGTCATAATGGGTCCATCTTCTGTTCTACAGCTCCTCTCATACTTTATGTCCCTACTTTATACACCCATAAAATATCTAACTGACTATGAAATGACAGTAAGAAAAAGAAAGAACTGTTTCCTTTTCATCATATTTCTCTTGACATGACATTTGTTCATTGGTATTATTGCAGCTACAAATAGCATTAGCCAATATATTACCCAGCTCCATTACATACAGACAGGTTATCTGGCATGGGAAAATCCATGGGATAATTATTTCTGCATAAAATATTTTCTTTCATTTGTTCTAAATGCATTGGTCCTTAATATCATGATGCATTTATTGCACTGAGCTGTGAAATGCAGAAAATATCACCATCACTGTGTTCTTTTCCCACTACTTCCTACTCTTCCCCAAAAAAACCACTTCAGGATGAGAATCTCCATAGTATGAAGTGGTAAATGATCCAAAGGACTGTCACTTTATAACGTGAATCTTTATAGTCTTTGAGAAGGTCTGTATGTAAATCTTACTGTACATCTCACTAGTTCTGTCACCTTTATATAAGAATTCACAAAAAGTCTATACATCAGTTGTCTTGACCAAAATTTGGAATAACTCTTATAGAAAACAGAAACACAGCTCTTGAAAATGATCACTGTCGTATCATCATGATGTCACGAAAGGAGGAGTGAAATAAAKGAGAACTTCCAGGCTTCTAGTTATTATACTGATCTCACTAGAAACTCAGCCTTTTTTCTGTTTTTTTTTGTTGGGTGCTTTTTGCAAGGGGGCTGGTGTTTTATTTGAGTTTTTTTTGTCTGCTTCTTTGTTAGTTAAAGAATACCCCACAAAGACATAGTGCTGTTTTCCTGGGGTTTTGTTCCTCTGGAAATAATTTTGTCTAGTAATAATTTATAATCTCTGAAAATACATCTCCAATTGTGATCCAGTTTCTATTATAATGCTGCAAATTTATGGAATTAGCATTACTACTGATGAAATTTATAATGTTTTATGTGATTATTGCTTCACTAATCACTATGTATTCCACTGCTAGCTGTATGCAAGATCATTAATATGGTATATGTAGAAACATTAAGCTTAATGGAGTTAAATGATGATATGGAAAGGCAGGATGGCTAATTAATGATCACACAAACAATTAGTACTCTTTCTTACTAATTCACAAGCTGTTCTATGAGGAACTGCAGCCTTGCAGAGCAAAATTCGGTTCATCTCTTAATTACAAATAAGCTAGGGACTTGTGAAAGCACAGACTACCTTTTAACCTCCTGCTACTATAGACTGGTTTTAAGCTTCTCAGCAAGATTTTTCCCGGTCAGAAGGTAATTTAAAGGCAAACCTTTTCTACTATCTTTATTGGTCACCTGTAAGTGAATATTTGACTGATGGGACCTAGTCAAGCTTTACATTTAAGAAACACTTAATGAAACAGTCTTAAATGGTCCTTAATTGGTTTGTGTGATATGTCTGTGTGGGTGCTTAATGCGGGACTGAATTTCAGAGTAAAGGCTTATTTCTAGTAACCCTCAACTCACACTGAGTATCCCTCTCTCCTTTGTGCATAGTCTCATCATAGACTGATTTTGCCCAGAGTAATTGTCTTTCTCTGTTCTACAATTGTAAATCTTTTTCTCTGTAGTTTCTACAAAAGCACAAAATATTTTTTTCCTAAGACCATCTAAATCCTTGGACTGAGTGAATGAATTCTAACTTAATTCTATTATATGGCAAGCTATAAAAAAGCAACTGTATGAATTAAAAACATTACATTCGCTGTTCCCATCTCACATATAGACTTTAAGGTAACACCTTATGTCCTGTCTAATGTAACTCCCAATATTTCCCATAAATGGGAAACTGGCACATGAACTCCTTAAGTCCTTTACCTACTATCACTGTCTGTGATATCTACTCATTTTATTTGCCTTGCAGTTCTCAGACACAATATTAATGTTTTTTGACTTTTTAAGCATGGCTTCTCCAGATTCCTCCTGTAAATGATTACCTACAGCTGTAGTATTGGACACAAAAAATTTCAGTGAGAGCATTATCCTGCAAAACCTAAAGTCAAGGCATATTTTTCTAGGTGCTTCAACAAATACTCACTTTGGGCAAAACTCAAAGGCTTTTTATTGCCTGGCCTGGCCTTTCATATCTCACAGGTTAGTAGAGTTCCTCTTTTGAATATAACTGGCTTTGATACACATTTTTTATTTTTTAGTGATAACAGCATTTCAGTKGATAAATTGTAATTTTTAATACCAAGAGCATGAACATTTCATAGTGCTCCTGTACCCTTCAAAAGGGAGAAAGAATACAGTGAATACAAGAAAAAAACCCAAACAACCCACTTCAATATAAGAGAAAAAAATAGAAGCCTCTACTGAAACACCAAAGAGAGATCTGTTCTTACAAACATACTTGGCATATATTCTCTCTAATCTTATAGACATATTGGATAAATTTATATTTTAAACCCCGTGTCATTTTGAAATCAAAATATCTGAAATGGTTCAAACCTGTTACAATGAGGAACACTGGTTGTGAGGCATAGAAATTAAAAGAGTCCCTGTTGCAAAATGATCGGTGCACCAACAGAGAATTCCATGGCAAAAGTTACTTGGGAGGTTGTCATTAAGTACCAGTCCTCTCCTTTTAATATAAAACAATGCCCATTATAACCAAGATATTGAGTGGTCCATCCATTCAACAATTTTTGTGCAAGTCACCTTTACTAATCAATACCAAGAACCAAATTAATTAAATTTAAAACATTGAGTAGTTCTGGAATTTCACATATGAGTAGCACTTAAATATTCTAATGATTCACCATTCAGTGCTTTTCATTAACTGAAAATGGCCCAATAACTTTCATTACCTAGAAAAGTCCAATAATAATTTTAGGGCTTTGGAAGACAGTGCTGGCTCTTTAGGAACACATTACAAGAGATACAACACTGAGGTGTCTAATGGTGTATAATGATCTTACACATCTTCATAAACCTTGGGTTTCATTAATGGGGTAATACTGAGTAATCCAGGCAACAGGCTTGGCCAAATAATGACTTCCACGATTAAAACCAAAACAGTTTGATCACAAGATTCGAAATAATTCCAGCAAGATATATTAGGCATAATACAGGAGGCATATACTCAGAACACCTGGAAAGTGCTGCCTTTCTAATGTCCTTTGGGCATGAATCAACTGGCAGCCAAAATACTAGTAGTGTAAAAAAATTGTTTTCATAATTTTTAATAATTTATGGATTATTATGGAGTCTTTCAAACTAYCTCTCATATATTAAGCACAAATGTTTAAAAATGTTTTAAAAAATTTTGCATGTACTTTCCAGGGACTCATTCTGCAGGTGTTCTTGCTGAAGAAGGTTAATTTGGTAAACTAAAAATATCAACAATTAAATCGTATTCCACAGTATGGGACAAAAAGACAAATGTAATGTAATAAAACCAAACATGAGAAATAGGATATGGAACTGTCACTGTGCTGGAGACTACTACCTGACTGCATGTGTAAACATACAAATAAAATATAAATTATTGGAGTAAAACAAGAAGTATGTTATTTGCTATTGATTTTCAAGTCAATGATGATAACAGTGATAACTACTACTTGAAACGCTTTTCATTATTTGAGTAAAGTTTAAATAACTACTTTATGGYCATTCTTCTACTAATTCACTAACTGATTTGAACAAATTTCATTTCAATATGAACCTTGTCATTTGATATATGCCATAAAGAGGAAGAAGAGAAAGAGTTGAGGAAATATAAATGTCTCATTTTGAAGAATTATAACCAGCTCTTCCAGCAGAACGTGTCATGATTAAGTAGTAATGATCACTTTGAACCATTACTCTGTGTGCTCATCTGCCAGCAGAGATTTAAGCCACTTTCATGTCATACAATGGTAAATTATTCTGGCAATTCTATTAGTGCTTTATTTCCCACATAACTCTACTATATTCTAGGAAAAATACTTCTTCTCATTCTGCATTACAAATCTAAACACTCTTGTATGGTTTACTTGATTGAATATGATAGTCTATTATGCAAAAAACTACTGAGAATTTTTAATCAGGTAATCATTGACCCAACTGACTTAAATGTCTCAGACAGAGCTGTTAATGTCTGCTAGGTCAGTGTAGATGCTCTGCATGTGCTATTAATTCATAAACTAAACCCCTCTCTGAATCTGCTTAAAACCTGTTAGGAAAGCTGACTGAAATTCCTTTCCTGGGGAATTCCAAGTTGATATTTTACCTTTAATTCACTCCACTACGTAAAAAAGGAAATCTGAATACTCCCATAAGAGACTTAAATAGAGTGATATGACAGCAGATAGCTGAGGGACTGAGAAACTTACTCTGGAAATTTCACCTGATTTAAACCCACTCTGTGCTAAAAACAACTGAAACTGTTTGAGGTGTTGAAGGTATTAAAAGAAATGATTGGGAGACGTGGGAGTGTGGGAAGCACACTCACAACACGGAAATGCATGATAGCAAGGCTTCATTCAAACCTCCCAGGCAACAATTCATGGCAATTGTCCCTTTTCGTGTAATCTATTGAGAAGAGATTGACTCCATCATCTTTGCAATTGCTCCTCGAGTGGCTGTAGGCTGCTATTGGAATCTTTGCCAGATTAAAGAAGTGCATCTCCCTCAACCTCAGGGCTGTTGCTCTAAGTCAGTCCCTCATGATCTGGGCCACCCTCTGATGGATCCACCGTAGTTTGTCAAATTCCCGCTTGATCTGGGGGGCCTGGAACTGAGGGCAGTGTTTGAGGTGCAGCCTCACCAGAGAGGAGCAGACATATATGAAGAAGCCCGGTTTGTGATTTGTCTAATTCATGCTAAGGGGCACTGGCAGCTCATGTTCAGTCTTGCATCCCCTGTGACTCCAAACCCTTCCCAGTAGGGCTGTCTGTCTCTTGGCCAACAGGTCTGCACCAAGGCACAGGGGTTTCCATGCTTTGTGCTTCACTTTGTTCATATTTATCAGGYTTATGTTGGCCAAATTCTGAAGTTTTTCCAGATCCTTCTGCACTGATGCACAAGCATTTTGTTATGTCCCACCCCAATTAAGTATCATCTGCAGCTTGACCGGCTGTCTATTCCCCTGCATCATCCAGATCACTGGCAAAGACGTTTGACATAAACTAGACTTTTTAAGCATTCTAGAATGAATTATTATTGTTCATTTATTGTCTGTATTCAGTAAAAATCGGTGTCTTCTCTTGTATGTAAATTTATACCACCCAACATGCATGTACGAATTTTCCTGTTCATTATACACCATATCACATATACAGAGATAAAACTTCTGGATCCCCAGTTTGCTCATTTATAAGCTATACCACTCAGATCCATCAAGACTGGGGCAATTCTAGGCATGTCATGATGTACAGAAGAGGAGCCTGGTGAATAATAATGTGGGGAAAAATCTGTATTTGCCTCCTGGGTTAGGCAGAAGGCAAGCAGGCATTTTCAGCATTGTAATTTTGGAGACRGGTACCTCAGATCCACCTGCTTCCCGAAGCTTGCCAGACCACTGCAGTTATTTTGCACAATTCTGTCACTTCAGCAAGCCAGCATGCAAATCCTCCCTGTTGCACCTTATGTGGACACACCTGCCCAGTTCAATGTCAAGCACAAAGCTGAACAATGGGGGTTTCCTGTAGTCAAAAATAGCAGAGGACTTAAGCTTGAAATTTTTGCCTTTAGGATACCAAGGTCTCTGTTTTGGCTGTCTCAAATTCTAGCAAATCTTCATTTCTTAAGAAAATTATTTTATAAAAATCATTTTTATACAGCAGGAAAATGGAAAGAATCTACATCTACTTAATCCATTTTAGTTACCAGTAAGAATTCATTAATATTAAAATGTCTATTTTGCATTCTTTTTCCAGTCTTACATCATTTGCAAAAGACATATATGTTATATGCTGAGAAATATTGACTTTTCTTATAATGAAAATTTTAATAGCCAAGCAATAAGCTTTAGACCTAAGGGGTTATAGAGCAAACAGATCTTTCCCACAAAAACAACTTCTAAGATAAAGCAGATCTTATTTAATATAAAATTGTATTACATGCTTGAAATGCATACTAAAGGAGCATTTTAAGGCTTTTTTTTCTATAAGTGGCAGATGTTATGAATAGTAATCCATAAAATCCTCTGAATTCTAAGAAAGTGTATTACATAAAACTTTCATTTAAATCTTTCATAGACCTCAAACACACTGAAGAGCGATAATAGTAAAACACTACTAGCAAACCATTAGAATTAACTGAAATAAAATTTGATATTTTAAGAAACATTTAAAAGGATGATACTTCTTCCCTTAGATCTTTTTACGGCACTTTATGTAAGCTAAACAAATGTAGGTACCTACTGAATTACTGCAATTTCTGTTCCACAAACTGAAGTGTATGTAAATTTCTCTGAGAAAAAATATGCAACATCTGCCCTTTAATGTGCTGGAGAATTTAATAGGTTCACCTTAAGAGACTGAGTAACAATGACCTTATCCTTTTTATCGTCAGATATCTTGGGGGAAGAAAATGAAACAACAAAAATAAAATATAGTTTAGTGGAAAACTAAACATCTTTAAAAATACTGTCCCAATAGATCTTAGTTTACAGTGGATCAGTAGTGCTTAAGGATGAAGACAAGAACAAGCTATAAACTGCTTCAATAAAAGTCAATTAACCCCTGCTTGCTGCTGTAGCCCCTGTGCCAACAGTGCAATGTGCACCAGCACTGTGTAACTCCAAGTATTAAGCAGTTGCATGAACACTGCCAGAATAATTRCCCACTGAGACAATAACAATCACTAATGCATATGCAGAACCAAATCTTGGGCTGGTTTGTGACTTTCAAACACATGATGTATAATACAACAGAAGCTGTTTTCCAGTCATCTCCTGCTAATATCCCCAGGCTGGGAGACCTCTGGAAAGATATAAATCAGGCCTTTTTTAGGTTGGGATTTTGTATATGAATGATGGACACTTCTTCCTGTACGTTAGCCCAACTCGGTGAAGAAAACCAAACTTATGGAGTCAAAGATGACTAGAAAATATTTTCCTTGTTAAAATTTTAATGTGAAGGTATCACTTCTCTTCATTAAAGTTACTGAACTGGAATGCACTGCAAGAAAGCTAATGGTTTCAGTAAGTGTTTTTGAAATGCTAACTTTTGTTTAAAGATCAGCCAAGCAGCATAAAATGCTTTGCTACACAGCAATTAATTTTAGGTGTGTATCACTTCCCACAGTAATTCTACACCTTATATTTGCAAAATGTGTTTTCAGAAAGTCATGGCTCTGCCAAACCTGATTCCGAGATAGATTTTACTTCACAAAACTCCCACAAAAAACCGAGCTATATATGGCACTATATTCTTTCAGTCACAGGTAAATTATCCCCTCTTCTGGACACAATACAGCAGTGATTTAATTTTGTACAGCAGTACTATACAATAGAAAGTGGAAATAAATAAGTCTACAGGATGAATTGGTTCAGACAGAATTGCATCAGAATTGCATTACATAGCCATTTGATCAGGGTTTAAGAGCTGATTTATTGCCATGAGTTGTCTCCACATAGCACCTAGTTTGGAATATGTTAAAAACTCAGGGAATTTCCTACCTGTAGTTTTGAGCATCTTAAATTTGCATTTCATCTAATATTAACCGCTTTCATCCATAAAGTTCTCTCTAATTTCATCTGGGTATTGGTAGAGTGCCACTTGCAGAGTCACTCGTTTTTCCATTCATCAGACTCCTGGATTTCCATTTGCATTTTCATCTGTGCCCTCTCCATTGTCTTCTCTGATCAGTCCTGGGTTTGGTAATGCACTTATATGAAATGCTATTTTGTAAGTTATCTGTAGTCTGAATCTAACCTCTTATCATGCCTGAAAGAGTGTGTATGGAGACAACAGAACCAATTTAAGTATTTGCTTCAATGTTTTGAAACAGCCAAATTCTTCTTTACTTTACTAAAGGCTGATGAAAATTCATCACTGATGCCTGAAAATGAAGTGCACAGTCATTTAGTTGTGATCATACTGGAAACACCACAGCACCCAGAGACTGTGAAACCAAATATATACAGTAGAGCAAACAGACAAGGAGACTGCAATTAAAGGAGGTTATTATTATGTTGGTTCTTGCTAATTTAATGCTCACTTCAGCAACAAATACAAGACTCTGCTCCCCTGGTGTTGAGATAGACAAATCTCAAGTCTCAGAATACACAAGAATAGTTTGTGACTTACTTAGAAAAGAGAGTGTGAATGAATTAATCTAGTGGGTATTTTGCTCCTACAGAACTCTAATACCATATTCTTCCCTTGGATGTTTCAACCTGACCCCCATTTAGATCAATGGCACTTTATGTGTTTCCTACTTAGATCAATGACACCACATAAATGTAGCTGAAGGAATCAATTTCTTGGCACTTCTACACGTATTTCACAGAGTTAATGAAACATAACATAAAAGCCAGCTACGTTCTGAAACAAAGAAATAACAATGCGGAGCACTTTCACTAAAAATTACAGGTTTATCCTTCACTGTACAATACACAGTACAGTCCTTTCCCTGACTCAGCTCCTGGTCCTTGGGATCCTTTCTTTGGGGTCAATTCCAGATTTATTCACTGCTAATCATTAATGGGCAATTATTGTGCCCATCAGTATTTACAACCACTACTTTTTTCTGAGGCAGGTACATGTCTCTGTAGTTTCATGTTATACCACAGAATTTGTTGCCTGTTGCGGAATTAGACAGCAGGCCAAGAATTCATTAAGCTTGACCTCACTTAGGATTAATTTGGCCTGAAGAGTTCAAAAGTACTGGTGAAGGTTGTGAAGGTGTTAATAAATCCAGTACAGTAAACTCTGACATGGAAGATTAGCTTTTGTCTCAGTCCAAATGTGGAGGCTAAAATGTTGCTCTCCGTAATACTTGCACAGCCTCAGAAGGGAATAAGGTTGTAATTAAAAGCAGCACGTGATCTCCACAAGAAATAACAGCAGAAGCAAAAACATCTACAGTTTTTCTGCAAATAGTCAGATTATGGTAGGAACACAAAATAAAGGAAAAACACTTAAGAATATATTGTATAATCCTTTTATTCTATTTTCAGAAGAAATAAGGCAGAATCTATGACTGGAGGACTGAGAATTTGCAGTTTCTTATGGATAGAGATTTGTGGTGAAAACTTTGAAGTTGCTTTTGCACAAGTTTTGGCAATGATTAGGAATGTAAGGTCTGGTATTTAAGCCAATCTCAAGAAAGTCATCCTTTCAGCCAGTCTCCAATTTTTACACACCTGTTTGCCTTTGGGACACACTGTCAGGGATTAGGTCAGGAAAGGTATCACTGCAGTAACTTCTAAGTTCTTCCTGACTGACATGCAGTGTATCTTCACCTTCTGTAGACTTGTCCAATAAACCTGGAATTCAGCACAAACCAGGAAAACCTTGTCACATCCTGGCTCATGCTTGCTGCTCCCTGACATGCAAGCCGTGGCACCTCATATCACTGCCAAGGCTGTGACTATTATTCTTCCTCCTGGCACCACACAGTCAGCAGAGGGAATTTTGGAAAGTTGCAGTCCCACTACAGACAGGGCAGGAGTTTGGCTCAGAAAGGTCACAGCCATGAGCTAGAGGAGTGAAGGTAGCTCAGTACAGATCTGAGCAGAGACAAAATGGGAGGGCAGGCAAAGAGGGCAAGAAAGACAAGTAATGAAAATACTGTGTAAAAAATGCATCACATATTATGGAAATTATAATAATATTAAATCATGTGGGAATGAAAACTAAGATGCTGATGAAACATAAACATTAAAAAGTAGAAATTTATAGTTTCTGTGTTTTGTGCCTTACTTGCTGTATCTAACGTCTTTCCTTACAAATTTAACATTCTTGCTAATGCTGACTCTACCAAGTGCTGCGTTCTGCCAGCCATTCTGTTAAGTTTCTATGACAGATTAGTAAATTAGAAAAGGTGAGGAAACAGGATACAGAAACAAAATCTTCCCTGTTTTTAGTACCATTTTCCCTTAGGCTAGAAAGTCATGGCTTTCCTCTATGTCCTATATTAGGGGACAATGCCCACAAAGAGTTAAAGAGTGAAAATAGATTTTGGAGAAAATCTAATTTGGTAGAGTATCAAGTAATACTAGATGTTTTTTCAAAAACTGAATAATTTTCTTAATTGCCAGTGTGTTTCAGGGCACAAACTAGATTTCCAATGGAAATTTTTTAAGGACTTTAAAGACAGATGGGTGAATTCTGTGTTTACTCTTCAGTATATCTGAGCAATCAAAAAGGAGGCAAAAGAATTCAGCTTTGGCATCAGTGCTAACAACCACAGTCATGACATATTTCCCCCAAGAGATATATGAAGAGTAGCAAGAAAAATGTATTCTCTATAGCACAGCAGGATGACCAAGCATAATTAGCAAAGCACTACATGTACTTAGTTCCATTCAATGTTTAATAAATCTTATCTGCAAAATAATCCTCTGGTAGCTGTGCCCAAAAGATGCTGCTAGATGCAATTTTTGAAATTCCTTTCCTTTGGTGCCATTTCTGAAAAGAATATGGTCTTTGATACTGAGGTTTCACTGCTGAGGGAGGGATGCTCAGAGGAGAATTTGTACCAACACTGCAGTGGTTAAGGTTGTAATGTCCACTGAGACTTTACTGAAGGCTTGTAAATTGTTTGGAACACAGTTCTGTGTGGATCCAGATATGTCTGTGGAAATTCTAGGAAATCACCTGGATCAGATTAAACCCAAGGGAGTCAACTGAGTTAAGCAATGCTTTTCCATGAGAAGTCCAAACATTTCCTAAACAAGATTAACTAATTTTGTTATAATCAAGGAAATCAGACTGTAATGATAGATAGAATCACAGATGGAATCATAGATACAATCATACATGCACCTGGGCTTCCAAGTGTAGGGAGAAATGTTGTTAGTAGTAGGGAACACACCATCCAGATACCTGGAATGCAGATTAATGGTGTTGGTTAACTTGCACATATCAATGGAAAATAGAAAACTGTTTCCAGCAGTCAGCTAAAGTTAAGAAAATTGATGACGAGGTGGTGAAGGACAAAGTGAACTTGAGTCATCCCCACACCACGTACAGATGTGTTCCACTGACAGACACTCATAAGTTTCTTCTGCACCTTTCTCCTTGAGATATGCTATAAACTGATTGTAGAATGTGCCACCATTTATCAATGGAGAGGTACATTTTTAGAGCATAGGAAAATGGTTTTTCAGCCTCTCATCAATTGTTTTCTCCTATTGATTTTGTCTCGATTCAAGGGGAATGTATTCACAGGATCAAAGCAAATGATTAGTTTTCTGAAATCTCTCAGATTGTGGAATTAAAATCCAATTGGGAGGAGAAGTGAAACAATTCTGTGTCAGCAAGTAATTTGGGTTCCAATTCTACAAACATGTTCTCTTGTTTTATCTATTCCTTTTTTTTCCCCAAAGGAAAATGCTTCTTCAGAATTATGAATTTGGGAATAATTTAAAACATTCAGGGTAGCTCAAAGCATGTCTACTAGGAATGCCTTGCATGTCTCCTATTTCTGATTTTTATGTAACTCAATTCACATGAAGTCTGAGAAGAAGTAAGTTAGGTCAAGCCTTTTTCTGTAGATTTAACTGCTGCTATGATTCTGCTACAGGTTTGTACACCTATCATTTTAAGGTTTTCTCTTCCCAAAAGGGCAAATTATATCAACCATTTGGTTTTAGCTGTATGAGTTTTAGAACTACAAAGAGACCTTACTGGGTTCTTTTGAAGCAGGAACAGTTCCCAGCATGACAGAGAGCCAGTGGTAAAAGCAGCCAACCTGTTACTATTTGATAGCTGGTAGAGTGATGCAAGCAGCACCTCTAGAAAACTTCCTAAACACAGATGACTTAGTATCTCCCAATGTTCAACTAGATCTGATTAACAGAGGACAGAAAAACACAAGTTCAAATATCTTAATTTTTAGATAAAAAAAGAAAATATCTGAGTGGGAATACATGAAGATTGTTTTCCTGGTTGATCAGAACAGAGAAAAGCAACAAAGTCATTAGCTTAATTATGGAGCAAAACTATTTAACAAAATAACTAGAAAATATGAAATTTAATGCTAGCACATATAAACACTGCTCAAAACAGTGATTCAGAAAAGATTTTTCAGGACCATCAAAATTGCAATGGGGAGTCATCTTTCTGAGAAGATCCCAAACAGCACCAATAGTGCACCAGGAATACAGTTGTGGAAAAYCCTTTGACTCTGCACCGTGGTGCAAATGTCACTTCTAGAGAAACCTGTATGGAATTACATATGAAAAGAAAATACAAAAGGCATTTTGTTGAACTCATTTGGGGATAAACTCTGAGCAACCAAAGATGAAGTGATAGGTTTGTAAGACACCTTTTCCCTCCATATATTTTTGTGAACTGTGGGACCCATCCATTGTATAAGTGGAAATTAGATTGTGTTCCTCCGTAATGAGAACTCTGTTCAGGGGAAAAACCAATGCATCTTTTTGTGAGGAAGCCCTGTGTCAGCCTGATCTTATGTCTCCCACGTTCAATAGAAATGATGAAGATGCTGTGCCATGGATTAGCCAGGAACAGCTCGCACGGAAGTCTGGTTCTGTGACATGAGGGAAAGGGAAACCTTTTTACTGAATAACAGCTTGGAAGAAAAATCTGCAAGAATCTGTAACCTCACTGAGTTCTATTTCCTGCCTGTCTTCTCTCCCCTTTCATCATTTATATGCCCCTTCAAAGCATGGCTTACAGGCTCTGTTTGAGTAACGCTTATTATGGCCTGATGAAGTTGCTTTGTAAAGTGAGATAAAAAGGAGAGGATAGCAGAGGTTACTGAGATGGCTAGATAGGCAATTATTTCTATTCATATGACTAATCTTGCACTGTAAGTAATCTTCAAAAACCACCATTTACCTAAATTATCTGAACCAATTAGCAACATCAATATTTACTTAAGCTAATATAGGTTAAGTAAAAGCAGAAAGCTTGCCCCTGAAAAAAAAAGAAAATATATTCTTCATATACTGTCCTCAGACATACCCAGTATTTACATTATGTAGCCATTCTCAAGGGAAAATCAAATCTTTAGAAGCTATTTCAATAAAACTAGCAGATTTTAGTGTTACTCTTCCCTTAGGTCAGTCCCTGGATTAGCACTGGGTGCTGCAGCTTCAAAGGCTAAAGAGCARACAGAATCATCTTTAACATCATCCTCCTCTACATCTGTATTCATTAAGAAGTCCTACACCTTGCAAATCTCTGTTTTCACCCATCTAGAATAGTTAGAGGCAGAGAAATAATCTGATAAACTATAATTTTATTTTCTACTAGTACATAAAATTTTATGGGCAGCCTATAATAACACACCTAATAAAATCTACCATAATAAATGGCAAGATCATACAACATTATCACTGACCAAAGGCAAGAACCAATAATTTGCCTTTCAGTTACTTGGTAAGTCTATTTATCAGCATGGTCATGCTGAGTACTTCAAGAATGCTTTATTCAGACACRCTCTAAGAAATTTTTACTGTTTTTTCACAAAGATCTTATGACCCATTAATTTCACAYAGCTATGTATTTTACTATCTAGAGCAAGTCATGAAGAAAGTAGTTTGTCTGATCCCAAAGAAGCCTTTCATGCACCTTGTTCTTGCCATTCTATCCAACCACCCACAGGAACACACGAGGTGAAAGAAGGAATCCAACACAAAGACATATCTTCAGAAATGTACTTTATAGGCCTAAAAGAGCTGGACAGAAAGAGAAGCAGAGAGAGTAGCTTGTTGTGTTCCACCACCTTACTGAGAGTCCTGCTGCCTTTTGGGACTGGGACACCTCTAGGACACCTTTAACATCCCCATGGTCTGTTCATGAGCTCTGCAAGACTTGGAAATCCCAATCCTGCCTCTCTGGATTTTTAGTTTTCTGAAGCATTTTATCTGTGGAATTTTCCATTGTAATGCTGATCCCTTGACAACAAGCCTAAATTAGATTTTTTTTTTTTTCAGTGAGTAAAGCTTATTCAACTCAGCACTGTAGATTTTGTTATAAATATTACAAAACCCAGTATGATCCTTGAAATACTGAATTCTATACTGAGGATAAGTTACAATGATGTCATTTCCTGTCTCAGAATTAATTTACTCTTATTTCAAACATTAGCATTTGTATTTATACATGTTTTCATTTTGTAGAAGCTCTTGCAGGAAAAGTACAGAAGTTCTTTTTAAAGTCAAGATCTATATTAAGATCTCTTAATACATCTTTTTTTGGTCCTTTCAATATCAAAATATTTAAGATGCTTATTCATGGTCTGATTTTCCATCCCTATATTTAACTSGAAGAATCACAATTGCTGCATTAACCCAGGATCATGTGAACTGGCTCATGAAAATGGATGGCATGATCATATCTGGAATTTACACAGGACCCTATTCAATAAAGCATATTCTGCCCTTACTGTAATATCATCCTCCAGAGCTTTAAAGTCTTTCAAGTGGAATAAAGATGTTGCTATAATGACAGTGAATGTAATGAGATTAAATGTAGTTGGGAGTCAAGGTAAATGGCCTTACATCAGAAAGGATGTAGTAACACAGATCCTTATAATGAAGACAAAGGATATTACCAGCACATTTTTGCTACAATTCTTTGGCAAAGCAAGGCCACAGCAGGACATGCTATGTAATATGAATTCTGTGTTCCTTTCAGTATTTTACATTTAACAAAACCTGCATGCTTTTAGACATAAAGGAATAACTAAAAAGAAATATCTTCAATAAGCATCAAGATCTGTGTTAGCAATGGTAACATCCCTAAAAAAACTTGACCATCTGTTTTATTTAGGAATTAAAAGAACTTAATGTAAGAAATTGCTTTAGAACTGGGATAATTTTTTTCTTGTGAAATCAAAATAATCACAGGGGAGAATTCAAGGCCCAYCCTGAGGTCTACCCAACAAAGCACATGCATACAGGTTTGCCCTAAGCTTGCACATTATTATGCAGGCCTTTATTCCAATAGTAAAGCCCAACTGGTTCTAGAATTTACTTTGATTCTGTTACTTTTAACATTTCTGAAGGAATTTATTAATAATTTTGCCCTATTTAACTTGAGATTCTACCTTTCAATACATGAAATTAAAAGGGATGCTCAGGAGTCTTATTTATCACAGAGGTCAGCAAAGTCACAGACTGTTATCATGTAACTAGGGATCTTTGAATTAATATTAGCTTTAATGTTAGCAATGTCTGTCTTAAAAAGCTAACCTACACTGGGAAATAAGCAATAAAATATTACATTATAGGGTTCTGATAGGTAAGATTATTTTTAGCTATAACAAGTCACATATCAGTGGTTTGTCACAACAATACTGTTCTATTTACACAGAAAATTTAGGTTAGTAAACGTAACTTCCATGAAAGATATTGAGTAATTGTTTTGCTCTAATTATTTATTTCAGCTATTAAAATCAATAGTTGCTGAAGATAAGCTTTTTCCAAAAAAGTAAATGAATTTAAATGAGAATTTGGCATCAAAATCCCCAGATTAGCTTTAAAAATATAAACACTAAAATCATAAAGGCCCACATTTCTGAAAGCCTCAGATGCAATACATTCTCTGGAAATGTACCAATGGCTGTAAATGAAAATTAGTTCTCTCTGCTTGTGAATAGCTACCTAACTCTATGGGTTTCTATATGTTCAATGACCAGGAAATTCACACAGTAAAATCCCCAGGGATTGTCGGTGGATTGCTGCAAATCCACCTTAATCAGTTCTGCAATTTATGTGTGTGAATATCCTTTCCCATCTACCTGATTAAAAAGCAAGGTTTTGGGTAGACTTCTCTTATTCAGCTGAAATAAAAATGGAGACAGCAATATCAATATAAGCAAAGTGCACAGTGGAACATGTGCACTGCATGACAGGCATTTATCCAGGAGCTGCTTTTTAAATTAGCAATATGCTAATGTTTATGATTTTTGCAAAAGACCTTAATTACTACACAAAATCATTTGATTGTGAAAGGAAAGCAATAAAAAAGAGTTCAGCCTTAACAGATTACAGTCTCCCACTGCTGCTGTGAGTACGGAGGAGCATGAGATGAAAACCTTCCACTCAGGCAATGCACAGTGTAGTGTCACCAGCACCAACTAAACAAACTGCTTTAAAGTCCTCATGCTGATGTCATCTTTGGTTAGCAAAGAAAGGAAACCAGCTCAAACCCTTCCACGTGTCCTTTTTTTAAATTTCAGCTTCTGCTTTTCTCCTGTGGCAAGAGTAGCACAATTGTGTCAGTCTTCTGCAAGGCAGCTAGGAAGGTTTACTGTCTTCTGAGGTGCCGCAAGATGCTACATAAATTTGCTCTACATATCCAGATGTAGCATCCCTGGTGGTAACAGAATGAAGGGCAATTCACRTCAGTAATCACCCAGCAAATCCTGCCTCCGAATCTCATCAGAGGCTGCAATTCATAGAGCTTTATTTGGCCCTGCTCTTGACTTTTTGCTAATCCTAACAAAAACTCAAGTTTATTCTGTCCTCTCAGAATTGACATCACTTTCTTAAGGTTAACACCACTCTAACTTTCAGTAGAGCTGTCTTATTACAGACTTTGTGGTGCCAGACTAAACCTGCTTTGTTTTCTTGTCTATGAAATGAGACCTGTGATGGTAACTTGGCATGGCTAACATTACCAAAACCAAGGCATTTTGARAGGAAAAGTCTAATACAAGTGTTAAAGCTCAAAAATGTTGACAGAACTATCAGCACCTCGTAGGTAGCCGAGAAATCCTACACAATGTCCTGTACAAATAATTTATTCAAATATCTTACAAATATTGTCAACACATGACAAACTCGGCAAAAACAAGTGGGTTTGACTTTTGTAGCAGCACAGGAGTCCTGAAGTCCCTGTGGACAAAGCATTTAATATAAAATGAACTGGCAAAGCCCAAGTTCTCCATGTTAGCTGAGTCTTCATCAAAACTCGACTTGCTCCTGCAGGGATGCTCCTTCTTTTAAAATTCTGTCATGATCAAATCAAATCCAAATCAATGAGATTACAAAAGCCTGACCTGCTTCCAATCCATGTTCAAGTGACATGTGAAGTACTTCAATGTTGTGGAGCCTGAAGAGGATTTTTGCAGCAGTGTTTATATCATCTTCTGTAGAGAGCCCTTACTGTTTGCAGTCTTTTATAATGAACTTTAAAATTTAAAGCTGTAAATAAGCTTAGGTAAGTGTTAATAATGAAAGAACAGCACAATTGAGGAATTCAAAGATATAATCAGGACACTGTCTATACAGGAAGTTCTGTACTAAATATTCAGGTGACCACAGCAAGGGAGGGAAATGCTGTCTATGTTTACACATTCGTGATGAAAAAACCAGAGCACAGCTTAGCAATAAAATCTTGTTTCTTGAGAAGTGAGGATCTGAGGGATCCTTACTTGTTGGAAGAATCAAACTTTGTAGGAGCTCTTTGGAGGTGAGAACAATTAAGCTCAAAACTAAGTGCAGGATTTCCTCTACAGCTTGTCTTTGTCTCCATATGGCTCTTGTCACTCCTCCCAGAAAACTCTACAGAAATTTAATTTAGCAATATAAACACCGGGAAGGTCAGAAGAGGGTTAGATTCTGGAGTATTCTTATTTCTAATTTTTGGTTGTTTCTCAGAAACCATGGCAATAGTGATCAAATAAAAGTGAAGATTAGATTAGAAAGAAAGAGAGGTTGGAAGTGACTTAATTTGTATCACTAGTGTTTGCATCTAAGAAGATTTCAGCAAACAGAGCCTATTATTACTTTGTTCCAACTGTTTAAATGCTTTAAAATTCCGGCATATTTTTCTATTTTGTAAGTAGAAAACAGCAGCTATATTTTATTCCATAAAAAATAAGATTCAGAGAGTTAAATTTGAGCTTTATTGGGAAATCAGCATGTGGAATGAAAATTGCTGGTAGTCATCAGTTGCGTTTTATAATGACTTTAGGGAAAAATTTTTAAAAAGSAGAGAAAGAAAGAGAAAGATTCAGTACCTCCTGTGTTTCTTGACGCAAGTTTAGAATGAAGTGACTCATTCGTGTGTTTTCTTTCTTTTGAACCTGGTGAGTGTTTGTTCCCATCTCTGTTCTCACAATCATCACTGCTATCTCCACTTTACTGGAAGATGTACATTTAGAAATCCATAATTTTAGTCCTTTTTTTTTTTCTGAGCTTGTGGTAATTATCATAAAATAAGCAAGAAAAGTACTAAGAAGTCCCTCTTCTTTCACATACAAAAAAGGATGCTTCTTACAGGAAAGTCAGATTGACTCTGGCAGGGCTTCAGTAAGCAAATCTCAAAGAGGAGACAAACAGGTTTGGAAATTGTAAAGAGTAAGGAATAGTAAAAGATTGGGATAATTTGTAAGAATTCAATAATTTTTAGAAATAGTTGTTCAAGTTTGCTTAGATATTTTCCCCTTACCTTTACATAAACTGAAATTATGAACAGACAGGAGACAAACTGACATGATAAACACCTATGGAAATGGGTAACTAATCTGGCACGGCAGTGTTCCCTCTGGCAGCAAGGCAAGTGTTTAGTAAGACACATCTACCAAACACCAGCCTAAGCCTCCTGAAGGCTGGATCTTTGCAGTGTGCTCTGTGCGTCAGAGAGGGTGAGACCCACAAAGTGTTCTGCAGGATAAAGGACTCTCAGGAAATACCTCAGTAAGGGTCAAACAAATCTTCATAATACTCATGAAAATGAAATGGGGATTTGTAGACCTCACTCTGAACATTTCAATTCCTTTAGCTCTGTTGGATTCCATCTAAGGAACAATTTGACTTTGAACTTTCCTGTGGGCAGGTAAGTCACTGACATGCTCTTGAAATTGTTTGCAAGAATCATTTTAGACTCACTTATAACTGTGTGCCTGATGGGAACACTTAGGTTTATGATCAGAAGTATTCACGCCAAATAAATGGCAAGAACCACACAAGAAAAAGTCTTGTCTGCTTTGAAGAGTTTGTTCTGTAGCTTAAAGTTTGGTGTCAGCAATACTACAGAATGAAATGGCAAATCCCCATGGAATCGACACAACTTCTGTGTGCAGATACACCTGAATTAGTCCAGTAAAGATGCAAAGACTCAGAATGGTCCCATAAGTTTCTGAGAAGTCTCTAGAAATTTTGTAGTGCCTCAGATGGTGAAGGTATTTTATTCTATTCCCAAACAACTGCTTTTCAAGATGATTTTAATTTTGTTGGGTATTTGTAAACAGCAAAAAATATTAGAAGGCGACATTTAAGAAACACTTCAGTATATTCTATAACAATTGCTGTTATCATGCAAAAGTCAAACTTTTATTTTCTGTTTTCCTCCCTTTGATTGGAAAGAGAACAATGATATTAAGCCTACTGAAACCTTCTGAATAACATCAGGTTTATATAAGTGAACTCTTAAAACACACATTAGCACAGAGGTTCATTTACAGAAAAGTAAATGTTAAATGTAATTAATCCAGCATGTACCTGTTCCGTGAGTATTCTGTCTCACATTGTGTGCTAGAAGGACCAACTGGTAAAATGACTTGCTGCAATGTATATTTAAGGGGTTTTTTTGTGTTTGTTTTGGCGTCAGAAGATCAGAACTGCTGGTCTTAAAGTAACAATTTTGCCTCCAAATTTGGCATTCATTTAGCAATCTTTCAAACTTGTCTTACAATTTTCAGTTTCATTTCCCACAGATTCAGAAATTATTTCTGATTAGTTATAGAAAGACATTGACACTTTCTAAATCTTATTTCAAACAAGACTTTCTGAGTACAAGGCTAAGACTTACATCCTTGTTACAATTTAGGAAATATCAGGTCAATAAAAATAAGTTTTGATTAAAATATATTATGTTCATGCTGTATGCATGTTTGTGTGTCTGACCTTTTCTCTCATTCTAGAAACTTCTGCTGAATTAGAATGAAATTCTGGCAGCATGCAAATCACACTGGGTTTTGCTATGCATTTTAGTGATGCCATATTTCACTCAGCCTTTTTATAGCTCAGCTCTCATAACAACCATTTTATGCTTTCCTCCAGAAGGTATCTTCGTGTGTTGTGGGCTCTGAATCTGCCCTGCTGTCAGCAGTGCTCCTTGCACCTGAGAATACAAGTCTGCTCGTCCTCAAGCCAATAAAGCTCTGTTAATGACAAAATAATATTCAGCCTCAAACTTATTAATCTCTATGCTACTATGGAACTTCAGAAGGAAGCAGCAACAATTTCCCAGACAACTGCAGAAATTTCATATTATTTGAGTAAAAAATGAAAAATTCCCCTCCCCCAAAAACCCGACCCAGATGAAGGTAATGTCCACAAACCCATCATTATGACCAATTAGTTGAGGTTAGTACAACATTGCCAATTATTCTATCGTATAGAAAATATATGAAGTTTGAATTATGATTTTTCCATAATTGCATTATATTAAATATGCCTCCTTAGATAGCTCTTCARTAGTCCCACATTAATTATTCAAGCAGGGCCAAATAAAGAGAGAAAATGGGACACAGGCTGAACTGCAAAATGGGAATTCTAGATTTTCATCATCTGCAGTTCTTCACAGTTCTGCCTTTGTTGTGAGATTTGTAGACACAGAGTCAATATTGTTGCAGCAGCCATATGCTCCAAAGGGAGTGCGGGAGGGAGCACTGACTGCTTAGAAGTGACATGCTGAGTTACTGTATTTTGAATCAGCTTCTTGGAGAACACCCACACATAAACACTGTCAGGGTGGGGAGGCCCTGGCACAGGTTGCCCAGAGAAGCTGTGGCTGCCCCATCCCTGGAAGTGTCCAAGGCCAGGTTGGATGGACCTTTGAGTAACCTGGTCTAGTGGGAGGTGTCCCTGCCCAGGGCAGGGGGTTGGAACTGGATGATCTTTAAGATCCCTTCCAGCCCAAACCATTCCATGAGTCTATGATACACAGAGAACACACAGAGAAATTATTTTCCACAGAGAAGAAACACCTGGAAAAATGCTTAATCCTGCATAAGTTTTGTTACAGGAACAATAAACTAGAGAAATAATATTTTAAAATCTATGATGCATTTTAGAATTGAAAACTCCATTTCTATTGACCTTAAGATTCCTTTCATAAAGCAGGACACAAGCAAATTATTCTCCACAACGAGCAGATCTACAGTCTGTCAGCACTACATTCATTCCTCAGCTGAACCTTTTCTGCAAATTCCCCAAATCAGCTAGGATAAAGGTGAAGTTCCAAAGCAAKGTGAATTGAGAGTCTTGCCTTGAGCAATACACAGGCAGCCCCTTGTCTCTGGCACATAAAGCCAGCACTGTGGTAAACACAGTCTCATAACAAGAAAATGGTCAAACTCATGGAAGGACAGAAAACTGTGGGAAGAGTTAAGGTAATGTTCAAAAGGAGTAAGATTGCCCTATTTCCCTCAACAATTAAGATGTATACTTAATGTGGAACATTAAAGTCATGCTGGATGTATATACTTAGTATGCACATGTGTATAACTAAATTTATCCTCCGTTATGTGGTGAAATTATTAAACAGCATCATTTATGGATTACAGTAAGCATTAGAACTTAGCCTCATTTTATGTTTAGTATATAATTTGAACAACTTTAGCACATGATAAGATTTACTTCAAATAGAAGCTGCACAGAGCTTTAAACTCTCCAATATATTTTCAGCTGAAAATGTACTTACAATGAAGCAAAGTTCATTCCTTCAGGTGACAAAGGAAAAGAGAACTATGTAACAGTAAAACGTTCCTTTTCCAGGAGTTGATTCCCATGTGTAGCTCACACGAACACTGTAATATTTTAATTCAATAAGTATATTTTACCTTTTCTGGGCTTCAGGATAGTGCAAGACTGTGCATTCATCATTGCCATGGTTTCACATGTGTGTTTGTATATTCGGGTAGGTGCAGTACTTCAAACCCACAGCACACAGTTATATTTAAAGATTTTTATATTACCTGTTCTGGAGTGAAAAGCAAAGAACATTCCTATTTACTTTGAATTCTTTCTGACAGCAAATAAACCAGCTCAAGAGACTTCATTTTAAATGAAATAAATATATAACCTCTTAGATGTTCAGAAATTATACTCTGTAAGTCACTAATTTCTTATAAGTCATCAATGAAAGAATGGGCTATGATTAAGGATTAGAAAAATTGATACCTGTTTCTCTCATGTCTGTTTCTCTCATGTCTTGAGTTACTGAGTTACCTAATCTTAATTATTGTTTAGTAAACCACTACCTCAAAAAACAAACAACAAAAACAATTCTAATTTTAGCTGGAAAGTGAAAAAATTCCGGAGTGTGGGAAAGATGTGCATGCTTATTTCAGGAGGTTTTTTTCTTTTTGCAGCCACTACAAATCAGAAAAACTTTCCTTCAACATTTCTTTTTTCAAACTAAGCAGAAATCTAGTCTTCTCCAAGGAATATTTCAATATCAAGTTTCATTACTATGTTTGCTTCAAACCTTAGAATATGGCAATCTTTTTTCTAATTTTCACAGAGTTATAAGAAGAACTTAACATCTCCTTTTAGTTAATTACAGGAGTTACCAACAGAGAGAAAAGAAAATACCAACATTTGAACACTTAAAAATATGCGGTTGTACCTATGCAAGTCTAAGGTACAGCAGGTAAACTATCCATTAATATGAAGTGCTACTATAATACATATATTATATATGTATTATATATATATATAATATATATATATAATATACAATATTCTATAATAAAAATTTCTTGTTGCACACAGAAGTGCATAACAGGTTTAAACTTTGATAAAGAAAGGAGAAAATATGAGTGCTCTATGCTGCTGAGAGAAAGAAGTCTTGTTCAGTTTGGTTAGTCTCATCTATGTCAGAAAAAAGCAGTGAAGCATAGAAAAAAGCACATAAAATGTCCTTCATTTTGTTCCTCTCTCGTTTTCCAGGTTTTGCCTGGGAATGATAAAAGAATGATAATCATACAACTTAAACACCTAATGATATTTCTGCCAGGAAGCAGAAATACTTAGTAGCATATACAAAGATTATACTGTCCATACATGCTGCAGAGGTATTCCTTTTTTTTAAGAGGAAAACCACCTACCCTCTGTGTAACAATATGTGACAAAGAATAACTGCTCCAGTGTACATTCATTGACACTGAGGGTCTCAGCAGCTATAGGTTAACTTTGCAAACAACATTTCAGAATTTACAGCAAATGACCAAAATATTTACCCCAGCTAGCAAGTATTCTTGTGTTCCTAAATGCAGGTAGCACAAAAACATGAAGTGCTGTCAAGAAGAGGCTTTTTCCTCAGCCTGGCTCAGCACTGACATTTCGGGTTGTTGGCATTTTAAAAGTTTGTAAAACTTTTTTTCTTGGAGCAACTCAAGAGCACAATATATTTTTTTTTAATAAGCTATACCTTTACAAGCATTTTCTCCATTACATTGTATAAATTTTCTGCTTAAATATCACCATCAGAAGGAAAATAGAAACCCCTGTATAGCTTTGACAACAATGTATCTTAATGCCTTTTCTCCTTGTTCTTGTGTCACTGATCAATAGACCCAAATGCCATGCATTCATCAAGCTACAGGGCTTGATTGCAAAAGCTGTCTGAGCTCATGCTTCTCTCTTGTGTCCTACACGCCCCGAAATGTCACAGAGGAGGAAATCCTAACCCTACATGTGTCAGCCTTTGTCAGATGAACAGAGATCCTGAATGAGGGGTGTTTTGGCATTCTTTTGTCTATTATGAATAACTGCAGCAACAGTCCACTTCAAGGCAAAGAGAAGAAATAGAGACCCATTGTCTCCCTGAATTTCTTTTTCTGTTAATTATGAAATCAGCTGTTGACTTTGCTATCCTAATCCACAACCTCATTCAACTGCAGCCTCCTAAAGCTGTTAAATTGATACCATTATATTTGATACTTATTTATGCTATTATATTCTACAAGTAAGTCTCACAGGTTCCAACTTTTTAGAGAAGCAGATCAAAAAAAAGCGGGGTCACATACACATACTCACATTTGTTTATCTCAAAGGTTGTTTAGAGAGAAATTAAAAACTGTTATTGCGTAAAGCTAAAGAACTGCAAGATGCAAGAGTTGATTTGTCTATCAAACGGGAGAAGTCCTCAGAGCTTCTGAAAACTGGCCATTTTCTCACACTCAGTCTGAGGACATAGACAGAAATAACACAGAGGAAAATAAAAGTGTAAATTGAGAGGATTCTAGCAGATTCCCCTCTTTTACTTGATATCATTGTTCAAGTTATTACTAGAGTCCAAATCAAAGAAGATTTAATTTTTGAAGGCACTAAATATTCTTCCAAATGCCTTATTTTGTTGAGAGAAAGTTAATCCCATAYGTGAGTGCACGTGAAGCGCACTCCGTAGAAGTCATCTAACCTCTCTCTCTCTTCTCTCTGTCAAAATAAGCAAGAAAACATGCATCCGTGTAATTCTAAWGAGACAGAAAAATAGTCTTTTTATTTATCAAAGTCTGCCATTTTGATTCCTATTCTTCTAAGTAACATTGCCCATCATAAATAATTTAAAAGCTCATATGTATTACAGGGGATATAAACTGAAGTAGTAGCAAAGAGAAAATGAACATGTTAAGTCCTATTCTAAACTATTTTTAAAGAGCTAGGTGAGACTGCCATCAAAGGCAGCAAATTTTACATGGTTTAAGAATTAGGGCAAAACAAATTGAGAGCAGCATATTACATCTGTTTCAGCTGGCAAGAAAACATTTTGCTGCTTTCAGAACATGTTTTATGTGATGGAAAAACCCTGTCAAGTGTCTCAAGGGGGGGGTTGCAGTTTTGTTTCAAACTGTTGCCAAYGAATAAATAAGGACAAAAGTCCTTTACATTTGTGCAGCAGTGAACACACTGTCAGCACTGAGTTGGCAGCCAACAGGACATTTCTCACACTGTTATAGGAAGACACAAGTTCAATCAAGTGGTTTACAAAAAAATTAGAATAATTCTTCCAAACCTSAAAATATTTCTAAAACAACATGAAGAGCTCAGAGAAGTCACTCATCGGGCCTTGTATGTCTGGAGCTAAAAGCCTTAATCATCTTCAGCGAGAGATCTTGACCCTTAGGCTAACAAAGAGCTCCTAGATCAGCTTGTCCCCAGACCCACCAGGTGAATGTAATGTCCTGCGATTTTTCAGGCTTGATTCTTGAACAGCAAAGCTCCCTTTGTGTCTGTTTTGTGCTTTTCTGTGATCCCATACAGTYGTAACAATAATATACAGAGCAGACTTGAGTACTGGGCTTTGTCTTACTCTTACACTACAGTTCCTGCATTCTGCTCCACTTCCCTGGCTACACCATTCTGTAACTGATTTGCTCTTCGGCAGCATGTGTATGATTTACATGTGTTTATTCATTGTATCTTCATTTAAACTATTCTCTGATAAGAACATTGAATCAGAATTTAAGAGAGATTTTCTTATTAATTTGCTTTAATTTAATWTTTTATGCAAATCACTCAGAAGAAGGAATATTCTCAAAAATTATATTATAATTCTTGAAAAAGAATTATAATCAATTTTCTTTCAAGAATATTAGTTATTGTAAAGTTGTCTTCTTTGAAGATAGAACAACTATTTATCTCTGTTGCTTCCTGGTAAAGATGAATTAATTTAGCTGTTTAGAAAAAGCTTTTCACATGTATTGGGAGTTTACTCAATTCTTTGTTGTTTTTTTCATTTTGATGATACAAAATAAGCTATTTTTTTCTGTATTCTGATACCTRATTGTATTTCCAGATCCAACTTATTTGAAAGCAATGAAATCAATAACACAACTCTTTTCAATGGGATGAATGTATAAGGTTCTTTTCAACATAGTTGGTTAATCTTTCTGATAATCTCAATGTCCTTTAATTCAGCAAGAGATAATTGTACTTGCACTTTCTTATTAAATTAGTCCTTGAGCTAATATTTTTTCAGTTTTGAACATTTCAAATGTAAAAAGGGATAGGACTTTTTTTGTTTGTTTATGCAAGTGTAAAATATCCTTATTTGTGTGAGAAACATCTTAATTAACATAAATACAGTTTTCACCAGAGGTTCTCAAATACTCGAAGGCAACTAAGCACTATACTTTGTTAACAAAGATTAATGATTCCAGAGTACATTGAGAACTGCTGTTGCTGGTATTGCACAGACACTGTAATTGCTGGGAAAAAATCTTCCTTCACCCTTGAAGGGGTGAGGGGGTCTAAAGGTAGCAAAGACCCACAAAAACAAGAGCAAAGTCGAGTGGTGGAAGAGCTGGTCCAGAGGGGTTGCGCAATCTTCTGTCCTTGGAAATTTTGAAGAGACATGGGCATAAAGCCCTGAGAAGTCTGGTCTGTCATAGTTAACAGTGCTTTGAGGAGCAGGCTAAACTAGAGATCACCAGGGGTCTCTTCCAATCTGAAATAGCTTGTTCTTCTATGGAAACTCTTCACTTGTGTTATTTCCCCCATATTTTAATAATATTTCCCATAGAAGACTCATCTCCGAGGTAAATAAGATGGTGTCTTTAAGGCTGTTGTCAGAAGCCCTTGCCCTTTCCCTCTGGCCAGTTACAGACAGTTTTACCCCCGTTACACCACAGCCCCGCAGGAGCTGGGTCTGCTCTGTGATTGCAGATACCTGTGAGCCCAGGCTGGAGTTTCCTCCCATTGTTGTTGCAGTTCTCCTAACATCAGACTTTTGCTTTATAACCTTACAATCACTATTCTGTAGTCAATGTCTTCCAAGGAATTTTTAAAACTGGAAAAGACTGAAAACCATTGCTCTAGAGAACTCCAGAAAGAAATTCGCTTCTTTAGTTAGCAGACCCTTACAAGTAATCTCTTTTTAAAGTCAAATTCAAGCTGTCTTTGAAGCCATGAAGTGAGGACACTGATCTTTTCACAAATAAGTCATATGGTGTTCTGCACAAGGCCATTTTCCAGACTGAGTCAAGTTTATCAGTATGCTTTCTTGACAAGTTTGCCTTGGAGAGAACAGGAGCAATTCCATGGCAGTGGSATAACAAATATGTTATTTAACTTTTCAAATTAAGATCTTCATTCTGTAAACATAGAATCACAATTTTATTTCCTACAAGAAATCTGAAGTGAMAGGGCATAGAGATTTAACCTAGAAAAGTGTTCATACAGGATTCTGATAGAAGAAACTAGATATTAATGTTAGTTTGGATAATTTTATTTCATTACTGGCTATATACTGAGATCGCTTCTGAATTTTTGTCAATAAAAATATCAAAGGTCATTTGTAGCAGATTCTCTGTGCTTGGATAGTTCTTTTCTCCCCTGGGAGCTAAAACACTATTTTATAAATTCATAACAGGGCTGGAAGGRACCTCAAGAGGTCATTTCATCCATCCTCTGTTCCAAGGCAAGATCAAACATATTAATCTTGACAGATATTTGTCTAGACTGTCTTTTTAAAAACTTCCACTTATGAGGATTCCAAAATCTCTCCAGGCAATCTATTCCAATGCATTGCTATCGTTACCTCTAAAAGTTGTGGGTTTTTCTACTAACTAATCTGAGCTTTCCTTATTGCAGGTTAAATCCAAAACTGCTCGTTCAATTGTCATTGACAATGACCCTAGCTAGCTTCCTTCCTCTTATAGATCTTTTAAAAACACATATTTAAAGACTTAGTTCAGAGTATAAAAGCAGATTAGAGATCCAGTAAACACAACTGTGAGGGAGCTGAGAGAGTCGAGCCATYCAACTTTATGGGAAAAGTAAATGTTTGAGACATATCTTTAAATATGTAAAAATTCTTCTGGTGGCCCATGCTTATTTATTTAACCTGTAGGACCTAAAAGTAGACATAGTACTGAAGGTGAGATCTTAATAACTACAAGCACTGTAGAATATTGATTTTTGAGTCCTGCATCTGCTAATCCTTATCATAGAACACCTGCTGCACTCATGACTTCTGGTAACTCACATTAAATTTACAGCCTTCAGATGCAAACTGCTACCAGCCATTTACTCCCATCTTGTCATCTGCCTAAAAACAGCACCTTGAATATAGACATGTTGGACTACATTCTAATTTTTTTCCAAACATTATTTACCAAGATAATTCTGAAAATTTCTGCATSTTGTTGACTGTAGATCTTCTCCAGAGAGCATTTGCTCAATGGCTTAATCCCCTGCACATATCAAGGAGGGCTGAAAAAACATGTCTCCAGGCTTCTCAGAAGGTTCTCCCTGAATTCTCCTAGAAATTTCCTTTCTTCTATTCTCCTTTATTTAATAAGCTGGTAATATTCGATGACTGTGATATGTTTGTTACTTGATTAGTTGCACAGCAACTACCCAGAAAGATATTAGTTCCTGGCTGACATGGGGTTATTGTCTTCTAAGTTAATGGCAGTGAACTCAGGATCTACTCCTAAGCATCSTAAATAATATCCCTGAGGTAATGCTCTGATGCAAAATTATCTTTTCTGTTCCTTCCATGGATGTACATAACCCAGGACAGAACAGGATACATATGGTAATGAATCACATTTAAAGCCCTCAATTGTGTAAATCAATACAGGGGTTTCAGAGATGCATGAGAAGAGTTAAATAGTGAAAGAAAGCTAGAAAGAATTGGTTTGGGTTTATTCTTTGTTTTTAGAAAGTTTTATAATTAGTGTTGGGGCATACTGGGCACTGAATTCATTTCATAGTATCACACATAAAAGCAAGCCCAATTCCTCTCAGTGCAAAACCAACCCCAAGCTACCTTGACAACAAGATACCAATAACCCTGTAATTTCAATTGTTCACTCTTTTTTYTGTGTGTTCTGTATCTCAGTGAAGTCTCATCTTCCCAGCCCAGTGCCATAGGCTAATAATCTGTAACAAAACTCACCCTCAAAAAATGTCAGATATAATGAAAAACACAACTTCACAGATGAGAACGTTGGCCCCAGCTAAATCCTAAGGGCCCTCGCTCTCAGATTCTGTAGGTTCTTCTGTTTCATCCTCTAACCCTGAATTAGAAGGCGATGTGAAATTGAACTATTCCTGCTTCTTTCTACTGAATCACTCATTACTCATCAAAGAATAACTGACTTCCAAAGATTGAAAATTCCATTGCCAGCTGAGAAAAAAATTACCCCAGCAGTTGAAACCAAAACTTGACCACCCACCCTAATGATCTGCCAAATAATATTATATACACCTAGTGAAGTAATGCAGATGAAGACCTTCATTCTGCCAGCCAAAATGGTTGGCCTTTTTCTATGTCACTCAGTCACTCACATGTGAAGGGAGTATAACATCCCATGGATCTGACTCTGTAACATTGTATGATAGTATCAAATAATTCCAAGGTGGAAGGCTTTAATGAAACACAGAATGATACTATGAGGATTAGGAACCTCATAAACTGAGAAAGAAAGGGAAGGAAGGTGGCACCATTATCAGGGGAAATTCAGAACATAACGCTTTCTTTTATTCTAAACAGCATCTATTGCGTATTTTTGGATAGGCTTTGTGACAAATTACAACTATTCAAACAAATATTAGACTATGCTAAACAAATGTTAAATTAGGAAAAACAGGGGTGAAATAACAGAGCTTTACATTCTTTTCCTATTACTAGTAAAAAATGACAGTGTTGCTATTCATTTAGTCCCCAGCTTCTCTACTGATAGCCAATGAATAATGTCCAGGTCTAAGTACAGTGATTGCTTTTGAGATGGGATGATTTGTCTCATTAAAGAGAAAATGAGGTTAACACACTGCATTTAAGAACATTTCACACACTGATGAGTGCAATCAACTAAGGCTGACCATATTCCAACAAGCATCCTGGAAGCAGAGTTCCTAAATGCTAATTCTAATTTAAGGACTACCCTGGTTTGGAATGCTGCAGCTTCTGAGAAGAACAAAGTCATTCCCAATAGATTGACACACCTGCCGTGAGGGTTTCTCCAGTTTTCTTTGGTTTTAACAAACACACGTAATTCCTTGAAATTTGATCAACCGATGTCACCAAGCAGATGTATTTGCTTGAAAATAGTTCTATATGGAATATTCAACCAATACCTCATTGATTTATGTTATTATAATGCATTGTTCCAACTTTATTGAATAAGTAATAAAGCTTTCTATGAATTTGATGGGTTTCCATGTAACATTTTCTGTTTCAACACGTTGCTAAATGTCAAGTGAATGCTTTATGCTGCATTCAGACCTCACCAAAACAACCTTTCCCAGTATGTCAGCTAAGTCCACTGATGATCCTCATGGGGTAGTGAATTTTTTTATGTTTACTACATGCCACAGAACACAGAGCCAACAATCAGCCCTTTTTACTCCGAATGAAAAATTCAGGCATGTATATTAAGGGCATTTAAGAATTTCTTATAACCTGAAATGAAAGAATATTTTCCCTTTTTGTGTTGTCTGAGATTGGGATTGATATTTCTATAAAAAACAATCAATTTAAAAAAGAAATAAACCAAAAACCTTTTAGTCCTTGTATTTAAGAGGATATAGCCAAGCCAATGTATATGAACCTGGGGATGAGAGGTCTGAAGCTAACTAAAAGCCAGTCTCAGTTGACTTCAGTGAAATTAATCATATTAATTAAACAGCTGAAGAATTCCATTCCTGACCCATGTTAACAGATTTGCATAATGCTGTAAAGTTTCTGCTATCACAGAGCAAATGAAGAATAATAATATTTGCAACAAATTTTGATTAATAGAAGAAAAAAGATTTAAGAAGGTAATTTTGGATTTGTATAGTGGCTGCTTCTGAATTAAATATTTTATTAATGAAGATGTAGGTCTTCCATTGCCACTTACAGAATTTGAGTGGTTATCACTGAAAAATGATATAATATTTCCTCCTACTTAGGTGATTGGAATATTTAAATTTGTGATCAAGCATTGAATCTTAACTCTAATGGCCTTTTATACACTACAGAAGTAAAACAGTTTCATTTTGATTTGTGTTAAAACAATTATATTCTGCCAGCAATCTGAAAAAACCAACCCACTGCAAACCACTTTTTTGCTCTTGGCTTTTTCCCTGTCTAATCTAAACACTGAAAATATCAAGTTTTCTCACTAATTAAACACGTCTGTSTTAGACTCCACTTGTATCTTTCATCRTAATGGTGCAGAGATCCAGGGAGACATTATACATTCATGTTTTCAAACATAAGATGTAAAAAAATACAAATATAAATTTAATGCAGCAATCTCTTAATGAGCAAAGCAATTATGACACGAAAGAAATGAAGGAATTAGCYTTCTAAAAAGTTCTCAGTATTTATGGGCCCAGGGCTTCAGACTCTGGTTGAGACACGTTTTTATGCAGATCCTYTATAAAGAAGTAGAAGGAAATGTGAGTTATTAGTGGAGGTCAGGGAAAACATGCTCAAAAAGAGAGGGCAGAACCACAAGGTCCACTAAATTTATAATATAAATGATAAAATACCAGTGTTTGGTCCAAGACTGGGACCAAARTCTTGTGGGAAAAGTTTTCTTATAATATCTCGGTTCTCCTGTCAAGTTAAAAAAATCCTGACAAATCAACAAACAAAAAATATTACAACAACAACAAATCCTAAAAACTCAAAACYTTAGCAAAACAAGTTTTTGTAAAGTCCAGGTTTAAGAATGGCTGAAGCTTCCTGGTGYTTGTGTAGTATCTCCTAGATTATGGCAGCTGACACATTCATAGGATAAATTCCCGTTTTTCTGATTTCGTCATTTCCATTGAGGTCTCTGTGTAGCCAATAACTAGTATGATTAGTAAACTGAATTTAACAAAAAATCAGATACAGACAGGAAAAAACSCCCAGCACATAGAAATATATGTATTGTAAGCATTTTTCATAAAATAAGGAATATYCTATGAAAGGAATAAAGAGTATTTCAGATGGAAAAGAACTGTAATCATGGAATAAATTCAAAAGGTCATCAAATATGAAATATAAGCAATTGGGAAAATTAGATGAYGAAGAAACAGAACTATTTTTAAAAAATCTATCAAGCTAAAAGGATCATTGTAAAGCATGGAGATCATCAGTGCTCTTCCCTTAATGGGGCACTGGATCTCCAGTGCCAGCTGGAGGGTCAGACAGATCCACCATTCTGTTAATTGCCCTGCTCTGCTTTGCTGTGAGGTGTCCATTCCGGTGTGTATCACGGGGAAAAGGCCACCTGTGTGTCAGAAATGTCAGAACAGAGTGGGCTGCTGAGCACACCCAGYGCAGACAGGAACCCACACAGCACAGACACGGCTCAGGGTGCACAGGGAGCTCTTCCGCCGCCCCCTCCCAGGACACGGCTCCCGGACAAGACCTGAGATCAGACAGGAACTTTCCCTCCCTCACCCAGCACGAGCCCTGCCAGGAGCTGTGCCACGAGCTCTGCCTGCTCTCCGTTGCACGGTCCCAGCACCGTCACCGAGGGATTCAGCCGGGGAACATATGTTCAGCTGCATTCCACAGCAAAGCCGAAAATGCAGGCTCTGGAAAATCTCAAAAAACAAGCATTTGCTGGCCAAACGTGCTGTGCAAATGTAAACTCAGCACTTCGAGCAGAAACATGGCACATAACTTTAAAAAACAGATTTGGGGAAGGTACCAGACACACAAGTATTGGCACCTGTTATGGCTGTAGTCTTCTCCAGGGCAGCATCTCAGTACTGAAAGGGTAGCCCAAAACTTAGCACAGCACTAAAGGACTGGCGTACAATAAACTACTGGGTATCTCTGTCTTTTAAACTTTTCACCTATTAGATTTTCCTGTAAGATAGAAAGAAGAAAAACTCATCTATGTAGGAGCAGAGCTGCACCGCTTAAAGGAGTGGCACTCTTTACCTTCCATTCCCTTTTCTGCTTGGTGTTGCACAGTGAGTCCCAAAGAAGCAGGGCATGGCAGTGGATTGGGAAGATCTAGAGTCTGATGAAAAAAAAATGTTGCACAAATGGCAGCTAATATATGGGTGAAAAGAAGGGTATGGGGTTGTGCATTTGTGGGAAGAAAAAGCGGGAAAAGATGAAATGAGATCTAGGSAAAAAAATAAGATTAGGACTGTGTTGTTTGGGCAGGGCTAACAAAGGATCTAAAGGAGAAATGACTAAAGCACTATTGGAAGAGAAGTAACTATGTTTCTAATATCTTCAACTAAAATCTACATCGACAGAATTATTTTTTCTTAACTGATGAGGGTCTTTCAAAACTTATGTTAGAGGAGAGACTGAAAAATATTAATCCAGTTCTAAGTTTTAAAACAGGTCAGAGTAATTCTGCTTTACAAATGACTGCAAAAAGTTTACTTTTATTCCAGCAGAGAACAGAAATTAATTTTCAAATCCTTAAAAACASAGTTGCACATCTCCTAACAGCAAGGTGAAGTACAGGGGTACAGCCGGGTTATTAACATTAAGGAAAACCAAATCATTCTGAGAATTTTAATCTTAAAATATTTTCCAAACCACCACTCATCTATTAGAAAAATCACTCAAGCATTACTCCTGAAAATCTATTAATGGCTTCAGATTGTGATAATTAAATTACTGTTTAACCTCTTTTTCTGGTATTGGTCTCATCTTCAGCATCTTTCTTTATACACTCAATCTTTCCCACCACAACAAGAATCTCTGAGAGCAGCAAGGGAGTCACTCAAATTCTCACAGTGCTATAAATCATGGTCACAGTTTGCCATCCACTCATTTATGAGYCTTTCATGCCTTACCCTCACTATTCACTTTGCTTTCTTTTAAATCCTTTCCAGCTTTTAACCAGCTGACATGCAACACTACAGAAATTGTGGGGTAATTCCTACACTCCTTCCAGCCACCTTTCCTTCTCACTGTGTCAGTCTCATCCAACTGGAAGGTCGCTGTCCAGTTTTCCTCCCTGCTCCCTAACCCCTTTGAAGTTCTGTTAGCATACCATCTACTTCTGAAAGGAGTGTTTCTGACCCTTTCAGTGGAGATGTTACTTTGGCTTTTCATGGATATGGTTTATTTCCCCTGCACAATCAATATTATTCAACAATGCTCTATTTTCTTCAAAATATTTTTGCTCACATSAATCACATGCTTTTCTTCTCTCAGGATTTCTCTAGTTGCTGATTTAATAACCTTAGCTGGCAGTGCAAAATCTCCTATCAATAAGATTCTTTCTCAGACATCTCTCCTGAGCCACTACTCTCTCTGGTGCCACCTTCTATTCTGACTTGCTSTCTTGATTTTGTATGACCACTTCCAAATTTTTTCATTTAGCATTTTCTTTGGACTTCATTTCYGTCCTCATGAATCATAAACACTCTGTCTGAGAACCGTTTTCTTTTGTGATCCACTCCTTCAGTGCTAACATCCTCAGCTACGCTCAGGAGGGTTACATTAGTCACTTCTCACTTAACACTAATCTCTGCCCTCCTTTAAATTCGGCAGAGTTTGAAAATGACTATTGACATCAGCTGTATCTGTTCAAACAGCAATTCCGTGTAATTTCAGTAGAGCCAGGACTCTAACTTCTTCATTTTTAATTAAAATGTGGATACATACAATCAGCTCTCTGAACCACAATTTTCTCCAGGATAAATTCTGCAACTGTAGATGAAAACTCTCAGTCTTTACACTGACACAGAGTCATTTAATTTCTTGAATAGTAGTTTGATAATCTCTGAACAGCCTCTTTACAAAGAAGGAACAGTGTTTTTGAATTGACATGCTACAGCTATAGCATATTTTATTGCGACAATAAACCTGTAGCTATTAAAGTAATTAAACAATGAGTATGATGTGCCTGAGCTTTTAGCAAGTGCATGTGGGTTAGTTATTTTATGATATCTGACTCAGCTACTTCTGATGAACTGACCGGAGAGAATACCCACATTGCTAGGAGAGCACTTTCAGTGGACTCAGAAGACAAAACAGACACAAACTGAACTTTCCTTTCCTATTCCCAGTGTCACTAACCCAGTTTAAAGTGATGTGACATCACCAGAGGAAAGACAAATCCCACCTGAACAGAAATGTTCCCTTGTTTACTACATCTCAGTGAGAATCCATCCTGCAGGCATATATGCCTAAGTGTATCTGTATTTATGTGAGGAATACAAAAAGCATTAGGAATGTGAAAAAACTGTCTCAATGTGTATTTTCATAACTGTGATTACAGCCAATAAGATTCTGTGTCCTTTTTTGAAGGATAAAGAGTAAAGCCATGCAAAATACAAAGTGAGGGAAGATCACTGGTAAAGCATCAAGCTTCTTGTCAATTTTCAATTATCACCTATGATTTATATCCATTTGTACTAAATCAGGACAGTTTTTTAAGAAAGAAAGAACAAATTAAAGAGCACCTAATGAAACGTTACCCAACACCTGGGACACCAAAAGAATAGAGGACAAAAATCAGAAAAATATAAAACTAAAAATTTAGGAAACACTTCTATCCTAAAATTTATTTTTAATAGAATTCTTTATGATCATATTTGACTCTAATTGACACAGTGATGTTTTAATTGACCTTCTTCATGTTTGTCTTTCCTCTCTACTTATTTATAATGACTGGGCATATAGAGACTATAAATGATGAATCAAATTTTCTCATAATTACTTTTGAATTTTTTACTATCCACAATATACAAAAGCCAAGGTCTCAGAAGTTGCCACTTATTGATGATCATAACAGGCCTACCTTTTTCACATTCTAAAATCTGAATCTAAACATGGAAAAATGCCAAGTATTCAGAGAAGTGAGAGAGCTTAAATGAACTTCTGGATGCCAGGCTTTGCTTTGGGGGGAAAAAAATTGAACAAAATCTGCCTCTAAGGGACCATGAGCCTCCTATGAAAACTGCCTTCCTTAGTTAAGCCTGCCAAGTTTATTAGGATATCTGTTCCCATGCTTTGAACTTTAGTGTGCTGATGACCTCACTTAGAGAGGCAGGCTGTAAACTTCTGCTCAATTTCTGCCTGTACTGATAAAGAACTTCCTGCACTCAGGATTACATGCTTTGAAGATAGTAAGGTAATTCAGAAAGAAATTTCATCTTCCAGTGATAGCTTGAACACGGGAAAAAATCACTATGGCAATAAAGGAAAGGAGGGTAAAACAGTTGAATAGATAAAATGTCAACACTTACGAAGAGGTTACATCCACCCATTAGGGTTTGGAAACTACTGACATAAAAATTGGCAAATTTCTATTTAAACAGGTTAAAAGGGCAAATTTAATGGACTGAATTATGCCCATTAATTTGTTTCATAATTTCGTTTTATAGCTTTGTGAAGATTTTAACAGAAGATTTAAGATGTGGCATGAGCTCAATATAGCTGGTATTTAGCAGCTATGCAAAACAGTAGATTCATTTCATAAGGCTTAAAAGACTATAACAAAATTGGCCTGCAGTTGAATACATACATACACTGGTAAATTCAGAATTTTCATAATTCTTCTAAAACCAAACAGATTTTTCAAAAAGTCCCTATCACACTAACAACTAGAAAGAATTTAATATGTATTACTGAATATTCTAATTAAAAAAACCCCTTTTTCATCAGGTAGTGAGGGCACAGCAACAATTAAGTGTACTTTTTCATCTTTGAAGTGACAGGAAATGGCATTAGAGTCAGGTGTGGAAAATTAGATGCAAAATTGCCATTAACAAATTGGCAGGATTGACTTATCCTTCAAATATATTTTATTATATTATAAATATATTTGAAGTTCCATACCCATTATGTGATGTACTTTACTGTGATCTCTGTAATGACATTGTGAAGACAAAGTTTCCTCTTAAAAGACGACCATCATAGAGCTTGGAATCCTTTCCTAACCTTTCACTTCAATGCACCACTTTCAGTTCACAAGCAGGAAATATTAGTATCAAAATGCAAACCTCACTGTCTCACAAACCACCAAGATTGTCTTCCTAAAGTTCTCTTTCCTATCCCATTGACAGGCAAGGAAAGTTCAGATCCTGTTGCACATGCTCAGTGATCCATCATGAACAATCTGGAGGGACATTAGGGCAGATTTATTTAGACAAGTACTGCTTTTGGGTTTTTCCACAAAATTTTCTTTACACAAATACTCTCTCATGAATCTAAAAGCCCAGGGATCACATTGTAGAATTTTGAATAGGAAAAACTCATGTAAAGATTTGATTAAGATGAAGCTTTATTATTTTGAACTAAAACCTTTCTTTACACTGATGTTTATACAGTATTTAAGCGCTGTAAAGCTCCAACTAAAGTGCAAGCATCTGTGATATATGTGCCCCATTTATAGTACATGCAGGTCATTTGTCAGCTACACTAGCAAATCTAATTAGATGTTCTGGTTTGTATTTATGTAAAGAAATAAGTTTTTGTGGGGCATTTCTTTCCCCAAGGAAGTATAAGAATAATACTCCTTGTGTTACCCAGCTTAAAAAGACTTATAAAATAAGTACCTATAATAATTTGAATAAAAAATGCCTAAAGATTTATTATTCAAAAGCAAGGGAAAGAAGATGTTGGATTGGATCATCAAGAAGTTACCTTAAAAAAATTACAAACAATTAAACTATCAAGGGAAAGGATACAAATTATTGCATGGGGATTTAGAGGCATAGACATGTAATGCACTGTAAATTAAAGTCATTTATAAGGTACCACTGGAAACCATATATAAAACCAACTGCTTAGTCAGCAAAAGTGAGTTAAATTATTTGCCACTGCAAGAAGAAATCTATGGGATAGCCCACTGCATGCTTATCAAATGTTGGCTGTCTTCAAAATATTCAAAAATATTAATGTGCCCTGAAGACAGCCACCAAGTTCATTGTCTCTGCAACACTCTCAGCTACTTTTCCTGCAAAGGTAAAAGAGGACACAGCCAAAAGTSTCACTGCGTGGATGTACAACCTTCCCTTAACACACCCTCTCTGTTCTCCCTCACTATTAAAAGGTCAATTATATATGGTAATGATGGGAAGGAAGATGCTTTAGACAGAGCAACGATCTAACAGATCTGAGAGATAAAAATAGGGACATAGGGAGGGAAATGTAGCTGATCCTCCTTTCACATGAAGGATTTCACATTAGAATGTCTGGAATGAATCTGGAAGGTCTCTAGCCAGTCTGCAGCTGCAGAAAAAAGTTGATCTGAAATTACATAGAGATAAACTTTCGAGTTATTTKTGTGCAAAATGCATGGTTTACTCCTTCGTGTTTTCCCAGACTGTCTTGTATCTCACCAAATAGGAAAAAGAAACGTTTCCTTCCTGCAGTACAATGTACATTTACCTGCTAACTGGTACAAGATCCTTAGGCTTGTCAATAGAGAGAGATTCAGAAACGCCAATTCTTTCAGGTCATTGAACAAAGTGAGTCTGTAGGTTCCCTGTATCCTTCAGGGAGGTCTATGCTCTCCTTCAGGATTGCTTTGCCCACTTTGACAGTTTGGAGCTCAGAGCTCCCCTTCACTTCCCTGGTGTGGCTGAGTGGGGGCTCAGCGCTGGGTCAGGTGCCGCTTCCCGAGGATGGGCTGAGCCAGGAACTCTGAGAAGAGAGACAGACAACCCCGAGGTGTCACGAGGAAAAGGGCAGCCCCACCACACCAGAAAAAAGAAAGGAAAAATTGCACAGTAGATCTTTATGGTGAAATGCATAAAGCTTTAAAAGAGTCCTGGTTTTGTCTTATTTTTGTGTTATCGCTATTAAATGCAAGTGTGTATAATGATATGTATCTTGTAATATTGCCCTAAAATGTTGTGAATTTATATTCATTGATAATTCAATTTCACAATAGTATATCACTTAAGTAAAGATACTATATGGTGTCATATAAAGAACCAAAATAGAAAGCATAGCAAAAATCCTCATCTATTTAATTTTTATTGATTAGGATGTAATACAAATGATATTATGTTCTTACAATACAGTGGAGAGAAAGAGTAAAAGAAAAAAGGAGTCACTCTCATGGGCTCGAGATTTGCCACAATGAGAGTCAYTCTCAGATTTTCCCTTGCTATGGTTGCTTCAAGTTTTAAATAGATTCTGAAAAGCTGCAGAACTATTGAGAATGTAAAATGTATTATGTGTGGATTTTTTTTCTGAAAACCTTATACAATATAATCAAACTTTTGAAGACATGAACATATGCTTTTAATTGCATTTCTGGASATTGCAATGGTAAGAGAGGTATATTAAACAGCAAGTGATAGAATGGTTACCATGGTCAAGATTGCACACTTTTTGTATCGAATGGTAAAGAGTTAAATATCTGTATATACTCCAACAAGGGGACAGAGCAGGAACAAATCAGCTACATAAATATAGATTTCTCTCTCCTCATTTTAACTCGCTTCTGTAACCATCTTTTCCTTTCTTGAGTGCTCCCCTCTTTTGAAGAGGAAACTGAGGCTTATTTTCACCTCTAAAAAGAAAAATGACAAAGTAAAGATTATGGGCCCTGTGTAAACCCAGATTTTGKCTGGATGTGAGAAGCTCTCAGTATTTCACATACATTTTGGTTCATTAGTAAAGGAATGTTATTTCATACAGTCATTATGTTTTACAGGTCTTTTTATTTGACCTCCATAAATAACATACCAAAGAAATAGGCAAAAATCTTTAGAATTAAAACAATTCTGCTTATGGGTGTCAGGGCATTAAAATACACATCTTCAGAAGATATAATCTATGAATTTTATGCTCAACTAAGGCAATTTGTCAAGCAAAGTGAAATAATTCAGTTATTTAAATAAATAACTTCTATAAAGCAGACATTCTATATTTGACTGTAAAATACTATTAGAGAATTTCTTGTCTTGCCTTTCAGCTGTGCTGACACATAGGTGATAAACTGGAAATAGCATTTACCTCCATATAGGTTATAAATTCTTAGGAACTCAAGGCACTTATTTATTTAGATGGAGATATTGGAATTTAGTTGTCTCATTTCAGACACATGAAAGTTGCTTGGAATTATTCAAAACAGAATATTGAATTTAAATGATTTAAAATAATTTCACTAGCAAATTAAGTGTAAAGGGAAGTATCRCATTTTCAGAACGGTCTATCCACAATTTTTTTTTTAAACAAATGTTTACAATCCTATGGGATATATAGACTCTCACATTTGATAGCCTTTTCTGCAGAAGATGAATTAATGATAGGATACATCACTCATCCTAAGTATAGGGTCTTCAAATTGCTGCACTTACACAAAATGACTCATGCAATTCCAGTTTGTCAGGGTTGGCTTTTTTATGTCTGTATCATAGAAAACAAATTATTTTTTGCTAAATGCTTATTTCCTTTAAATTAGACAATATTTACATTACACTTTTTTTTTTTTTAAATATCTGCCCTCCCTATGGATGTGGAAGTGCTTTTGCGATGCTCTGCCTTCACAGCCTAGATTGATTTGTGGAGAATGGTTTGGCAAGCAAAAGGAGGGGAAGACACTTTTTAAACCTGTCATGGGCATTTCTTCGTCTTCTGTGGTATTTGAATTGTGTGTCCTTTCTGACAAAAAGGCTATTGCCTGCTGTGAAACAGATCAATGGGTGATATTGTGCAGTGATTGCTATTTGTTTAAGAGAAATCTCACTGACTGACCCACTTCCTGTAATGCATAAAAAATAAATGACAGAAGTAATATTTTTGTTCTTGTTTCACTTTCATTCATCTTATTTGATCAGCACTGAACAAAACTGACATCTCATCAAACCCAAAAGTGTATTTCTGCACTAGGTTCATCAGAGGGTGGCATTTAAAACACAGACATTGCAGGAACAAATGTATTTGCTGGTTCTGTCCATCRCTGTAAACTTGACCTTTATCCTGTAGATTTATTGACACCATGCTGCTTTGTATCATATTTTATTACTATGTGGAAAGCCTGGAAGATCCTCCCTCTAAAACCACTTTTGATTTTGATCTGCAAATTTTTGCATCTGCAGTAGATATATTTAAATATTGAGAAATCTTTAAATGTCTTAATCTTACCTAAACCAAGATGACTTAACTACACTTTTTAAAGTGCCTCCACATTGGTCTGTCTTTCAGTGACACCAGTTCTTAGGGACATAAGGCAAGGAGAACAGCATCACAGAATAGTATTTTCCTACAGTCTTTTTCACCTCCCCACAAAGCCAATACATTACTAATCCTGTTCCAGGAAAGAAGAATCTATTACATATAGTCTCGTAATTAGGATTTACAGGTTTGAAATAGTCAAATGAATTCAATGTACAAAACATGAACTAGGCTCCAACAACTACGTTAATAAAGCAATAATGGATTTGCCTTGTTGTTATGCAGGATGCTGCCACTTTGTTCCTACAATCACCTAGGAGACACATAAGCCCTTTAATAAATAGGGTATTCTAAAATTCTTTGGATTGATACATAACCATTTTAACTATAGATAACTGGTCTGTGACTAAATATTTTGTCCCATGTGGGGAAATTTTGATGAGAACAAATAAAAATTTACAAAGCTTATTCGAATCTCATGCTGAAAAACCACATCTTTCCAACTAATTGGCAAAATAATGGTTTGCATTTCTTCAGTATGTTCTTTTCCTAAATCCCCTGGAAGCTTTCCAACAAGCCAGAACACTGAGGCACCATGCTGGTGAGCCCTATGTGAATCACATCTGTGTCGTTGTTTTCAGCCTTCTAGGCTTGAACATACTGAAAGAGTCACTGCTTGGCAGTAAAGCAAATAGGCTATTTTCCTTAAAGAAAGAAAAATCTATTATTCTTGTGCTGAAGTCTGAAATCCTAATATTTACCCTTGTCTAAATAATGTGTAATTGAGCACTAACATAAACCAAMTCCAGATTTCCCTCAAAACCATTGTTTCCTTTCTTAAAACAGAAGTGGAAAGCAAATGAAAATCATCTTTTCATTCTTGCATTAATTGACAATAAAAGATTAGAGCTCAGTCCTTGAAGTCAAGAGAAAAACATAGGAAGGGTAGCAGGAAAGGGGAGGGGGATTTGCACTTGTCTGCTAAGTGTCTGAATCTCCACAGACATCTGTATCTAGGTAGCTGCCTGAAATCTCTCTACAGGCAACCAAAAGAAATGGACATTTCTAGAGGACAATTTCTCTGACATATCCTAACATCTTTATTTGGGATAGGGTAAGCCTAMGTACTTCATGAACTTCAGGTAAAGCACATGTTCATGTACACTAATTTTAGTGAAGGTCTGAACCTGCATTTTTTCCCTCTTGAGTGAATTTTTGAGATTTAAAACAGAGGTTTTTCAAGTGGCAATTTAAAGTAAACACCACAAAGTCAAAAGTAGGAAGGTACAGATTTGTTACACACCCCAAAACCTCAATTTCTCATTCACTAGATTTCTCTAAAAAATATAAATTTCAGTCTATACAATTAAGCTATCCTGTATTTATTCATGGAATATCATAGAATTCATAGATATTCATAGAATACCCCGAGCTGGAAGGGACCCACAAGGATCTTCGAAGTTCAACTCCCAGCCCTGCACAGGACGCCCCAACTACCCCACCCTGTGCCTGAGAGCTTTGGTTAATTGCTTCTTGAACTCTGCCAGTCTTGGTGCTTCCAGTGCCCAACCASCCTCTGGGTGAAGAACCTTTTCCTACTATCCAGCCTAACCCACCCCTGACACAGTTTCATGCCGTTCCTTCTGGTCCTGTCAGGTCACCACAGAGGAGAGCTCAGTCCCTGCCCTCCTCTTCCCGTCACGAGGAAGCTGTAACCGCAATGAGGTCTCTCCTCAGTGTCCTCTCCTCCAGCTGAACAGCCCAAAGGACCTCACTCCTCATTCAGCTTCCCRTCCAGGCCCATCCTCGTGACCTCTTTTGGACATTCTCTAACAGGTTAATGTCTTTCCTGTATTGTGGTGCCCAAACTGCCCCAGGGCTCGAGGTGAGGCCACCCCAGTGCAGAGCAGAGCGGGACAATCCCATCCCTGGCACCCCACTCCATGTAACCCTTTGTGCCAGGAGCTCACCCACCACACGCTGTTTATCCAGCTGTGTGCTGGACATTTGGTCCAGAAGAATCCTGGGAGAGACAGTATGGAAAGCTTTACTGAAATCCAAAAAGATTACATCAACTGGCTTCCCTTCATGAGTACTGCCAGTGCTTTTTCTTTTGCAGGTATTATGGGAAACAGGAGAGGAACAATTCACCTTCAGAACTAAGATCCATTAGTAACATTTAATATTTAACTGGTTTTATGGAAAGAAAACACAAACAGTTCCAGTAGTTCATGTAGACTCCCATCTATCTGGAATGAGATAGAAGTGTCTCCAGTTTTAAGAAATAATATCTATTGATTAGAGATAGTTACTTTTGAAAAGTTCTTGGAATTTCTGTGTTTTTTCAAGAGAGATTTTTGCACCATAAATAATGACTTTTATTTTGCTGTAAATGCTGCTTTTGAAAATTTAAAAAGAATTTTCTTTCTCAAAAAGAAACTTTCTGAAATGCTTATCCAGATGAACCATTTATTGCCCTAGTTTTTTTGTTTGTCATAAGAATGACAAATGAAGTGTTTAAAACTAAGACTCCCATAATACTTCATTTAAATTGAAGGACAATGCCTCACTCCTTGATGATGTTCTCTGTACCCAATTAGAATGTCTTCTCTGTGAAGCAGCAACTCAACTGATGAACAAAAGTCAGTGTAAAGAAGATAAACTAGATGACTCGACTACTTATCTCCAGACTTATTTGAGTCTCTCTTTAGACCTCTTATAGAATAACAAGAAAGTGCTAGAAGTGTAGGCTGTAAAATGTGATAAACAGACAAGAGATAGATGACGAGGAGGAGATGAGAGGAAAGACGCTGACCATCTCTGCTGATCAATGAAACAGGAAAACCAGACATTTTTATCATTCAGAAACCTCATTAGAAAAGAAAATAGCTATAGCAGTCATAGTCACGTATAAGGAATATGATCTGCAAAAATAGGTGCTTTCTCCATCATCTATATTCTGTATCTAAAAAAAAGGCTTTAAACCCTTCTCTTTAGTTTACTGCCTGATTACAATTAAAGGTTTAACATTTGTCCCAATTACRTTCCACGAGTAAGTTCAAGACCATTTTCATTTGAAATGCTTATAGATGTTCAGCAAATTAGACATGCACATGACCATGAGCTCTTCACATAAAACTTATTAAATAGTGAAGTTAGTTCAAGTGATAATGATACTGCCTGTTGGGACTTGCTGGGGGATCCCTGAAATGGATGTTTTAATTATGTTATGAATATACTGTCTAGAGATAACTGTCCTTGTGTCTACTGAAGGAAATTCAGCAAGCCTATACAAGCATTTCACATTAGTTTAACGATCTAGCAAAACATGAGCAACTTCCATCCAATATTGTGTTCAAATTATTTGCCTGTGCCAATTTTTCCTACAGTTAAATATGCAGCTTCTAGAATATGTTTGTTAGCAGAAATGCACTTTGCTTAGGCAAAACTTTCATCCTGACAAATGTTCAGTTTTTAGTGTTAGAGTATTTCAGGTTTTGATTAAAAGCCTTTCTAAAGTTCCAAATGAAAAAGACACTGTACTATGCGTTTAGCCTGCTCAGATTTCTGAGCCTTCTTGCAAATATATAGAAGGTTTCTAATGCTTTGTGGCACTGCCCAGGGAGGAAAGTGGCAAACAGCAAAGAGCGGTTGAGGCACAAGCAGCTTGAGAACAATTTAGAACAGGGAGAATGTGTTTAGGCACAGGTGAAGACCATCTGAAATCATATTTACTTTTACAAACTTCACTGTCTGCTTCACAGAATTTTAGCTCTGGCTTATAGTAGTGACTACAAAAATCATTAATGATCACCATTAATTTTATCAAGACAAAAAACAATCAATGTGAAAAGAGAAGTCTTTTGCAGACAACCTTGAACAGACACTGATTTTTACTGCCAGGGTACCACTGCTTCCTGCAACAGCCATATGTATATTTTACTGAGGATAAAGCCGGATTTAACAATGATAAYATTTAATATAGACTTTAGTCAGTCAGCTTTATCTCTAGTATTTAAGACAGTTGTATTCAATTGTCTGTTTTACTGCTTTTTTTTTAACACACTGTGTTTGAGGTATACTCTGCAAACAGCCTGACAATGATTCCTTGGTTTGGGATCAAGAGTCAAACATTTGCAGATGCTATTTTATGTCCTGGCTCAATTAGCAGGGAAGGGTTGTGAGAAGCAGTTTTACCCTGGTCCTGATAAATTGCCTGACTAAGCACACTTTTTGTACTGGCTGCAGATGTTTACCTGACTCATAGATTCATGAAATCTGACAGAGATGACTTTGAGGTCTCCATGTATATACCTGATGTATTCAAATATAATTAATATATTAAATATAAACCGTGCTGGGGCAGTAATTACTAAATTGCTTTATGTTTGCAGATATAATGCCAATAATATTTATACCACTGCCTCAGGCTGTGTTTTCTAAATATTCTATAGTGTTATGTTCTCTTCACTAAAAATAGGCAAAGTTTCAGTGATTTTCTTAACTCTTTCTTGCAATTGCAAGAGTTATCATATAATCAGAAAGCAATAACAATAATAATAATAATAATGATAATATTGGTTCTTTCCTACTGAAGGACAGAATCACAAAATGGGTAAGGTTGGAAGAGCTCACTGGTCATTTCTCCCTACCTCCCTGCTCAGGCAGGATGTTCTAGAGCACATTACTCAGGATTGTGTCCAGTTGGCTTTTGAATATCTCTGGGGAAGGAGATTCCACAATCACTCTGAGCAACCTGCAAAGGTCATATGGGAAATCTCTTCACTGTTTGCATCTGTTAAAATCTATAGACCAGTTCTCTGTCACAGCTTTCTAACCTTCTGTTTCATTCTCTTCTCTCTCCATTTTATTATTCACCATGACTACTTGTTTCTGTCAACAGACTGTTTCTTCCAGGGACACCTCTAATTAAAATATCCTCCCAATATATTCTCAGGTGTAGAATTTTGTTATTGCTGTGAGCAGTATCTGGAAACTGATGGTCTGTATTACCCCGATTTCCCTTTAGCCATCCTTTGCAGTACTTTTCTGTTCCTGTAGGTGTGTATGCTTTGGGAGATATCCCCTGAGCATGCCTCTGCCTCCTCTCCTGCTTTGCTATAGTGTTGGCATTACCCATCCCACACTAATAGCATTGCAACTTCTCCCTCCACTCCCCATGCCAGCTTTAGGGAACTGAAAGGTGGCCTGGAAACCACTGGTAGGAACCCAGAGGTGGAAATGGTTCCTTGAGATCCTGGTGTCATTCAACCCTTTCCATTGGCACAAAACAATTTTAACAAGTTTGGGATTACAAAGGCAGTACTGGCCTGAAGCCAACTGAAGCCACCGGGGTAATGAATACAGGTCCAGATTTAATGGGGCTATTGGATGTTCAGTATTGACAACTACACAGATGGAGATCACATGCAAATGAAAGTATCACTCATGGTCATGTAGACATTCAGAAAYAGAAACTAATCAGCTAACAACAGGGTGTTATTTGTTTAGCCTTAGTCAAATCACTTCAATTCTTTCTTTTATTACGAGTGTGTTCTTTGACAGTATGGTAACATTGGACTTTGTGGTATGAAGAAGAATGGAAGAGAATGTTTCAGGAATAAAACAGTAGTATTCATAACTAGAGGGAGCTATGAGAAATGAGTAAGACATATCTTTTACAGAGTTTATACATGAAATCATCATTGGTCAGCTTTTGTGCTGATTATAACATTATTTATCACTGTTTCAGAAAGCTATGCAAAACATATTTTTCTGAATGTTTAGTCGGTGAGATCTTGGAGAATTATTTGCTGATAGCTCTGATATACTTCCTTTATGAAGCTGGTGTTAAAGGCATCAAGGATTGTTTGTTGTCTTGTTCACTCTTTAGCTTAATAATTCTCAGCTATAGGTATTCACCATGGAGCATAAACACAAAAGCAAGCAACAGCATCAGCAAGTGTCAGAGCTAAAAGCAACCTTCTTACCTCAGGAATGCTGGCAATCTGGTATGGTTTTGTTCACTTATCTAGACAAAACCAGGCTTTCTTTCATGAATGATGATTTTCTCCATATTTGYTGCTTGCTTCATTGTTTTCTTGCTACTTCTATCCTCCCTACAATTTCATTCTGACATGTTTCACTTCACTGGAAGACACCAGACTTTTACAGTTTTCAGGAGGAAGAGTTGAAAGGTATGTGTATACCAACTCAAGGTTATCTTGTTAGGAAACTCATTCAGCAACTGAGCAGAATGAGTTATTTATGTGTAATATTTTTTTTTTTTCACTAAATACCCCCTTCACTTTAGCTGATTGGTATTGTCCAGCCAGATTGTATGGATTTAAACTGAAGGAGGCTGTCACAGGGAAAGGAATCTGTAAATTAAATTTATGAAAATAGAGAGATATATTTCCAAGAAGAAACAAGATGGAAGCTGCTGATCTGGAAATATCTGCTTTTCTKCCTCCAAATATTTCCTCTTCTCTCCATGTCCTCCCCCAGAGACTCATAAATACCCTTATACAAGCCTTGTTCTAAAATGCTCTAAAGAAAAAAAATCATTGCTACCAGCACTGCTTGTAAACAGCTACTAATCTCTCAACAAATAAAGTCTATCACTATTTTGCACAAATGCCTGTAACACCATGATTGCAACCAATACCACTAGTAAAGTACTTCACAGCCAGAGAGAAAATTAATATCATTATTAAACATTCTGATAGTAATAACAAGATCAGCTGTAGTTTAAAGAAAAGGTATTCCAGAGGAAAAAATGAGGAAGCATCAAGATCGCATTCTTATAATCTGAAATTTCTTCTCTGTCTTAGCCAAAGAGCAAAGAAATTTTCAATGTTTTAGCCAGACCGGAGTTTTCACTTTAGGATACATATCCTTGTTTTTATTTACATAAGTTACATACTTGGGTATATCCAAAGTGTATTCTATCATTCTGTCATTTACAATGCTGCTTTATAAAAATATACACAAAATACGCAAATATGTGCATATGCAGATTTTTGTCAAAGAGAAAAAAAGAAAACCTAATTAAAAAGCAAAGTTCTGCATGACCAAATTTTAAAATAAAGGCTTACAAGCAGGTGCATTCATACCAAAACCCTAAACTGTTGGCTTTAATCTGCACAGTCACACGTGCAAAGTACATACTTTTATGTGGAAATAGCTGTGCACAAATTTAGACGTAGTATTTAGGCACAGTTGCAAAATCTCCATGTCTTTTTTAATTGCCTAATTCAGGCTTTTATTCCTAAACCATTTTGGAAGAGACAACAGATTCACAGCTAAGGGTAGAAGCATAAATTCACCAGGCTGCTGGCTAAATCTAAGAAGAAACTGAGGTTAAGTCTAATATTCAGTTTGAGAGATACATATCCTCTAGATGAACATGTTTACTGAAATTAAATGGTAAAATGTGGCAAGCTAGAATTATTGTGCATGGTTTTGAGTCTGAATGGGCTGATTCTTACCTAAGCGAGTGCAAATCACACAGAATAAAACACAACCTGGAATCTTTTTTTTTCTTTTAAGAAAACTTTGCTTTTTAGATGTGAAAGTTTGAAATACTACAGATTGAATGTAAAAGGTAGAAGATATATAAGAAGAACAAAAGCACAGAAAGATTCAGTGACTTATTTACTCAAGGTCACAGAGTAGGCCAGCATCAAAGAAATCACGAAGGTGCCTCTATCCAGCCAGGTGCAGCCGCTTGTACATTGATTTAGCTGTATTTCAAACCAGTTTTACATCCAAAAATTCCAATCCAAAAGCTGTGGAGCTAAATCAGGCTAATATGTCACATCCCTCTGGGATGCATTAGCTTTGGTTTATACCTTTCTAACACTGCAAGGCTGCTCCTGGTGTGGGCAGACCCTGAGAGCAGCACTCCTGCTTGGAGCTGGCAGAGAGGGGACATGGATGGCTGCAAAATGCTATTCCATAGATGGAGAGATGCTGCTGTAAAGTGAATGGGCTATTTGGTGAAAAAAATAAATATTACACATAAGTAACTCATTCTGCTCAGTTGTTGAATGAGTTTCCAAACAAGCTAACCTTGAGTTTGTGTACAGCTGGAAGAACAAGTTAATCTGCTGTTGGGATTAGCTGTAATYGCATTAGGAGAGATAAGGCCCAGTGAAGTGCACTGAAGTGCTGAGAACCCCCTACAAAGAGAACTGSCTGCCCCAAGCAGACTCAGAGTGAGGGTTGTCTTGCCCTGAGGRGGTCACTGACCCAGCTGGCCTCGCCTCAGCCCACAGGAAAACCCTCCTGACCCACGACTACACTCAGCAAAAATTATTCAGGACTGCTGTCCAGCACGGGGGAAATCCAGCGTATGAGCATAGGGAAGAGAAAGGAAAAACACACTTAGATACAGGATCGGTAATTTCCTAATCCCTAATCACTTAAGGATTTTTAAACTACCTAACTATTTCAGAAAAAAAGATGTGATTTTCCATTAGGAGAGTGAAATGGATCATAAATACAAAGCTACGACAGAGACCCTGACCCTTCAAGAATAAACTAAGCTGTACAAGCATCATTAAATCAGCATTTTGGGACTGGTGTAGAACACGTGTGTCTCTTTCAAAAGCACATAATCTAATAAAAAGCATAAGCAAAGCTCCTGGAACACAGTGTGTGCTACTAAATCAGAACAGGGGATTATCTGCTGCCATGCTATTTGATTAAGCATTAATAAGGAAAAACAGCTTTTCAATGCCCAGTGATAAAGATTAATACAAATATAAGCTGTAAAAGAACAAAAGCCCAACAAAACCCTTATTGACCAATTTCAGTCAAGCAGTTTAATCCAAAAGATGCAGGGGAGCAAATAGTCAGAAAACATGAATTTCTAAAATGTGGAATACCTCAACAGCTTTTGGGAAAGCCAAATTCCTATAATCTTACATATTTTGTTAAGATTATACTAGAGAAAAGTAGATGCTGGACTTTAAAGAAGCTAACACAAAAATACTGATACCTAGAAAATATTTCCAGGAGGTCTCTACTGTGAGACACACACAAAAAATAAATAAAGTGAATTAAATGATCACAATCCAATCTTTGAAATCCCTCAACAAATGTAAACTTCAGTGAATACAATTCATTAAAACCTAATTACAAAAAAATCAATAGTGCAATTTCGCCCAACCCAAAACTTATTGTAATGCACTGAACATTTGGAAAATCAGGTCTTTATGAACAGGGCTGAAGTGACATTGTATATTACATTGTAGAGTGCCTCTGTAAAGCAATTAGCACAGGCTGCCTGCCTTTACTCAGAAAGGATATTACAATAAGTATCTCTCGTAATAGTGCATCTGCAAACACCCACTCTCAAGGATGCAGTGAAAAAGGAAATGATATTACTAAGAATAGTCTTATAAACCCAATTTAAAAGAAAAATCAACTATTCATACTCCAAATACATACTCTTCAGAGTTCATTATTTTTATTGCTGTTTGGAGAATTAAATGCCCACATTTTGCTTTTAATTAAATACCAGGAAATTCAATGACAATGATAGAAAAAATATAGTCTGGACTACAGTCACTATTTTCCAGGGAAATCAGAATCAATTCAGTGACAGTAATCAGCTTTTACTGGAATTACTATAAAGTTTAAATTTTATAATATTTTCAAGACATTTTAAATGTCCTAAAATGTAAATAAAATATGACTATAGCATTTTAAAAAAAACTAAATATGTCTGAATAGACTGAATAGTATACAAAGATGATTTTGTATTAAGGATTGCTCTAGAGGGCTCTGAAACCATACGTTCTGACCAGTCTCTCCTAATGCTTGAGTCTATAATTTTAATCCATATGTCCTCCTCTTGGACTAAAAGAACTGATGCCATATCAATTCCAAGAACATTGATGCCACATGACTACCTGTATGGTCCAGCTTATCGTCAATACTTTACATAGGCTGGTTTATCCTCTGGCCAGCTGACCTTATTTCAATTATTGTGATTATGACATGCTTGGGTCATACACACAGACACCACACAGCCAACAAGCAGAACATAAGCAAAATGATCATTGAAATAAATGAGGTAAATCACATCCTTTTCTTTGGAATAATCTTCTCAGGGCCCCATTGATAATTTTCATCTGCTTCACTTTATCTTCCARTAGTTTGGGGTTATTTTAAGATGTCAAAGCTTTCCTCAGATAACCAAAGTTATTCATCTCATACATTCCATCGTATTTGATCTGTGCCAGTGGAAGAAAATAAACACCAGAATAAGGTGGCACCATAGGAGGTTAGGGGGAGCATGCAGAGATCTCACGTATTCTGGCACCGTCATGAAGCCATTCAGCAGAGCCTGTACCAGCTCTTTGATATTTATGTATATTTATATCCCACTTAACCAACCTAAGAAATCACACAGACACACAAAACCCCCAGTAAAACACCACAGACTGTCACCGATGCAACATCCTTCCAAAAACTTTTGCTACTTTATATCAKAAGCATGCTTTGATATCCAGTTAGAGCTGAGGGTTTAAAAAACCTCTAATAAGGAGCAATGAGGATCTAAAAAAGATGCATAGTGACAACAAGCTAAGGAGGTAAAAAAACATTCCTGTACTACCTATAATTGCAATGGAAATAACATAKAAGCTAATAAGGTACAACATTTGGAAGAAGGGACTTACAAGGGCAGAGATAACAAAAACACTACTAAAAAGGAACTCARTAATGTTGCTCATACTCCACAGAAGGTCGAGTCCTTCAATAATTCCAGAGAAATACTCACCAACAGTTTTCACTGCAACATATTGGCTACGGCAGTAGAAGCACAGTGTTAAACTTTGAGTCAGAAGATATATTTTAGTGGGACTCCATCACTGCTCAGGGAGGGTGTTATAACAAGCTAAATTTGTGTTTGGGAGCAAAGATAGAAATGCCATATACCTAGGTAAAAGTGAATTGAGAAAAATGCCTCCTCCTCACAAAGTTCCACAGGCAGTATGATTTCTGTCTGGATGAAATAAATATGGAGCTGAAGGGCTGAGTCTGTCCATGGGCTAATATTCAAATTCATATACACCAGCACAAATTCATTTGAACCCTTCTCATAAGATTTTAGGTGATTTCATTAACTTTTCACTGCCTTGGCCGCCACCTGAACTGCATACAGAAAATAGCCTGACTAAGGAGTATTGATGACCTCCCACTTCCAAACAGAGTGTTTATTCAGACAACTACATTAGACTGCAATACCTATACTGTAAAATTAATCAGAGAAAACAATGGATTCAAAATCAAATAACTGAAACTAACCAGGCGGAATTAAAAGAAAAAAAGAATTAGATTTTGTAAGCCATTTATGTTTCTGAAGTACATAAGTATAGTTATATGCACTATGTATTTATTATACATTTATACAGAACTCAAATCTGAGGTGCAAGTAGGGTTAAGACATTAGCACTTGAATAAAAAAATCAGCAGTTCCTCTGAGTGTATCCTTTGATAAAACAATAAACTCTTCAATCTATCAGGAAGGCTCTGCAAGGTCTTTAAAAGAGTTTTGAAATGTCAAKGTTACATCGCAGAGGCTGCAAAATTCTGACTTAATAGGAATAGAATTTATTGTTTTTTAACAAAACTTTAATAAAACACCTATTTAGACACTATCTGACGTTTTTAAATGAGTTATTACAGAATAAAAGTTAATAGTGCAAATAGGATTTCAGCCCAGAGCATATCCTTAAAGGATGATTCAAAYGATGAACCACAAAATATAGCAGAAAAAATTGCTCATGTTGCCAAAGGGAACTTGTTAAGAATATGCCTCTCCTGAGAAGTCTTTTAGATGACACTGGCCACAAGGGACTTCAGCAGTGAACATTTTTTGACTGAATGTGTCCAGATGTGCCTGCACCAACGGAACAGCCAGAACCAGCTCCTTTGCATTGCTCCATTGCACAGATTAAGTTATTCCAAATATYGAGCAGCTGGCAATAGTCCAGAAGCTGCTGGGCTATATAAGCCAGCATGTAAACTCTTAAACTTCCAAGGCACACAGTCACTGAAAATTAGGTAATGGAAGCTGATATATTCAAAGGGCAATATTGGATCCAGACCTTTAACACGAAGTTGTATTTTTTTGTCCAAATGTAAATAATTTACAMGTTTAGGACCTGTAAGCCCTTTCCTTCTACTATCACCCAGCCAACATTTCATTCTTCTGCCTACTGCCTTCTCTTGCACAGAAACTCAATAGCTCTGTGCATTTTTTTGTGACCCAAGAACTTGTAAGGAAATAGAAACTTATATCCCAGAGCATGGCAACATCACAAAATTGTTCCCAGTTAGACGCTCCCTGCTCAGCAAGCAGGATATTATGGATCACCTTCTTCAGCCTTGTTTATACACTGTATTTATGTCCTGTTTTATGCACCCTGCATATCTAAAGTACTTTCTGTGCTGTGCTTTTTTCACACGGCCAAAACAGAGGGCAAAACCATTGGCACATAACGGTACAGAGCACCTAAAAAAGACAGACAGGGATATCCACTGCAAGCAGCTCTCTAACCCCTGCAGGCACGTACAGTTTGGGACARTGATGATTCAGAAAGATATCAATCAAAGGAGAGACAATCATCAAGGTTTCAGAGGAAAAAAAAGGCTTCCAAAGAAACAGACAAAGAACAGCTTAGCAATACAGAAAAAATTGTGGTTGTTCTCAGTTTTCAACCTAAATGAAAATAATTCATATTTTAAGGAGACTTAAATTTAGAGAAACTTGGTTTTATAATGTTTGTATTAAATCTGTTTAATATTACGTGGCAGAGTTATGCGAAAGCATTTCATATTGCCTCCATATGTGAGCTATGCTTTAAATGTTTTGACACATAACATAATAGTTATGGTTTAAAAAATCCACAGTATATTTTGAAAGGAAAAGAAAAACTATAGAAGAAACAATCGGAAGTCGTGTGACACACAGTGGAGCACAAAGAATACAGCTCRTAACACCTCCAGTTAATGCAATATGACGTAAACCACAAATATTATCATACACCATAAAGCACTACGAAGGCACCAAAATCCTAAATAGTCCTAATCATAGCTTCACAAAGCTTCTCTATAGCAGTGATGCAATATTTACATATTTCTACAGCTTGAAGATTTATTTTTTGGTTAAAAAGTGAAAGTCCTTTCCAATTTGACTGCAAGTAAACTCAAATGAAAAAAAGTTTAATTAAACATGATCCATTCTGCTTTCCAAGCCAGGTATTTTATGTGTGCTGTAGTAACTATATGATAATCAAATCTCCTGCTTYTGAGGACAAAATGTATTTTCACGAAGGTCAGCTTCTGTCATGAAGATATTTTAATTGGCTATCATTTGGAGGATGAAAAATATCCCCATTGAAACACACCTGTTAAGAATGACTGTTAACTGCATTTGTCCCTTTCTCATGCAGAAAATATTTTCTAAATTTATTTTAATTTTCATGTAAATTTTTTCTTGTTCACTGAATTTGTTTGAGCTGTTTAGCTCAGCTTTAAGGCAAGATCCTACCTCTGACTCTGCTGGGACTACAGTCTCACCTTAAACTGCATTCTGAATTGGCCATACTTGGATAAGTTTATTCAAACTATAAAGGTTGAGCTAAGATGGAATAAGAATACAGTTCAGACAAACACCCAAGAATTGAAATGTTTAAGTACTTAATATAAATTGGATCCAAAATGTTATTGCTTTCAATATCCTCCGTMGATTAAGGCTCATTTCCCTGCTAGTAAACGAGTTACCAATTATTCTTCCATTGCTCTGGAAATATTCCAGAAATCATTATATAATTTTCTGTTTTCTGATAGGCAGCTAGTTTGCCTTTTTCATACATCTATTCATTGCAAAAAAGTTAACCTCAGACTGAAGGGCTGACAGATTCTTAGATACATATAATTAGCTATAACAATAATTTCAAGTGTAATGATTATTTAACAATATAGTATTAATGCATTAAATATTCCTCAAAAATTAAAAAATGTGAGGAAGATTACTCTGAAAGTATGACACAGGGAGCAGTCAAATTTTTTTAATCAGCAACCAGCTCTCTATAAGATTATTCTGCAACTAATCATTTTGCTGCCAGCAGCAAAATAAAACAGACTCCCCTGAAGTAAGTTTGTCTTGGTAAGGTTTCAAGATAACAGATTGTGACACAAACCTCCTCAGGTTCATACAGTTGCACTGTTTTGCCTTTTTGAATAAACACTTCTGTTGAAATGTTTTTCCATTAACCATGCAAAGAACAGTTTCATCACAAGCACAAATATCTTTTTTATGTAGATGAAGTGGAGTATATATACCCTAGAATCTCACAGACAACCATTCCTTGATATCACAAGCAAGGCTCCAAAAATTTCATGCAGAGATGAAAGACAGTTTTGTGCTTCCATGAGAAAAACTATCATCAGATACAGGATAGCTCCTAATCTTCCTAGTTAATAGTTTCCTGGTTTTGAAAGAAAACAAAACAATGAGCATGTTTATAGGTTCAGACTTTATCTGCAAACAACTCATTATCCATAATTCTTTATCCTTTAAAACATTATCTCCCTGACATCTAGAAATAATATCATATACACTTGCAACGTTATTTTCACACCTGTGATGACAAACTGGTTTTCACATTTTGAAGAACCCACCTACTGTCCAGACCGTGGAGACAGCACTTTACTATCACAACTGAGTCCTACTCAAAAAAACGAACACTGAAACAGATGTCTGGAAATGAACTGGGACACAGGTCTCGATGTCCAAGTCCTCACGGAGGTTTTTACAAACTGACCTCGCCTATGGCTTGTTCAAGAACAGTCCAGCTCAGCCAGCCTCTCTTTCTGTGTGATGCTTGAACAGAAACGAATATCTAGGACATTTTCTCCATGGGTTGACTGTCTCTGTTCCTAAGCATTTATTTAATCTTCTGAGATAGTGAGTCTATAATATTGCATTCATAGGGCTTATTCAAAGAGATGTTTTCTTATTTTACCAGAGGCATTTGGTTCTCCAACTGTTTGTAGTCCCCACCCCGAGGCAGCAGCGCTGATTGGAGGTATGGGGTCTGCCCCCAGAGCACCCAAGTATTTGCAATAATGAAATAATTGCTCATCTCTTCCCCCGCATTCCCACATGAAGGACATCCTTCTTTCCCTTAAAATCCTAAGATATTTCTACTCTCTCTCCAAGATTTGGGAAGTTCATTCCCCACTGCATTCCAAGGATGGTGTGCCTCTAGCTGTCTGTCCTTGTATTTATCCTGAAGCTGATGTTTGGAAGAGCAGATGGGCACTGTCTGAGTGTTCTTAGTTGAGAATCCTATTTCCTTCCCACAGATGATTTGGCATCTTAAAAGGAAAATAAGTGAAATGAGAAGTCAAAACAAGGGACTTGAGCAGAGCAAACGTGGGAAAAGCTCTTAAAAACATCAGGACTAGCTCTAGCCCACACCAAAATCCTATGGAAAAATCACGCAAGTTGGCAAAGTGTTACACCAGAATTTTCCTCTTAATTAGAAAAAAACCCAACCATTTTCTATAGCTAATATGTAACCAAAATTCTAATATACTGAAACAAATTGCAGAATACAGGGATACACCTGAAAGGTTTTTAAAACTAATTCATGTGCCTATCAGTTTTCATGTTTCTGTTGAAAATGGACTGACACTCAACTTTGGGGGGAAAAAAAAAATCATTTAAGGACACAATGGCTTCAAAGGTAGACTAAAAAGAAGGTGGCAATAAATCATTGTCACTATTTGCAACACTGAAAGAAGCAAAATTACCAAGTCCTTTTAATTCATCTCTAAAATATCCATATTTGCTAAAAAAATGGCCATATGATTCAACTTTGTACACACATTAAGAAAACAGAGCCAGCTACCAGAGAAGCAGTATTTAAACAACCATTTCTTTTCATAGTAAATGGTCAATTCTTGAAGATTTTGGAGGTCAACACTTCCTTGTGGCTCTGTTTGTTTTTTCAGTTTATAGAAGAGCACAGAATCTGTCTCTGGCATTTAATTAGGGGGATGAGGACACGAATGAACAAGAATTATTTGTTCTTGTTCTTCTAAAATCTTGTTTCCTTATTGTCATCCTAAGATAAACAAAGCTAGTCCTACAGCTTAGACAAAAGTTGGCCCTTTTTTTGCAGTGTTCTGTCAGTGCAGGCTCTACTGAGCTTAATAAACCTGTGCACTTTTGCAGAGGCTCAAATTAGCAGACCACAGAATATGATAATCAAGACTTCTACCAGATCCAGAAAAAATTCTATGGGTCTGAATCGCGCAGAGCAGTATTTGGCTGACAGGGAATTCATACCATCTGTTCTACATAGGGCTCAGGGCAAGTGAAGTTACCAGCTTTCATTTACTCTGTAGTCAATGATGACAAGAGGGATTTCAAATAATTCAGAGCAGATAAATTTGATGTCTAAAATTTTCTCTGAAATTGGACAAATGCTTCTAATCATATTTCTAAAAGCCAGAACTATGGTTTATGTGAGACTCAAAGCACCTAGAGCAAAGATAAAGCTAGACAGTTCAGAATGGGATTCTAGGAAGGATTTTAAGAAAATCAGGAGATGTCCAGAGTTAACTAATGGGAAATGTTGGAAAAAAGAGAGAAATATCTGTAATCCCAACATTTCTCAGCATCTAACAAGTCTATCTGTCCAGACAAATCCAGAGTCCAGTATCCATTCAGAAAGGCAAATGAGGGTATCAGTACCAATCACCTTTCCCTACATAGTGGCTATAGTCCTCTTATTTTTGCTAGGTAAGAGCTTTCTAGATCTAGGATTTTAAGTGACTGTCATATCTAAGATCATTACTGAGATAATTGTGGTAGATGATGTTCATTTCACTGAAGTTCTTAATTATTCAATGATAGAACGGAAAGGTAGGATCTAAACAAACTCAGAAAACAAAAGCACAAAACAAACCAGAAGAGAAAATGGCCTTGCTATACATATTTAATGAAACAGTGAAAATATCCTGCACAAAGACTTAGTTAAATTGAAAATGTGTGTATGATAAATGGATATAATACTGTCTATGTAATGGGTTTCCTATTTAAATTTTGTGAAGATTTAATCAGTTGGGCACAGCTGTGCAGGATGCACCATAAACTACGTTGAAAAATATGTAGACATGTACATTTATCTGCTACAAATTAAGCTCACTTAGAGGTGGTCTTAATGGACCATGTAGCAATCATTACAAGCATAAATTTTAAACTGTCTGTTTCCAGTGAATTTGCTTTGAAAAAAAATTAATGCTCATCCTTAGTGGAGCACAGTAATAAATGGAAGTACCCTTAATCTGTTAAGCACTAATAACCTAGCAATTATTCATTATGAACCCCATGCTGTATAACGTATGTCTGTTACAATTTTATTAGCAATTCTTTACTTAACCTCCAAAGGTATAATTTTAATTCCAACTTACACCTTGTAATTATATGATGTTTTAAGTGATGTGCCATTAAATTTACAGAATGCTCTGTTCCATTGGTTTATTGTAAAACATCTGTACAGCAGAGCATTGTTACAGCTCACAATCATTTACGACTTTTGCACTTTCTGCTTCTACAAAAAGCAGCAACATCCACCTCAGATATCAAAAAGCAATGGCTTTATTACAATGCAACACATAAATAACCCATATATTATTTAACATGGAGAATGGATAACACTGTAATCAAAGTGAATTGGTGACCCAGTTGGAGCTGACTAGAAGGTCACAGCAGTTGTAAGTTCTCCTACAGGGACTGTCACTTGGAGTCACCTGTGTGCTATTCTGGTGTTCATAGGAGAAAAGGGAAACCATCTCTGATCACTGAAGGGCCCTTTCTCACCCGGATCCCCCAGTGCTGACCAGAATGCAGATTTTCAAACCACAAAGGAGGAAATCCACGCTTTTCAGTACTTTCTCTGGGCCTGCATCTTTTCTACCCTCCCCAAGTCAGAAACTATGTTTGGTCCTCTGGGAATGCAGATAAATCCATCCAGCTTCTTGAATAACCGAAGAGGAACTAGGAAATAACTAACCGCACACTCAAGCGAGCAATAGAGCAAGATTTTGTTGTGGAGAAATGATTTGTCTCAGTCCCAGTCATTGCAATTTTGTCATCTAGTATCCTAAAGATTACTTCCTTTCATTACCCATTTTCAGGAATATTAGGTGAAGAGCATTTTCAGAAAAAAAAACCAAACAAAACCAAGCAAAACTTATTTTTATTTTTGGGGAGTCAACAAAGCTATTTAACTCAGATTGTCTTAATTCTTCCCTTCATAAACACTTCTTTGCTAGCGCCTTTGCTGATGTAACTGTTCAAACTGCAGGTTTCCAACATGCTCTGCTTTGTCTTTAGCACATTTGCCAAATATTCCATCCAGCTATCATCCAAACTGATGAGGACAGGCTTTGACATTTCCTGCTATCACCCTCTCAGAAGCAAGGAGCTGCTAGCTCTCCTGCACTGCCAGTACTGCCCCAGCTGATACTCCTGGCAAGAGAATCAATCCAACTGAAACACAAGAGGTGGGCAAGCAGAAATGGCAACGCATGAGGCATCTCCCGCAAAGTGCAGACACAGGGGGTGGTGTGTGCATGGAAAGTGTGATCATTTAAGTATGCAGCAGTCAAAATAAAAATGAGGACAAAAAAAGGAGACAACTACATGTGGAAACAAGCCAGAGAAAACTCTTTGATTACATGAGAGGCTAGTACATATGTTGTATATATAATGCATACTTTTTTAAGTTCAGTGCTTGACTCAGAGACACTGTCACATCAAATTCTCTATATTGCTCTGAAGGATCCTTGTGCTGAAATGTCAGCTGGTCATATCACCTAAAGGCAAAAAGAAATTGCCCTAACATTATGCATAGCAATTCCACTGCTCCGTGCTCTATAGCACTGTTTTCTAAGAATAGCTGTTTCAAAAGGAAGCTTCTCTTCGGTGTGAGCCAGAGGCAATTGAATTTTACCCTGAAAGTGGCTATAGGCTTTGTAGAAACATTTAGGAATATTAAATATTCATGTATTTGATTTAGCAAAATTCAGGACAGTAAAGGCATCCACCAGAATAGCTCCACTGTAAATATTTTTAACATTTACTACTACAACTTGAAGTATGGACATTATGACAGAGTAAAATGCCACAAAGGAGAACAAATGCTTGGAAAATTCCCTTTTTCCTCTTGGAGTTAGTAGGGGTTTATGAATTATTTTGCATCCCCAAATGGCAATGTCCAGGAGTCCAGCCTGTCACTGGGAGGGCTGTGCCCTGCAATGAACTGTTCTAGATCCAAAGTGTTTTCAAATTCAATTTCCTGTGCTCTGCACCTCCTTCCACCACAATCAATACCAGAAAAGAGTCTGTCATTTTTTCAGAGCTAGATCTACATCTTACCCTCTATCACTGGTGTAAGTAAACATTTAAAGGAAAATTTCCAGTTAACTGTGCTGCTCTGCACACCTTGTAAGGAAAGCACGAGACTGGCTGCCACAGGTGTCACAGAAGAAACAGTGGAATCCTATATTACGATGTGATATAAGATAGAAGAGATACAGGAGACACAAAAAAAGGCACCTTAAGATACACCCATGTATTCTGTCTTGACTTCACCTAAATTATTGTCAGAAACACAGATCTGCTGTAAAAATACAGCTTCTGAATAGCAAAAGCATCTTTTATTAACCACTTATTTAAAAGACTGGATTACACCCCATATCAAGGGATATCATCCTTTTATAGAGGAAGGCATTGCTTAAACCCATAGTTTCGTACTACAAAAAAGCTCCTCCTGAATCCAATATGTACTGTCCCTCACTGACTAGACACCTAAACATGGAAATGAGATTAGGAATTCTGGATTTGGATTCCCATTTTGCAACAAACAAACAAATATTGTTGTCATAATACAGTATCACTCTGTCTACAAATTCTTAAATTTATGGATGTAAAGATAGTCTACAGCATCACAGTACAGGAATTTAGAAATTTGTGGACATACTGAAAAATAATATATCATGTGTTATAAGTATCTAATAATTATATATTACATATTATATAATACTCTAGCACTGGAACAAAATGTAAAATGTACAGAGAGCTTTAATTTACAGTTTACAGTCATAAAAGAATAAGGCATATAAGAATTTTGTAATTAAATACAATAAAAGGAGATAAATATAATTATTTTTCAAGCAGCCTTTCATCTTTTATATATATGAAAGATTATATATATAAAATGTGTGTGTGTGTATAGACATATGGAGTAAAGAAAAAACTTTGGAAAGAACTTATGAACTGTAGACTAGAGAATTTGTGAATTGTGTTTCCTTGGGAAAAAAATACTGTAATGAACTTTTTAAATTAAAGAATTGTGGCCTTTTTAAGTTCTTGCATCCAACTTAAGCACCGACACTTCTTATCAGAACAGAAATGGTCTTATGATGGCATAGATTGTATTTTACTGGATTAAGAGAGCACGTGAAATTATATAGTCTGCAATAAGATATAGCAAAATTGGGATTTTAGTGGTCAGAATAGCCTATGTTTTTTCTATACTTATTTCTTTTAAGAGGACAGATAACTCCCCAAAGTACCGAGCATATAAAACTACTCATACTTCGAGTAGGCTGTCCAGCAGGAAGCACCACACACTTCCCCAAAGCACGTGACTGATGAGCTAAAAATTGTTTAAAATAGATTAAATATTTTTGAGACCCAGACCCACAGCACAATGTTCTCAATACATGGTTGAAACAGCAGCAATGCTTTGCTTCAGGGGATGTGCCACCACTCTTCATTCTCTCTCCTAATGTCTCTCTGCCTGTTTTAAGTTTCAAGGTTTTCACTTTCCCTCATCGCCAGATATACCAGTGGAGTGTTTCATACACATGAAGTCCTGTCTTCTCYCCCATTTCATCTGAGCCAAGTTGACAAGATCACACTAAACCTGGGATGAAACTATACCCTCAACCTCTAGAGAAGTGTTTATTCTGGATTTGCTGCTATCCTGTCTCCCTCCATTGCACCCAGTCAGGTAGGAACATTGAGAAGATTAAGTTGTTAACTGCCTGCAAAAGACACACACRCTTATCTTATGGTTGGACCCAGCTACATACCTATTGCTCAGTTTCTGTAAGAAAATGTTTTATTGACCATTATGTTCAGCAGAATAACTKCTAAAATATGTATTATATAAACATAAAAAGATAACAAATTTTCCCCATGCAATGCAGCAGATTACACTGCAGAAACTAATTGCCCCAGAATCAAGAATGGCATAGCCAGTATTCGTTGTTTGATTTGAACTGTGTTCTAAACTAACTGTTTGCTTTTAACAGGCAGGCCACCAAGCGGAGAACTATAGTCTTCTAAAAATAAAAGCCCTTTCACTACATATAAAAGTTTCCTGTAGAGTATTGTCTACAGTTTTATTGTAGTAGTGGAATAGAAAGAACAACTGCAGTGATATCATATTGTGTCAAATAAATAAAATTGAAAATTATTCTGTTTCAGTTTTGTATGACTCCATTCAAAGCCATCACCTAACTAGGTAAATGTGTCAGGGCTATAGTGTGTGAACAAATGCACACACTCCTGGGACACCACTGAAGACAAAGAATTTCCTTTGGAATATGAAGAAATAAATTAAGACTGGTCTTTTGTAGCACAGCAAAGGCAGCCTCAGTCCACCAAGGCTCTGCAGTTTAGCTGCCAAACTGTGGCTGAACCACTGCTCCCAGCCATGGACACTGCAGGTTTATAAGGACACCAGCCAGGCCTTTCTTCTCTATATTTCTTTCACTGTATATTTTTTTTCCCCTTAATGAAACTTTTACTAAACTGTGTCTGAACTAAGGATCATTCTGGTATAACTTTCAAGCCAAAGTTAACAATGCTCACAAAAGCAGAGATTCATATCTGAAAGTGTGACTACTTTCTGGCCAGAAAAGTCCATGGACTGAAAGTCAACCCTGTGAAATCAAATCTTCATGCCAAAAAAAAAATAGAATAAAGAAATCAGCAGGTCCACACCACAGAAAGTCTCAGGAAATTCACAGGGTAAGTTATACAGGAAAGGTATTACCACAYACGCACAATTTTTAGTTTCATTTACCAGGCAACAAAAGTTACAGACCTGGCTGAGTTGTTGCGCTTTGGCACTTCAGGGTTCAGGAAGTAGAAATTTTTTTTAGTTCAGAGCACAGACATCTTCAGACAGTCTTTCTGGTGGCCTTTAAAGCAAAAGAGACTGTACAGGTCAGTGACTTACCGGGCAGGGCATGTTGCCAAAGGCAAACGTCAGTGGGGAATGAGATGATAGGCAGGGAGAAAGGATAGGAAGATACAGCTCGTGCTCAAAGCAGGCTTAGAGAAAAGCTTGAGCTGGGAGATATAATTTCCATACTTTGGACACAAACTGCCTTCCAGAAACACATCTCTTGGAGGATTTTGCCACCAAAATCCAGGGAACTCTCCAGAGCAATAAGGTTTCCTAGGAAATGAAATGCTTATTAAGGTCCTTACAGCTCTGTCTGCATATATTCTAAACTCCCAAAGCAAACAGTCTGGACACAAATGGCACTTTATCTGGAGAATCTAAGAGAAAATGAAATCCAAGAGAGATAAATCCAAAAAGTAACACTTTGCCACTCTCCAATGATCTCAAAAAGGCAAACTATGAACCACAGTGTCTGAGAGAAGCTGTGGTTTAGGTACTGGATAATCTGAAAGAATGGGTTTGGTTTCCAAAACCATTTGTCATTTCCACAAAGGGGAACCAGGTAGAGCATTCAGGAAATGTTTCAGAGAAAGTAGTGTCAAAAACAATTCTTGTTTCCTATAACCATTCAGGCCCGCGGACATAAAAAGCAGAGCAGCTCAGCATCTTTCAGAGCAAAGTTGTTGCAATATGATAAGGGCTTTCCTAGTTGAAAGGGCTGGCAGATGCATTTTGAACTGCACTCAGGTCAGGTGATCATTTTTATTCAATTGAAACAAGGTTAATGATCATCACCTTCATAGCAGAATTTCCAGATAAAGAAAGCAGCAATAAGATGTTGAAACCGCAGTTCTTCAGAATATTGAGAGCACCAGTTCCATATTCTGTGCCTCCACCTTCATGTGAGACAGTACAGACAATTGTATCGGAATTGTTCTCTAAACCACCTCCAGCTGGAGTTCTTTCATCTACTTCTTGGTATCCCTAACCACAGTTCACAGTACTTTAAAAACTGTCAGAACAAAGACGTTTTAGTTTTTATATTCTCCAGAAGGCCATTAGGACTACCACATCTGTTCATGCTTCTGTAGTAAATCAACAGAAGACATTTTTCTTCTCTTTCAACAATTTTAATGTTTTTTAACTTTGTTTATGCTACACAATTTCTCATGACTTATTTAATTCTTAACAATTTTTCTTGTTTTACTAAGAGTTTGAGAGGAGTTGTATGAAAAATTTTCTACAAATTAGCAAAGGATCAGCACCTTCAGCTTCTGGCAAGCTGCTTGCAGCACAAGTCAACAGGCAGCACGCCAGCAGAGTATTAAAACACAACTACTCCTATAGTTGCAGGCTTTTTCCCTCCTTCATGGTTACTTAGGTCATTTACAACTTTTTTAGTGGTATATGGATTTATGATCAGAGAGGCTGTTCTAATTAAATCTGCAAATAATAAAAACCAGTTGAAACTGTGGAAAAAGGAAAAAAAAATACCCAGCAGAGATATATAAAGTCAGCAAGAAAGAAGTGAGTAAAAACAATCTTTGATTTTGTTTTTCCTTGTGTGATCTTAAATAACAGCTTGCGCCACAAAAGGATTACTCGCACATTTAGATAACAGACCCAGTCCATACTCAGGAACTTAACTTGGTCTACTATTGTGTGACAAGYAATAATAATAGTGTTTAATGTAAATATTCAAAAACAGAATTCAAAGCCCATATCCCAAATTTTGTCAGGATTCATCACAGTTTGATTAGTATGAAAGTCTTTTACAAATACTTTGGCTTTTCACCRTAAAAAATTCACACATCAGTAGCAAAGACTGAGTTTTCATACAGAACGCTGTTCCAAGACCACCAGCAAAACAGGCAAGTTAACAATGATCATGTCTGACTGCATTTATTTAAATGTTGGTGCTGCTGCTAACATCAGTGTTTTAAAACACCTTGCTTTTTCAGCCATACAGCAACCAATGGCCCCCRTTAAACTAAAGCTGATATCCAAACCCCAATATTCTTTAATAAAAAGATCTGACCACCCTCACACCTAGTTAAAGTCATGGACAATCAAAAGTAAATGTTTCTGACTATTTCTAAACTGGCAAAAATATTTCAAAGGTTCCCAGAAACAAAAAACCCTTTGCCATGCTGGGTTAAAACATCAGGCCTGCACTCTCTGGCTTCAGGATGGGAGCACACAGGGAAGGAGGGAAGCTGGTGCCTCTGTTCCTACAGCCGTCCAGTTTGATGCTCGTGCATCAAACAATCCAACGAGGTACAGGCTAGGAGCAATCAGGCCCCAGGGGTTTTGAAAAAAGATGGTATTTGGACATTTTTACAGCATTAACTTAAGGAAAGGATGTATTATTTATATTCTGTACATGACTATAGGTTAGCACACCGTTAGAAAATACAAGCCAAGTTTAACAGGTTTCTGAATCTCATATTAAACAATTGGTACTATTGATATAGCATCAGTAAATCAGAAATCTTGCTCCTGAGCACTGATTGAATTCAACACTCAGGATTCTGCTGCCTGGGGGCATAAAAATTCTACACTCTAGGGCAGACAAAGAATATTAATTGTGATTTATTTCTTTTTGMACTGAAATAAATGGCGACTTATGGGAGAAAGCAATTTAGAACAGGGTAAAATCATCACACAGTAAGTCTGTGTGAATTTTCATGAACGCTGATCATGATTTTATGATTATAAATCATCATAAAATGATGATTTTTTACACTCTTACAGAAAAGTGAGGAAATACATTCCAGCTTATATTTCAGTGAGTTTTTAGAAAATTTCTAAAATTCTATGTTTACTTCACCACTTTGAAGAATTTTAGTGAGCTTTAGGAACTGAATACAACTGGACCTTATGCAAGCTTGCTTCACTGGCAGACCTGAATGTCTTCTGACATTTTGGCTAAAAATTTTCATATATCAAGATAAGATTCTTACCTCTGAAAACAGACATGAAACAGTGTGATGCAATATTGGAAAACATGGATTTTCTTCCCCAGGCTTATTACATGCCTTTTAGACAGAATCAGCCTAGTCCTCTCATACAAATTATAAGTGAAACCAAATTACAACTGGATGACCAAAATTACAGAAGCTCATTGGAAGTCTGTGAGCAGCCTCCAAGTATGCACTGACCTCTCAAAGTTAAACTATACTTCAAAAAAAGAAAAATCCATCAAAGCACTTCAACTATTTTTTCCCAGTTATTTCTACATCAGGTTCTAGAGAGAAGATGACTGTTAGACAAAGACAAGTTTCGAGGTCACAGTTATGGAAAATTTTTGAATTTTGTCAGTAAAAAAACTCCGTGCATCCAAACATCAAGTTCTGTTACACAATTTATCACATACTGAAGAGCAGCAATAGCTAAAATACTTGATCCGTCACTTGGACTACTAAAAATTGAGAAGTCACGCTGATTTATACCGAGCTGAGAATCTGTCCAGTTAAATATAATTAAGCACATATTTTACCCAGTAAAGGTACAAAATACATCTAAATGGGAACACCCCATGCACACTTTGGGTGACTCCTCCCATATCTGCTGTATTCACAAATGGCAAATTTTCTGCAGAACAAGCAGAGAATAAATAACTCAACTGAGGATAGTAACTCATCCTGCCTAATTTTTTATTAATATTTTCACTTGCTGATCTTGTATTTGCATCCTTGTTCACATCAACTAATCTGGTTTTATACGTGAGTTTTTTACGTAATTTGGCAACACATCAATATCAACAGCCTTTTGGAAGTAGTCAAGATAGTTTCCTACCACCMATGCCTGATCCCTGGCAGGACTTCCAACCACAACAGCGAGAGAAGTATTTTTCCATATCTTGAGGTTAAGCTAAAAAGATAAACATCACAGAGCAAGCCTAAGTCACACAAATATTAAAATCCCTCATTGTTTGTCACTCTTCTCAAGCACATGGTAATATCACTAAACAAATAGCAGGAAGCCAGTGGAGAATTCCTTTCAAAATCTCAGGGTATACCGTGGCAGAACTAAGAATTACAATTTCAATTCCCTTCTTGGAACAACACAAACACATTTATTAATACCGATCATGTATTTTTGGTAGTTTGGAAATTAAAAATATATACTTTGTTTCTTGATTCAATTTMAGTTAAATTGATTTCATAAACTAGTCTTCTATTTCACCTGCTAAAAAAAAAAAAATTGGAGCAATAACCTGGCTATGGGGAGAAACACCAAGCTGGCAACCATTTAGCTGTGTGATACAGAAGTTATTTCAATTTTCTCCTAGTAAACATCAGGTACTACCTTATGTGCAACACTTCAGCCACTAATATCAAGACAATATGTTGATTTATTTCTAAAGATCAACTTCTTTCTCACTAAATTGCATTTATCTGTGTTACAATCCACTCAGAACAAGACTTCGGGCTGAATGCAGGTAAATCCATGGAGAAATGCTGTGAGAGAAAAGGCCAAAATGCACAGTGCACTTATTTTTGAGTTGTAGGCAAAAGTTTTAGCAAGGTCAAAAAATGAAGCACCATCAGAGGGGATTTGTTCCTAATACATCTAGTACAACAATTCGGAGGATTTTACCTTGGTTTTCTCTCAAAAGTGATATTTTCATTTTTTTTTAATAGGAGACAGTATGATGAGATACACACTGCTCACAGGTACAGGATTTCATGGCCTACTGAACAGGCAAGGACAAAAATACCTAAACTTTCAAATGTGCACAAGTTTCTCACAGAACTGAAGTCAAAGGCCTTGCAAGTTTAATCTCTGTTGTGTCACAGAATGATTGTGTAGCTTTAGTCAGCTCTCTATTTCTCCATGGCCTGTGTCCATTGCAGATGAATAATAATCCCCACTTAATCTCAAAAACGGGCAATCCATTAGTTGCTATCAACAAGGTGCATTGCAAATATCACACACTACAAAGTATGGGGGACCCGTTTCGCTTTCCACAAATTCAGCTGCCATCCCACTGAACAAACATACAAAATTTCAGGGTCATAGGAGAAAATGAGGGCAAAGCTGCCCTCTTAGAAAAATGGTATCTAGCTTGCTATAGGTGACAAGAGTGGAACATGAGATGTACACAAGATTATGAGAAATTCCATCTTTCCTAAATCATTCTAGTTTAGGTATACATCTAACATTTACACACCTAACCATACATAGATTTGTAGTCATTATTATGAGATTTTGAGATGAGGTGAGGTAAGAAAAGCCAAAACCATTTCGACAAAGATTCAAACTCTATCTATAATTCATATATTTGTGGAGAATATTTGTTTTCATAACTGCATTACCTCAGGGGAGGTTGCTAGCTGTCTTTTTTTCCCCCAATTTCGAGGGTTTTTTCATTTGGTAGCATCTCATTTGTATTAGTTTATAACAGAACTCACACATTTTCCATCTGGCTACTACTACGGAAAAACAAGACCCCACAAAATAATGGCAGAGTGCACACAGGCAAAAGTAGCTTTCTATTTAAGAATAAGGAGGGCTTAAGGGAGAGAAGAAAGGTCTGTGTAAAAAAAAAAACTAACCAAAAAAAAATAAAGCAATAAACCCAAACTATTATTCCTATATGTATATTGAATAAAAGAAGCTGGGAGAGGAAAAAAAAAATACAAGTAGTAGACAAACCTTTGTGCTCCCCATTTTAAAGTAAGCAAATAAAGGACATCTCATTTCTCTTCTCTTCCTCAATTCTGACCCACAGAATTTTGTTCTTCAACTTTGTTCTTCCCGCATATTTAAGTTACATTCTTGATGTTTATGGTTTTTTTCACTGTATTTGATGTAGAGCTGGCAACATGCATTTAGAACGTAAAATGACTCATYCTTCAACCTCATCATCGCTTTTTGTTCCCCATCACGTCCACACCTGCACTGTCTTTTGCTAAAGTCTGAAACATGAACTGGGACCTGCGTGGAAGACCAGTGCACGCATACAGCATTTAAAGTATAGCAAATAAGCTATACCTTCCCCCAAAATAGATTTCTACATGTTTCTAATGACTCCCCCTCATTTTGGGTGCTAAAACATATACTCTTCTGAATTTACTAATGAGCTTCTATTCAACCCATGAAGGACAGCATGAAAAATTATCATTTAATCCACACCGAAACMCACCCACAACGATTCCTATTACAAATAGCTGAGATCCAGAGGCTAAACCCAGCTCACTCTCCAGAACGCACAGTGGCAGAGCAAAGAGAGGGACGGATGGCAAGAATTTGCTCCCTGCTGCACACGTAAAAGGCAGGCACAGGATCCCAGGCCAGGAGAAGCAGCAGTGGTCCCTGGCTGGCACGGGGCCTGCTCCGGGCGGGCACACGCTGCCAGATGGCTCCGAGGGAGCATCCATGGATCCTCGCTGCAGCCCAGGCAGGAACAGCACAGGGAGCTGCCTCCAGCAGCACTGACCACACGGACCAGGAGATACTTTTGTAAATACTGATGTATTTATGTAAATACGTGATGTAATTAAGAACCCCTTAGTTACAGCCAGTAAAAGCAGAACCCTAAGTCTCTCCGTTAGTTATATTCTGTTGCAAACGTATGCAATTATTTAGCTTGGGTACTATATGTATTTCAGACCAGATCAGATCAGGGTATTACTTCAAGGCTAAACATAAAAATTAGAAGCAGAAGCAGAGCAGCTGATATACATTTTGTCTTAGCTGTTGAATCATAAAATGGAAAATAAATTCTTGTTATCAGAAATATTTTCTTTGCCCTGAAGTGAAATGGTTTTTCTAAAATTATTATTATTTTCCTACACCTATTCTATAAATTGGATCAATTTGGAATCGAAAAAGTAATTTTGAATTTTTTAAAATCAAAAGGTTTGAGAAGTGCAAGAAACTTTCAGTATTTCTGAATTTCATTTTCTTTCTCATTGCAGCCRTAATGGCTTGTCAAGCTCAGCCTGTAGTGAAAAGTGGAGAATTTCATCCCATTGAAATAGCATTCTTTGAAAAATTATTGTTGATAAAATAATTTATTGCACTAATAGTTTATGTACCTCAAAGTCAGTAGTTTCAGATGATCTAAAATAGGAATAAGTTTGTTTGGAATGCTGCTGTCAGAAACACGATGGATGTTAGTGTCTCCAATACAACATAAATTTAAAAGAACCATGGAGACAGTTATCTGAGATCATAGGGCATGACTGCATTCCAGGGGTCTGAATATGAAGCACCTATCTCTCTCCATCATCTGCATCGGCACACGAGCTCTACCGAAGCTGAGAGCAAGAATCTAAATCAGTCTCAGCTCTCTGGCACTTCAGCACAAAAACGGCATAGAACTGTTACTTGGAGACCTGAACGCAGCCCTAACACAAGCACACACAGAAACCAAAATAACACATCAGTGGAAACTGTGGTGATCAAAAACTCTGCAGAGGAAGCCAGCAAGTGAGGAAGAGCAAAGGAAGGGAGCACTGGCAAGAAGCAGTCACAGGCTGGAGAGCAAATTTCCAAGGCACAGCATGGAGATGTTTGCAGAGCTCACAGAGACTCAGCTACTGCTGGGGGCCACCTGAGAGTCACCCCCACCTGTATCCTGCCAGTGAGAGGATGCAAAATGATACTTCCTTGAAAATGAGCCTTGTGGTTGGGAAAACTGAGCTTGAAACTGCCACAGTAAAAATGAAATCTAACCTGGAATAGATGACAGCTACAACCTGAAATGGTTTGGACTTTATTTCTGAGTGTGTGAACTTCAAAGGCTTTTAAAAAAATGTAGATGTGCAACTGTACAAATTTCACGCTATAGCTGTACATCTGGCACATTCTATGGCATTCAAGGCTCATTAAATTCTGAATCTTGTGTCATCTGCCCTTGGCTTAAAATAGTATGAGACTTTTRTCTCTAACTTCCTCTTTAACAGAAATTGTCTCTGTCAATCTCTTAGCTCCCTTTATTTCCTTCATCACATCAGTTCCACAGCAACACCATAGGCTCAGATTACAGCTCTAATCCTTCACAATTTGACTTCCTTCATGTTTACTCAGAGGAGAGAAAAAAAAAMCACCTGACTACTTTACAGAAACACTGTATGAACAAGTAATAATTAAAATAATCTCAGAACATATTTTCTTTAAAACTGTGGTTTTCCCCATTAAATTAAAAGCAAACTTTTCAAACTAAGGGTTCAACTCAGTTTTGTAATCCATATAAAACTCTAATTGTAACAGTAATGTTTTCTATACGAAGTCTAGCAACTGCAAGAAGGACATCAACCTGTTGTAACAGGTTCAAAGGAAACTACCAAGATGATTAGAGGGATGGGGCATCCCTCCTACAAGGAAAGGCTGAGAGAATAAGGATTGTTCAGCTGGAAAAGAGAAGGTTTGGAGTGACCTAATTGCAGTTTTCTAGTACCTGAAGGAGCCAACAGGAAAGACAGTGATTTTTTACAAGAGCATGTACTGACAGGACAAGGGGGAATGGCTTCAAACTGACAGAGAGCAGGTTTGGATTAGGTGTTAGATAGAAACTCCTCCCTGTGAGGGTGGTGAGGCCCTGGCACAGGTTGCCCAGAGAAGCTGTGGACGCCCCATSTCTGGAAGTGTCCAAGGCCACGTTGGATGGGGCCTGGAGCAACCTGGTCTAGTGGAAGGTGTCCCTGCCCATGACAGGRGGTCTGGAATGAGATGATCTTTGAGGTCCCTTCATAATTCTATGATTTAGTTTTTTCTATGCAACAGCTCTTTAAGACCACTAAAGAACTGACACAACAGAACTGCTATATCTCAAGTTGCTCTGATATGAAATMATTCTTTTTGTAAATCAAGAGACTGATCACAGTAGTAATATTAAATTGCTGAAGAAATTTCCATTTAATTTAAAGCATGATCAAAATTCAGACATTTTTAGCAAAATCAAGAAATATCACATCACTGCTGTTCTGCTTTCAATAGCTGTTTGAAGTTACTGGGAGGAAAAAAAAAGGCACTGTCTTATTACAGGTTGGCAGTACAGATTTTATGACAAATTTCTTCCCTGCTGTAAAGACTTTATGACTGAAAAGGTATAATGCTTTATAAAACGAAGCATCTTTTTCCATGATAATAACTGTTAAGTTTTTCCTCAGTGCTCATATGCCTCCAGCTTATTTTGTAATGATATAACACCTGCAATGGATTAAATCTGCACTGTAACTGTAGCAGATAGCGTAAGAAATGTCAGTTCTCATTAGCCTGCATATAAATCTGCCTTTTTTGGTAAGCAGTAGAAAAGAAAGACCACTGAACCGCTAGAAACTCAAAGCATATGTTCTCCATGCAAAAAGGACACTCAGCAATATAAGTCTTTTCCATGCTGCTCTCTTTCAGGACTGGAAGAATGTTTTTGGAAAGAAAAGGAAATACACAGAAATGCATTACCATCAAGTTGTAGTCGATTTTTATAATTGCTTGCTGACACAGCTGAATAGTCATAAAATATCATAAAGAGTAAATGAGTTGATAATGTAAAGCAGTAATTAGGATTTTGTGCATGCTTATGCTATTTACATATTTTAATGCTTTGATATTACCATGTCAACTTTAATAGTATGTAAATGAATTCCCATGTGTGAGATTTATTCTCTTCAGCATTAGACATGTATTCATTGACAGCAACTGTAAATTTCCTTTCTTATTTGTCTTTTTAGAAAGACTTTCCAGGATCTTATACAAAATGTTTTCCCTGCAATGCCCTGTCCAGATTCATCAAAGAAGTTTATGGCTCTAATGGAGAGAACAACACCAGCCACCAGCTCCACATATCATTGTGGTATGAAAACACACACAGACACACTCTTTGTGCCTGAAGTTTTACAACAATGTAAATAAAAAGAGATTATTCAACTCGATGGTATCTCTGCCTGTTTCTAGGTACTGCTGATGCTCACTAACAATCTGATGTAAGATGCTTAAGCTGAGAAGTGTGAAAACACACATCAAAAGAGCGATACCTCAAAAGATCACGGCACACCCCAAAGGCGTTTTAGAAGATTCAGGAATAAACATAAATATGCCTTTCCAATTTTTTTCCACATTTCAGTGTGTTCCTGATCAATCTTATTTTCCTGTTGACCACATGTCCAGGAAGTTTTCAGCCTTCAGATGAACACCACAATTAAAAACAGACAGTTGGAAAACAAAGGTATGGTGTGATTAAGTACAGCCTACCATCAGTTATTGCTTTACAGTGCACTGCAGTTTAGTTCTGGGTGTACTGCAGAACCTGCATAATACAGCCAGAGTTGCCTGGCAACAAACAGGAACTATAACAGAAAGGAGCAAAGGTGTGAATGAATAAACAGAAGTGACAGGGACATGTGAAAATGCTCTGTAAAACCATGCTCAGTGCTAGAATGTCTAACCAGGCTTTCACAACACTTCAAGGTGAACATTGAATCAAATCCTCCTCACCATTAAAGTAAGATTAATGCATGTACCTTTAAACTGAATCTGACTAAACAAGCAGAATATAAAATACGGAGAAAAGGCAAATTAATGAATATATTCTCATCAGTTTGAATACTGAGTACATCTACAGATTAAATATCCAACACTAACTTGATTAGGTGAAGTAGAATTGATCAAAACTCCTGGCTCAATTCTAGGTGCTCATCAGGCATCCATCTTGGTGCTAAACTCCTGGAAACCCAGGCACTCACACACTGAATTTGAAAGATCATTGTTCATTATTCACACTTCTTCCCATTCAGAAACTCCTATGCTGACACACTGAACTGTTTTTCTACTTTGTAATTTATTTATTTGCAAGAATCTTTGGTTATAACCAACAGCCACTTTAACATATAAGGTCCATGATGCACAACTGCACTTCACCCTAAGAGTTAGTACTATTCAGAAGTATTTTAGTTATCTTACTGAACCACAACATTTTATTGTAAAAGTAGCCCAATTTTAACATGAATACATAATTGTATGAGAATAAATAGTTAGATATGAGAAAAGCCTGAAGATCCAAACAATGTTGATACCTCCGAAGTGTGTTCTGAAACAGAACACATTTCATAGTGAAAAATTGCAAAATTATAGTTTGATATATTGAATATACATGGCCAAGTCCTTCAGCTGGCATATATCAGAAAAGCTCCCATCATCCAAGAGAGCCAAGCTACTTTATCACAACTAAGGGTCTTACTGTTTTTCACAAAATGCTGCTGAAATACCCAGCTAAATCTAAGTTCAGCTTTTTCTTCTCTATAGGTAAGACAATATGATCAAGCAGAGATTGATTAGTCAGAATTACATTGACGTAATGTTGGGGCAGAAAGTTGCATGAGGTCATCTTCCTGAACAGATGGTCTAGAGATATTGGTTTTAACTAGCACATGGTTGAGTAAATAATGTTTAAGTTTTCTTTGAGAGCCTGGGGAGTGAACCAGATAGAGTTGAGTGAAATACCTGTGCCTCCTGCCCACATCATCTGCTACTCCCAGGGTTTTCATTTCCTGCACTGTTTGTGCTTTATCACACGGCTCACTGGTCAGGCAGTCTGTGCCCTTGGTTCAAAAAGCTTTTATTGGAACATTGAGAGAAATGTGCACTTAGTTCCAATTTGTCATTTCTTTATATATGTAGTTTGTTCCTAAAAGGCAAAATCAGACAACAGACATAAGTGTGTGGCCRTATTGCTTTTTTTGGTCAGTATAATAAATGTCACATGTAGAAATAAATGACCATAACACAATTAAAATCTACATGATCAGCTGCATGAACAACTTGGTTTCTGTTGAGATTAAATGCCCACGTGAAGAACACATAGATTTGTTAATTCGCATGGTTGTCCMACATAACCACGTCTAACTACATTTGTTTACAATCTCAAAAGGACTATCCTGGTGCTTTGATAATATTATCTTTATTTGTTTATTACATCTTTGTTTAGAAATTAAGAGTGGTTGATAATAAAGCTCAGAAGATTTCTCTGAGATTTTAATTCTTTGAACAGGAACATCTCTTTACAAAAGCAACATCAACATTACTGACTTTCTCAATAACATCAGTGTTCTATCACACTTGCTTTTCACTATAGCAATTCTGGGATTGTCATTGTTATAATACTAAAATGATCATTTAATAATGAAAGACGGTATATTAAAGAGAAAAATACAGCACAAGATTCAAAACCAGGCTAATGATTTACAGCCAAATAAATGCATACAATTAAGATAAGCTTGACTAAAAAATATTTTCTATTTTGTTGCATAATGTAATATTTYGATATATTACAATGACCTTCAAATACTATTGATTCATAACTACAAATTATTATTCTGGGTAAACACCAAAATAAAGTACAGAAGTATAATCAAAAATGCTATAGAAAATTAAACAAATGATAAAACATGCAAGAAATTATGTGATATGGTAACAATATTTAAAATAAACTGCTTTCATTGCCTGTGCGAAAGCAGCACTCAGACGTGCAGGTCAGCAGATTATTCCTGTAACTCTTATTAAACATTTCCTGCTCCCTTCAACTTCTCTCTCCAAAAATTTTTGACTGCTGGCAGAGCTTCCACATTTCTATTTTTAAAAACGTGAACATAATTTTCATACTTCTCACTAATCTCTTACTGGTGTTTATAACAAAGGCTAAAAAGAAAACCACAAAATAAAAAAAAGAGTAAAATTGACATTCTGATTTGTCTCACTTMAGCCAGCCTTTGAGCCGAAGAGGAGAGAACTGTCCTAACCCAAGAAAAGAAAAACACATACAAGCCTGGCAGTAAGGCCTGTACAACTTCTTAAATTAGAAATGGGTCTATCCCAAAGAATTCAAGCCCCGTTCTCCAACTAGCCTTTTCTAAAGCAGAAAAACGTGAAAAAAGGGAGGAGGAAGGGGTACAGGTAATAGATCAGTTAGAGAGAGAAGATTCAGCTGAAATTTCAAAAAAAAATAAATTTCAAATTTCATCCCATCTTCCTCACAACAGCTCAGGATACCGTGATCTGGCTGGCTGAAATTTATCCCAGACACATCCAGTTTCCTCCAATTTTGTCCAGAGGTTTCAACAAATGGATGAACCTTTCTTGCAATGATGTCCATGGAAAAGTTGTGATCAAAAACTCACTTTAATAAATCCATTTATACCACACGTAAAACTATGCAGTTTGCATAACTCAGTTTCACTCGGGGCACCAGAAGCTGTAAGGTCATTACTAATATTGTTGCAGACAAGTGTTTTTCTCATGTTTTATGACTGTAATGTCATTCCTATTTGACTTCACTGACACTACTCATGGCAGAATTGCTTATGACATAATTATGGAAATACAAAGCTTATTATTGCATAATAACTTTACAAATCTCATGCATGCATCATTATGCAAATTTGAATAGTAGAGCAAATGTTGTTGATGTCAATATGTCCATACAAGAATAAGCTAAACAAATGAAATATGGTCCAATTAGTAGCTTGGTGGGCAATCTTAAATRAAAGGAAATGCTCAAGGGAGGAAAAAATTCTTAAAAGTTATGGCAAAAATCTGACATAACTTCAGGAAAAGTAAAGATTTCTATTCAGTCGATCCCAATACACTATAATTCAAGAAGTGATTGATGATATACACACCAAATTCTAAATTCTCTAAAGCTACACGTCATATAATTTAATTTGAATGAAATTTAGGAACCTGGGCTTAGCTAGTTTTGTAGTGACCCCAAAAGTTAACAGAGAGGGGAACAGGRAGAATAAGAGTAAGAGAAAGACCTCCAGAGTTAAGTATGCTACTGGAGACCTTTACATTAAGGTGATGTTGAGTACCTTCTCAAAGTTCTTACTTCTCTCCAGTGACTACAGACAGAACGTACAGTCTGGATAAATAATGAACTTCTGGATAATAATGAACAGTCTGGATAAATAATGAAATGTGCTACGACCTAAATGCCAGCCTAAATGCTATATATAGGGAGCAACACAGATATCCTATCCCAACCTCAAAAGCCAAGTATCTCCTTGCCCAGACAGGGCAAACCTATGCCATATCCTCCATATATATTTATTTGGTGGAGAAATCTCTTGTAGATTCTGGTGGACTATATTAACTCAAGGAACACAGTGGATTGGTAGCTAAATTAAAACCTCTCTGGAAGGAAATTGAACTTTGAAATTGAGGAGAGCCTCAACCCAATCAACTCCTACCAGGCTGATGCCAAGGCTAGCAGTAGATGCCCAGAGCCTGGAAAGGGATCACAGATCAGCAGGAGAGCATGTGAAGAACATCACAAAAGAATTCCAGCAGCTCCAGCTAGTAGGTCAGCTTCCTCAGGGGTCCAATTTAAATGACTGTGCAAATGCACACAGCAAAGGGAATAAACAYGAGGAGCCAGAGACACACACATACCTGCAGGGCAAGGATCTTATTGGCATCACAGAGCCAACCACACCAAGCTGTGCACCGCAGGTGACACACTGGAGGGAAGGGATTCCATCCAGGGGACCCTGAGAGGCTTGAGAGGTGGGCCTGGCASAACCTCATGCAATTCAACAAAGCCAGGGTCCTGCACCTGGGATCAGGCAACCCCAAACCACAGGTTGGGGCAGAGAAAGGATTGACATCAGCCCTGAGGAGAAGGACTTGGAGGTGTTGGTGCATGAGAAGCTCAGGAAGACCTGGCAAGGTGTGCTTGCAGCCCAGAAAGTCRACCTCATCCTGCACTGCTTCAAAAGAAGCCTGACCAGCAAGAGAAGGCTCCATGGAGACATTGCAGCAGCCTTCCGGTATCCTAAGTGACTCCAAGAGAGCTGGAGAGGGGCCTTTTAAAGGACAYGCAGTGACAGAACAAAGGGGAATGGATTCAAACAGAAAGAGGGTAAGTTTAAGTTAGGTATAAGAAAGAAATTCTTCACTGTGAGGGTGCTGAGGCCCCGCACAKGTTGCCCAGAGAAGCTGTGAATGTCCCATCCCTGGAAGCATTCGAGACCGGGTTGGATGGGACTTTGAGCAACCTGATCTAAAGGAAKGTGTCCCTGTCCATGGCAGGGGGTTGGAACTTGCTTTGATACCACAATAAAAGGGCCAAAGGATGCTTTGCCTTGTGTCCTTTGAGTACATTTAGAGCAGTGAAATGAGACACCTCAGAAGTGGCTTTGGTTATTGCTATCTCTTATGCAAGAGCCAATACATTTCTGGCATCCCAGCRCTGACCACCCCTAAAGAAACACCCTCTGCCATACTGAGACCAGCCTTTGGAACTGCACTTTCATATTCCATGCTTTGTGCAACTTTATATTTAGCTTTGTTCACTGACAATTAACTAAGAAATAAAAAAGGCAGAGGGAAAGAAGATACAAAACTGTCTCTGTCCCTTAGAATGGCAGGTTATAACTCTTCCAGTATTTGGCAAACCACAGACACCAGAGAAAAGGTAAAGACRATTCAAGCATGTACAAATACCTGAAGGTACTATTCCTGTAGGTAAGTGCAGGGATTAAAATGGCAGTAAGGAAAACATCATCATGAAAAATAAGGCAATAGGGAATGTGGCATCTCTACATCATGTTTTTATCATAAAGAGCTAATGCATATTTCAAARTGCAAAACAATCCCTTACTATTAGTGATCTTTCATATAAGGAATAATAATCTAATAATCTAATCTAATTAGTATAGATTGTTGTAGCAGAAAAATCTGAAAATATAATGTTCAGGTGAAAAATAAAAACAGAAGAGGGATAATCTAAGGTTGTATGATATTTTTATCACATTTTATACAGCTATACTTGTTTATAAGAACACGTAGAAGTATTTCAAATTTGCACCTTTCAAACAACTTTTTCCTCAAAAAGACCTTGACAGTGAATGTGAAATGTAAATAATTAAATCAAATCTCATGAGAGGCCAGCAGGTTAAATAAATGGCAGTGACAATACCACTTAAATTTAAAAGCRCAATGAACTTGCCAAATAAAATTTTACTTTTATCAATCCAATTATGAAATTCAGTGGAGAATATTCAACTGGCAGTTCTGGCATCAAATTGGAATTCTGCATTAAGTTTGGATATCAGTTTTGGAACTTGCCAGTAAAAGCCTAGTTGACCATATACCTTTTTTGTATTGTTTGTTCTACTACTACCTRGGCATTGAAGTCATTCTCAGCATAGACTAGACAGGACCCAAATAGCTTTTTGGAGTACAGTTCAGCTATTTCTCACCTTCCATAAGTGGGTTATAGAGTTGTTTCCTACATCATTGCCAGGATAATTATTTTAATCTTTAGCTGCTGTGTGCACAAGGCAAAAATCAAAGCACAAGCTGTTGCTGATATTTCCAAGGCTACAGTTACTCTGTTGAAAATTTGTTTCACAATTCTTTTGCTGACCATACTCAGAATAGGCCACTGATATGCACATCCTTTGTTCTGTAAATGAAAAAAGGACAATATTTTGCTCAGCCTCTGCTCTTTACCTATTGACATGACACAGTGCAGAATTTCCATAACACAGAGGTTTCAATTCTGGTACTACCAGTGACCTGTCCAACTCTTATAGTGACAGAGGCTGAGAAGTGTAATTTACTCTTTGTCACAATTTAACTGTAGTSTTTCTTTTCAGTGCCTGCTGCCCTTCCTCGGCAGGCAGGGTAACATTTAAACAAGACTATGTCAGAATAATAATATTTTTCATAAATGTAAGTGCTTTCTTTCAGTACCAAGTGACATGATTCTATCTTAGTAGCCATTTGGTGAACCAGCAGTTACATTGGTTAGACCACCAGGCAGTTCAACTAATTCCATTTTCTATTTCTCTGTTAGCTTGTGGCTCAAGTGATATCAATTTAAACTAGTGATTTTCCTGTGTGTCCTAAAACCATCTTATTCACTGGGGGGAAAAAAACCCTAACCCTCTAAGCCCATCTGAAGCCATCTGTAATTTGAAAATAAATTCTACTGAGGACCCAAAAGTCATTACTTTTCTTTCTCTTGGCTAGCTGGCATGATTGATGCATTAAACTCCTTACCTAGAAACCAAAGTTTGTCTTATCCAAAACTGCTTTAACACTAAAATACTGCTCCAGACTACATTTTCTATGGCTAGTTGTGTCTGTTAATACCACCACCAAGAGCAATGCCAATGCTGAAAGCCAGTAAGGGCTTAATCAGTATGTTTCCTACCACTCCTGCAAAGCAATTTAGATGATTCAGACAACACGAGCATTTCACCATTGCTGAAGCCAGTGGTATTGCACTGGCTGCAAAAATTTTGCAAGAAATTTTGGCAGAGTTTGCTTTGAACATCCTCTAGAAGGTGACAAGGTTATTGGGTGTTTATTTCTTGATATTTTTTCCATTAATTTCTTACAATTATAGGAGATTACGCTACTCACCTTCACAATACACATCTAGTCCAATTCTTTGTCTGAAATTCTTTGGTTGTGGTTTTTATTATCCAAAAGTACTTCAAAAAGACCCAGACATATTTTATTTCTAGGAGAAATGGCTCTCAAATGTTAGGTGAGCTTTTCTCTATACAGGGTAACATCACTCCAAATGAAGTTAACTGTAGAAAATCAATGAAGGGCCTCTTTGGYGCTTTCGTCTTGTACGAAAATATTTAGGCGTAACCTGGAAGGGACATGATGTCCATGTTTTTCTACCTATGGTTTCTTCTACTACTATTTGAAAAATGAGAATGGGGGAAATACATTCAGTAATAAAAAAGAACAAAAGAAGAAATTGCTACCTGATGTCTCCTTTTTCCAACCAGCATTACATTTTGTCCTTCAAGTAGTGAACTAAATATTACAATTTTCAAGTAAACCTGTGTACAGTTGTTTACAGCATAATTGTGTAATATGCAGTGTCAGCTCTGCAGCTCAGCACTGACCTTTTTCCACTGCAGTGAGGACATGAAGGTTAAGACTATATTTAATATTTTTTCCTGTTAATAAGCATTAAATATTCTCAGATACTGGCCTTTTTCTAGAAAGTACCTTCCTCGTATTCTATGGTTTAGGCTCCACTTCAGAGATCATCTAGACTCACATAAAGCTGGTTGGCAAAAAAGAAGGATGCACTTGCAAAGGTACCTGAAATCACTTCACTCTCTCTTTGATAGGCATGGYTGATATGATATAAATATTTTCTTGAAAAAGCCTGTATTAAGGGAATTTTTTTCAATTTATCCAAATAATTTTGTGGGGTCTAAATCTTTTCCCACTAAAATTGTTTACCACCCAGACCTCTCCAAATGGAATAGATAATGAAACATGATGTAATTAAGAGAAGGAAGAAAGCTTCCACCATCAGAGAAAAAAATCCCGGTCAGAATATGTTTCATTCTTACTGCCATGCCTGTAATGAGACAAAACTAAGCATCAGTACCCCCATAGAACATCCAGACCATTGGCACCATCCTTAACTCCTTCACAACTTATGCCTGTTACAAACATTTGAAACACACAAAACACCTGAGATTTCCTGGCCCCATTCTTCTGCATTCTGTGAAAACCAACACATGTGGAAGTGACCCAGAAGTCTCAAGCACTGCCGTTACTCAAAGATTACAAGGTAAGACAACTGAACCAATAATGTGAAGATGTATTTAAAGTGTTACCTGTTTTCATTTACATAACAACCTATCCAAGATATTAAATTAAATTGAAAATATAAAGCAAAAGTGATTTTAATGTTTACCATGTCCTGCAAAAGCCTCTTGGACTTGCTGYTTGTTTTTCATCCAAAAAGAAAACATGAAAATGTGGCAATCAGATCTTAGGGAAGATAATATGTTCTTGCAATTTTCCTTTTAATAGACTGTAAATTTTAATGGCAAATGTAACTAGTAGTTAAATACCAACTTTTGACAGGATTTTGTAACATTGTAAATATTCAGATAATCATTTGTTAACAACAGGCTAATTAATATTTGAGTAAATACCATTTTTACAGTAYTGAGGTAAATATCATGATTTCTCTTCCATAAACTACTAACTACCCTCAAGGTCTTACTGTCATCAGTGTTAATTGAGTGTCCTTGGTGCTTCATAGCAAGATCTCCAACAGCACTGGTTGTTAGTGACTGGCAAAAAATTGTCCTTGCTTGAGGAAGCTTTTGCCAAAGTCACTTCCTTAAGGATGCAAGTGATGCAAAGGCTTAGTGCTGCCCTGTCCTGGGCCTGACTTCTCAGGAGCAGACACATTAGAAATATTTCTCTGCTGTTGCAAGTAGTTAGTAATTCATTAACAACCCATCTGGAGGTTATTATTATTATTATAGACTGCCTTACTATGTAAGAAAAAATTACATTAGCTATTCACTCAATTGCACTTTTACTTTCCATCTCAGCATTTTTCCATATGCATCCTGGTGTGACTATCCTCTTTGCTACACTGTTCATCTTGTATTTGTCTCTCTTTCATGTTGGTCTTAACTGTCCTTGGTTAGGCATTTAAATGAGGAGAGGGTATTTGTTTTTAATATAAGGTAAATAAATTAAATATGTAGGGACTTTGCCTTTCACAGCAAGCAGCCATAAACCTCAGTTAGGGTAGATTTTTTCAACTTAAGTGTATCTCATCATGTCAGTGAAAAACCCCACAGATTTCAATAGAGGGAGGACATCACTCAGGAAGCTGTATCTTATATCACAACCGATTCTATGAATTTCTATAGTTTTTTTTATTTGACTCACTTCCATATGATTTAACTCCACCAGTGTGACATATAATGAAACAAAGGGGGGGGGCTATATTTCTTTATCTTTCATAGCAAAGTATGACATTTTGAAAGTAGTATACTGTGCCCTTAAAAGCTGTATTCTTAATTTTAGGTTATATTACTAAAATTATTTTACCAAAAATAGATCATTATGAAAACTTAACATTTGTCTAAGAAGGAAACAATGAACTGAACACTTTTGCAATATGCGTTTAAAAAGTGGAAATTATTTTAAAATGTTTCTTTAATAAGTTTGTTTGCTTTAATAATTATTGATCTTGGATGGCTACTTTCTATTTTCTATTAAGAATATTAGTAAATGTGTTTTTAATCTTGCACAGGATTTAGGATGAAAGGAAAGAATGATCCTGCACAAATTAATAAAATCATATTTTTATTTTGCCTTCGTACTTGTAGATGAGAAAAAAGTGCATATTATCACAAGTAATTGAAATCATGAGACAAAGTGAAGGAGGGAATATCTACAGCTCTAATAAGTAGGGACACTTCTCTCTGACCTGTGCAAAATCCTGACTTTCTCAGCGAGACTACTGTCAGACTACAAAGTGAATATTCTTTTTGTGAGAGGAAGGAAAATAAAGTCTTATCTGGAATATTATCTATAATGCTGATCATGACCTTTGTTTAAAAGTTGAACTCCAGATGGAAAAGTGTCAGAAAGGGCATTAAACTGAGAAGGTGAATGGAGACCTTGAAAGAGGATAATAAAAGAACTCATCTCACTCACTCCAGCAAAATGAAGACTGAAGAGAATTTGATGGCTCTCTCTACCTATGAGGGGACAAAAACATCACTGAGAGAAGAGCACTCTAAGTTAATGAACAATGGTGCCAAAAGACCAAATGCAAACAAACAGATTAAAAATAAATTCAAGCCAAAAATTAGAAAAGGGCTTTTCAAAAATCAAAGCAGTGAGGAAGCCACTTTCAATGGTGCCTTAGTCATATTTTCTGCCCTATGCAACACACGCAACCAGGAATTAGTCTGTTATTGGATAAGGCCCTACATAAATTATACAAGGTAAATCAAAGGGCTCACCTTCAAGAAAACCTTATATAGACCATCTCATTCTGCTCCTTGCAAATCAAGTTGCACAACTTCCAGGCAATGCTAGCATTTCACTAGATCAAACTTTTCATTCCTACCCCACCCTGCAACTCCTGCTCCTCCTAGTCCTCTTTCCTGAGGAGCAGATGCTTCCACCCCACTGACAGCAGCTCTACTGCCATGTGCAACAGGTATAATAGTCTCACCTGACTCCCTCCAGAAGCAATCAGATGCCTTTCCAACACACCTCCTCGCACTTCCAGTTCAGTAATGTTGCAGAAAGACAGCAAACCTATCTCTTCATAAAGTCAAGTAAGAGCAAGGAGAGTTCATTCACATAGGCTCCATGCTAACAGAGCACCTTGCCAACTGAGAACCACAGCCTGACAGACCTGTCTTCACTCAAAAGCATTTACCATCACATCCCTGCTGGAGGATCTTTCCCGTTTAATTACAACTTCAACCCAAAAAATTCGATCTGAAAGAAGCTGACAAAGCATGAGTTCTTTTTGGACTTGGAGGGGTTTGAGCAATGTAAACAACAAGTGAAAGTCTGTGAAAGACAGACTCTCGTTTATGAAAAACACTCTCTCATTTATCCTAATACATTTCTATACATTTCTTTCTGTGTAAAATTGGATTATAACTTTCTCTGGCCTTTGTTGATGGCCATTACTGTTGCTGGTTTGTGATTAAAATCTGCAGATATAGAAATCTGTAAACCCAACAAACGAAAATAGGGCAAAAGATCAGGTGTATCTAATTAGCAGTCCTAGGATAATATTAAGAGAAAACATATACAGTTTACCAGCAAAAACTCGGTAACACTGAAATCTGTTAGTCTATCAGAAAGTCTCCCAAAAGATGCTATGGAAATTCCATCATTGCAGATTTGAAACTGAAGTTTGCTTGATGCAGTGAACATCACTATTTTGGAAGGACATTGGCAAAGCCACTACAGTACACCTTTGCTCATAAACCACAGAAGCTGTCCTCCTGCAAAAAACCATTGAATTAGAACCAAAAGCACCATTTCAGACAAGGGTGAACTCAGAATCTTTTGAAAAGAGACTCCTATGTAGGAGAAACTGTAGGAGACACCATTCTCTCACACAGAACATATCAGTGTTTGCAAGGCCTTTCCTAAGATACAGAGGACCTTATTTAAGTCAGTGAATCGAATGTATTTCCAATACTTCAGGTGAATGTCCTAAATATCCCTCTGCTCTCTCTCCTAATCCTGTAACAAACAGTGAAAATGAAGTGTTGAAATACTGATTGACTTGTAGCTCAATGTTTTTCTTTTTTAACATCAAAGTTTGCACTTTCCCTCTGTACAGACATTTTCTTTACAGTGTTATATCAGGACGATCTAGATTATTAAACACTGACTACCTTCGTCCCTCATCTCCTGCTACTAAAAAAAGACCTGCATCTTAAATGTTAATTATGCATTTGCAGGCAGTCTAAATGACTCAGGGGACTGAAATCTGACTCAAGCTTTTCATCAGCAGGTCATCAGTTCAAACCTGACTCAGATCAGCAGTGGCTGGAAGCTTCTACAATTCAACAGCTGTTTAGATGACCTATATGAAAGAATACAATATTATATTATATTATATTATATTCAGCTTTGGGTGGAAAAAAATTCAAATCTCAAAAGTCACGTTCAGAACTGACATTAATCGGGATCCATGCTATTAGACCCTTAGAGGACAGCAAGTCTGGAAACTCCTCCACACTAAGAATGGAAAAACCTGAAGACAGAACAGGAGAAACCACAACAGTTTAAAAAAAAAAATTGAGATAAATCACCTTCTGTTTCTTCTCCTGGTTCAACAGAGCAAGAGAGTCCTCAGTCTATGGTTTATAAGTTTAGTTTCAAAATTGAAAGTGAGCATAGTAACATGCTATAATTATTCCACGTTTGATAACTGCATGTTTGTGTGCAGAGCATATGCACCAAGAGATCATCCTTATGAGACTTCTTCAGAAAAAATACAAAATCAGAGATAAATCAAACTCAATACATTGAAATCAGGTGATATCAACATTTCCATTTTCCCTATTCATAGGCTTTCTCGTAATTAGATTATAAATCTATACATTCATTTTAACTGCCCTAGTGTAACCTATAGAGTTGTCAGAATGCAAAAGTATTAGAAACCTTCTCTTGGGCTGACGCCAAAACTTCAACACTTCTGGGGTTAAAAAAATTACAATTCAGACTTTTTTTACTAGTCCTAATAAAAGTAAACAGCATTCTTTTGTATTTGAAATTGTGCCCTTGAGCAGTGTGAAGAGCCAAATACAAGTCTTATGGATTTCCTCCACTCCCTGGGGGTAGGCAATCTTTCCATTGTCTACAAATGGAAGAGCTCACACCCCCACGAGCTGCAGAGGCAGCCAAGGAGAGATCACTGGTAAGGCAGAAAAGCATTTTGCTCTGCTTTATCAATTCTCAGCTTGACTGAGACTCCTCTAACTTGTGCCGAGAGCAGAACAACCATAGATTCAGGATAAAGTCAATAATTCCTTCAAGAGAAGTTCTCGTCCCTGGTTTGTGTAGATCTTGTAACAAGAACTTAACTCAGAAACTCAGGATCTGCATTTATGACTCTGCCTCTACAAATCACTGTTATAAGTCCAGTTTAATGTTCATTAAGTCCTGGTTTTCTAAGACAGCAGTCACGAGCCTATGCACTATTTCTGGGAAGAAGGAGACAGCCCATCTGATGTGTGTATGCATCTCTGGGGTTAATATAAATACAAGATTTCTATGCAGAATCCCATACTTAGAATTATAGTCCCTGTGTACATAAAAAATATGCATTATCTGCAGCCTCTTTTTCTGTAACTTGGCATATTGGACTGTCAAGTTTTGTGAAATAATTCTTACAGTATTTAGACTAAAACACAGTCCAAACAAATATATATTTTGCTTTGAAGCTGTTGTTAAGTTTCACGTTTTCAAAATATCATAGGTGCATAGCCTGATATAGGAATTAACTGTCAACAAAATTACTTTTGATTCTACATCAGAGGAGATGTATTCTTAATTCTTCTGCTGCAAATTATTAACAATATTTAAATAGTTGATAAAACCAATTTTCCTAAAAGCGTACTRAAGATAGTATTGGGCACATCAGTACTTATTCTGAAATGTACAAAACATTTAATAACCCACAAAATTTGTAATGAAAAAAATCTCCTAGTAATTAGTGATTGAATACATTTCACCACATTTTCTTACGCTTCTACCTTGTGCAAGGAAAAGCTGGATGCYGGAAGACATCCCTAATGAGTTCCTGTAGCTCTGATATGAAACCACAGTAGCTTCATGTGAATAATTTTGCACTGTTACCCAGTCTTTGAGCACAAGAACTACCTTTGTTTCTGTAAACCAGTGTGTCTGCAAGTATTGGAACCTGGTGTCCAACTATAATTTTTGAAGACCAGGTTTTTCAGATTCTGGTAGGAAACTAGGTCTTGGAGCTCAGCTACTTTCATTGGGCAGGCAATTACCTTGTAGAAAGTGGAAGCAAAACACAGTAAACCAAACTGCTTCACCCTTTGTCAGCAGAAGTAAATCACTAAAGATTGTGACAGTTAATCATTAGAGGTTTTGTTCTGTTTAATTTTCTTCTTTTCTGAGAGGCTACGATTAGAGGTTATATACATTTAAATACACGCAGTTCTTGCCCTCATATACTGTCAAGCCAGAGAGACGGTTGGAGGGAAAGAGAATGATAAACTGTATTTAACTTACAGAAAAGAAAAAGAAAAAACCAAACAAACAAACAAAAAAAAACCACCACACAACACCAAAAAATGAGAAAGCATGTCCATACTAAATAAAAATCCTGTTCTCTTACTGTTTGGGCACTTCACTACTTTGACTTTTTTCCAGTTACAAAACTGTCTGACCAGGGAAAATTGGAAAATTATGTAGCTCTAGTAGATGTGCAGCCAACTGGAATTGGCAGAACGGGACGCAAAAGCTTACCCTATTATACAGCAGGGAGGATGCCAATGCAGGAGCACCTTCTCCTGAACAACAGGAAATCCTGCTTGGGAAGCTATTCAGTCACACACACACTTCACAAAAGATGGATTTCATACCCAAGTATGTCAGACCTGTCTCCAGAGCAGGTCCAGGCACTCATAACTCTACCTGCATAAAATGTTAAGGCTCTGATACTTTTAGGGGGTTACTTTTTCTGTTAGAAGTTGAAAAGGTTTTCCTTAGTTAAATTCACAGTTTTGGTGTAGACATTGACATATCACACAAAGTATGATGGTAACAACAGATTATAAAAATGTTTACTAAATATGTAATTAACTTCAGGGTTGGAAGTTTTGTTGTTGTTGTTCTTAAACCTAGCAAACATCAGCTGACAAACAAAYTGCATGCCTTAGAGCTTCTTCAGAGAAAAGCTGTTCAAGGTTTGATATTTTTAAACTCTGCAAAGCTCTCAGCTATTAGCAACAAAAATAACAGGAGTCAAAATGTATCTTTCTGTTATTGTCATAAGTTAAAAACAAAAGYATTTGGGTTGGTTAGTCAAAGGATTTACAGCCTAGCAATCAACAAAAACTATCCCACATTATGAGACATGGAACATAAATAGAATATAGCTGCTTCATGAAAACTAAATTTGATACAGAAACACTCAATGTGAAAGCTTGCCTTAACACTTGTTCCAAGAGTCCCTGTATGAGCTTGGCATTGAGATAGAAAGAGAAGCAGCACTACAGAGGAAAATAGAGCTTTCCATGCTATTTTAAACAGAACAGGACCTGATTCTTCAGTGCTTTTTAAATCTGTAGTACCAACATCATTTGGCCCTTTCTCTGAACTTCTATATTCTTTGGTTTCATAAACTGCTCTTAGTTTTATTCACTTTTTCCCCATCTGATTTCCACCCTCTATCTAAGCAATCTTGCATCTCAAATCAATAATCTTGCTTCTAACTTAAATCTCTTTTGATACTTCTTGAAAATTGTTTGTTCTTCACAAGTCTGTAAAGTCTTTATATGACACAAACGCTAGTAATTTCTGACAAATTGTGAGAAATAAAATATGTTCCCAATGTTTGATCCTTTCCAGCTTTGATCTCCTCAGTAGCTGCTTTTATGCTGACATTGTACCTGTGCAAAAGAATTAACAAAAATACTTAATACTATCTCATCGTTAGCAAAATTTAACATTGTAAAAAAATAAGTGAATGGTAATGGATATTGAACAACAAAAGCCATAGTACTAACACTGCAGTGAAACCTCTACAGTCTCCTTTTCCCAATAAAATTTATCCAGACGGCAAAGAAAGAATATCACTCAGCTGTTCCAGAATCAAGTGCACCAAGATTGGTCAAATATCAGATGTAAGTGGGGGGTTTTTTTATATTCACTCTGCTTTCATTTCTGCACAAGCTCTTTCATGTAGAAACTGGGTATTACTATACCCATAGCACGTTTTACTGTCCCTCAGAATCATCCCTTTGATTTGCATATGTTTGCATTTATTCAAATTTTAGCAGCATGTGTAAATTACTGATGGGAAGAAAAGAAGATTGAGCCAGTGCACAGCAGAAGATCAGAGCCAAGAGACACAAACAGAAAGAGAGGAAATTCCACTTCAAATAATACCACGACTTTTTTTAAACTATGAATATCAACAAAAATTGAAAGGAATTGTCCAGATTGGTTGTGGATTCTCCCTTACTGGATCTATTCAAAACTCAACTAGACACATCCTTAAAAACCTGGTTTGGGCCCCTTTCAACCTTAACTACTCTGTAATTCTACTGGTGTGTGTTCCTATATTTCTAGGAATAAATTCATTATACAGCAATTGCTGTGATTATAAGAATTTGACATAGATGTAACTAATATAAAGACAGCCTTAGTGAACACAAAAAGAGTATTAGGAGAACTTACTTTGCATTATCACATGTGTTGATTGAAGCTAATATTTCTTTTAAGTGCCACTTGGGAAAACTGCTGTACCTCACAAAATGTAGCTTTATACTAAAAACGAAGTGCAAGAGAAGCATATATTCCATATTCAGATATCAGATTAGTTTATCAGTCTCACAAATCAGTGTTTATATTTCCTAAATAGCACAAATACAGCTCTGGATGTGAGCAATGGTGTGGTAAGAATTTGCTCCTTGCTGGATTAAGTCGAACAGAAATGTATAGCACTTACTAGATCCTTCTCCGGGATCGTCTCAGTCGCCTTCCCCAGGCTCCTGCACTTCCCAAAAGAAATTCCTATGCAGTGGCAGTCATTGCTCTTCACCCCTCCCCCTAGTCAGCCAGCAGCCACCCAACACTGAAATATCTTGACTGGCTTTTGGAGCCATGTGGCTGTGTTCAGACTGTTTGGTGCTGGAGACCATGCATTTTGTTTTTCTGCAAGATTGCTTTCTGACAACAATTCCCTCTAAACTGCAGAACGTTCTTGCCTTCTCTCGCATCCCTTTTCTCCAGATTGACCTAAAATCCATAGAAGTGACAAGAAAAAGTTTTGCACAGAACACAGTGCTAATAGAGCAGGCTGATAAACTTTGATCATCCATTTAAATGGAGCACCAAGGAACAAAGATATGGCTACTTCTCAAGACAAAGCAATTTTTCAAGAGTGAATTCCAAGCAGGTGGTAACTAAGCAACAGCTCACCTGTACAGGGACTTTGATCACTTGACAAAGCAGATCAGAGCAATACAAGGGAAAGAGGACTAGAGATTACAAGAAAAAAAGCGCCTTTTCTCGGCCTATCATAGAGAAAGATGGAAAAYAGAGATGCAACAAAAAGTAGCCTGGTGATTTGGAGAAGAGAGCAGCTCATGAACATTTTAGTAACTATACTTTGAACAGCTTATTTTATTTCAATACTTCTGTTGCTTCATCCAGTGATGATAGAAATACTTGCGGGAGCAAAGAATAGTGACTCTTCCTCAGTCCAGGTTTGAAAGACAACAGTTTTTTTAACCTTGGCCCATGCAGTACCCACGTGAAAGAGACTTTGGCCAGTGAGGAAGAAAAAGCTGGACATACAGAACTTCAAAGGAATTGCAGGGACAAATAGCAGCAAAGGTGGGGAGAAAGGTGATGAAGCCTAGGGTGAAATCTGCTCCAGGTTCTAGTAACTAGGGCCACATACTGAGTTTCCAGTATGAAACAAACTCAGGGATGAAGAAAAAAATATTAGGAAATTAGGTGTAGAAATTAATCAATCTATAGGAGACAAAAGGTATATTGCAAAAATAACACCTACAGTATATCAAAGACAATGGAGATGGGCCACAAAGAACAAACAGATGGCAGGTGGAAAGAGCAACAATCATTTTCAAACAGTTTATGAATCCATTGATTGKAAAGTTCAATTTTACCTCCTGAGGCTGGCAATAATATATCTCATCATTATTACTCCTCAATCTGCATATTGCAGTACTGTTCTGATGCTGCATCCCATATGAATTAAAACTGCATTTACCTTCAAAGGAAGTTGAAAATTGGACAGGAGGATAAGATTAGGGCCTGGATTTGTAAGTATTTATTTTTGTTGGGAGCACCTGGACTGGCCTCAGACAGGAAATAAATGAGGTCAGTCAGACTGGTACTTTTTCTGAGGAACCTCGGTATCCTTTCTAGTGCTTAAGGTCGCTTCACTCCTGAGGGAAAACAGGGAAGAACATTTTAATTAAAAATGAACATCCACAAAACTTTATAAGCCATTTTTGCAATTTCATTATTCCAGCTAAAGAAGAAAGATTCTAAAATATTATTAACATCCCTTAAAATATTTATTAAGGGAGATTTAAATTAGCTGTCTCAGTCCAGCACTATTGTAGTGGTTCCATTTCTTTGGTATATCCAAGGTAAGGACTAAAATAATATCAGAATAACAGCAAGAACATTGCTGATGCAACTGATTTTTAGAGGTTCTGATTAACAGTTTATTTTCCTCAATAACTAGTAATTATTAAAGTACAAGGTTTGTCTTTCTTAAGTGCAGGGTCCACTCAAGATCCTGAGGATCCTGAGCTGCTSCTTGTTCTCTGTGACTTAAGAACAGCTGCAAATGACAATGATACAGCATARAATGTCATGTGTGGTGAGTGCAATTAAAGATTTTCTCTATGCATTTGTTTGAAGACTGACAGCTCAGCCAACAGGGCAGCCAAGTTTATGCAGTTTTCTGTAAGCTCATTGACAGTTTTCCCTGTGAAACTCTCTTTCTGGCTCTCTTCATCAGGTAAAATCCTGAACCTTTGTCAGACAGCTCTTTCAAGAGCAAACAGGATGAGGAGTCCCACCATGAGCAGCTATGAAGTCTCATTAAAAAAAGTCTTTCACACTCTGTTGTCCTTGTTCTGTATTATAATGATGGTTTGCCATAAAGTGCAAAGAAATGTTATTCTAATGAACAGAGGAGAGGCACTGCCAGACTGAGGCATGATTAACGAGCTGAAGTCGTTCATGAAGTCATTTTACATGTCTGGCTGGTGACCTTTGAATTTGAAGAATTGCATGTAAAGTATAATAGGAGAAATTATTTGCTTAGCATACAATGTATTCATGGTTTAACAAAGGGCTATGGAATGGGTTATGGTGTGGGAGAAAAGGCAATCCTGACACAAAGTGAGATTGCTTCTTTCTCCTCTCTCCTTTTTCATCCTCCTTGGATTCAAATGCAATCGAGGGCCTGCTCTGTGCCATGAGCTCACCCATGGCTATGAGCACTTGCTCATAAGGCATCATCTGACAGAATTCCCTTCCTTTAGCAAGGCTGGGGAAAATGGACAGCATGCAACAGCTGAGGGAGGACCTAGCCCTATCTGATTGCCAGATGGCCCAGAAGAAAAATAGGAAAATTAGATTTTCTGTTTAGAAGGGTAAACTCCATTCTTTAGATCACTTCAGAGGGTCCATGTCTTCTCCAGCCTGTGTGCCGGTGACCCACACTGCCGGAAGCAGCCAGCAGCCCCTTGTCCTCATGTGGGGTGGGGACAGTAGAGGCTGTACTCTAGAGGGAATATAGAAATTACTGGAATAGCTTCCACTTTGTCCAGACAAAGTTCAGACTGTCCCAGTTTCACTAGGATACCTGGGAACCATAACCCTCATAAGTCTACACAAAGCCAATAAGAGCACAAACCTCTACTTGGTCACTTTCATACGTGCCACATGGGATCTGCTTTTGTGAGGCTGAACAGAGGATACAGGGTTCAGGAGCYTTTGTTCAAAATCTTTCTGTCTGCCAATTTCTTCTTTCAGCCCTTTTTCTCAGCATGGGAGATGCATCTACTGGCTATAGAAAGCATAATGAAGTACAAGCTACACCCTGGTGAGGCTCCAAAGCACTCCTGACCAAGTGGGAACACCTTCTCTCACADCACACCCGCTTGTGCTAAGACCTGCAGTAGTATTTACTGTGTATTTTTGAATGTAAAGGAAGTTACCAAAACTGATAGCAGGCAGGACGTGAAGGAGACAATGAGAAGAGATCAATTAGCTACTTTGTTCAAACTGTAATGATCAAAATGACAAATGATCAAAGGCAGCAAAGAACACTACATGTGGCACTGCAAGAATTCAGCTGTTCTCTTATACACTGCTGCTTCCAGTGAAAGGTAAAAATGGAAATTCTACCTGTTCTGGCATCTGCAAGAAGTAAGGAGAGGACAGAAGCTAAAAATACTGTTAACCTAGTTTGAAAGTAAAATACTGCTCTAATACTGTACATGGAAAGGAACGAAGTGCCTTTGTTAGTGTTTTCTGACTCTACTGCATTTTCACTCATAAATAAGAAAGAAAAGTTAATTGGACCTCAACCTTGAGTACTCAGCTGAGAATTTTTCCTCTCCCCCTGACATCTTCTGGTTAAGAGATCCCTTTGCTTTTAAACTGCGTGAGCTTGATTCAACGAAATGGTTTGGGCATGGAAAGATAGTCAGCACTTTTCAGTCTCAAAACTGGAAAGAGTAGTCAAATAACAGGAAGAGAAAGGATTAAAGTCTCCCCATACTTTTTAGAGTTTGTCTCAGAATGTTATAATACTAGCTTGTACTTTCTTTTGCACCTTCTCTTGTTGTGTGAAAATGAATTAACAGGAGAAAAACATATTTATTCCCCTTTCCGTACAAAAATAATGACAAATTCTTACAATCAAAATCCATTTAAAGTTCTCCACGAATTTTTGTTCAACTTTGGATTATAAAGCTTCCTTTAAACTATTGATTACACTATGGCCACAGTATCATGGAAACCTTAAGTGCTATAAGACTGGTACAGTTAAAACGACAATTTTGTGTCCTCCCTCTCTCCAGCCTCAACCTGTACTTTCTTTCCTTCTTTTGTGATGTGAGGTTAGACGGCGAGCTAGATCAGCAAACCTAACTGTATCAAAATTTAGTCCTATTTTTCCCAGGATAATTTAAAGCCAATTTGTCCCCCTTTGTTGTCCATTTCTGTGCCAGCATAAGCACATGAAGAAGGACAGGAATGAGCTGCTGAGGTCAGGGCAGGTTGGGAACACATCCTGAAGCCGTGGTGCTGGCTTAAACTGACTTAAACGATGGCTAACACATGGCCTCTGACACAGTTGTAGCCACACTAGCTATTCCAACATCAACCCAATAAATTAGTCCATTAAAAAGTCTAACAAGAGTGACATCCTCACACAGAAAACTTCAAACTTTTGATAATTCTCTATTTTCTGASAAGGGGAGGGACAGGAAAACTTTTTCAACAACCATGACTGGGAAATATTTTCAACACACAACATAGAGCTGCACGCATGATTTAAGCCAACTAGAGCGCCAGAGAGCCTGGACAGTGCTGTGACAAGAAGTAAAACACATACTTGTTTTCCAGAGAGCCCCTCTAGAGTTGCCAGGCTGTCTCTCAGCAGACTGAGCAATGGCACAGCACAGTGAGGCAACATGATGAGCCCAAGGTGCTGGTATGACAGCTGTAAATTGAGAATTCACTTGTGGGACACTGCACCAGGGATTGGTTTTTTCTTTCCATGGTATGGAATAGTATAGTTTAAATTGTCTAATGAGACGAGCAGAAGAGCTAAGTAGGATTTGATATTTTGCCTAATGAAGTGTGCAAAAAATTGCTAATGGATTTAATCTGCATAAATTTCTTCTATCATACATATTCCCATTCACCCACACACATTCACTCTAAAACTCAATTGCTAATGATGAATTTCATTTGTTCCTACAGCAGAATTAAGAATATTTAATGAATTGTAATGTATAGTTAATTATCACATTCATAAGTTAGATTTTGTTTATATTGAGGCTGGATGGGGGAAAAGAGGTAGCTCTTTATTACAGCTATACCAGGGCAGTGTAGCAAGCACAGCGTAAATGCAGCCACTTAAAAATGAGGCTTGCAACAATTGCATAAACTCTGCTGAGTAACTAAAGTCTGTACTTCCAAGGAAAGATAAATTTTCTAGAGCTGTAAAGCACCTTTAAAATATAATATATGTGGTCCTGGAGGAAAAGGTATTAAGTATAATTAGAGTAGAGCACTGACAAACCCTTAGCTAATCTGGAAGAAAACATGTAAGCGACTCATTGTTACCAAGAAGGATTCATTCTATCACCAATTCACTGAATTTTCCACAGAATAGAAGGCAAGCAAGAAATACTTTCCTCAGCAAAGGAAATGCATGTATTGCATGGAATAACATTACACATATTTTCCTTCTGGGGTGAAAAAAAGAGAGGGAACATACCCACAGTGCAATTTAGCTGTATGAGCACAAATCTATTCTTGGAATGGTGTGATGCTATACATTTTTCTCCCAAATATCTCAAGACTCCCAAGTCTATTGCCAGTGGCAATAATAATGGACTTGTTTCTGAACTGTAGCAAATCGTCCGGCATCGTGCAATTATCCCATCATCCCGGTCAGTGAGCATCTCTCTTACGTGTCTCCTTTCAAACAGAGTGAGTAGTTCCAAAACACAATCAGCCTCTGAAGTACTGCATTACTATATGCATAAAATTAAAGATCTTGCTGCAGTATTACTTCATCTTGATTGTGTTGCCAAGAGGTTTCCATTTAATAAAATAAGACTGTAACTCTGTTTCTATGAGTAAAGGAGGAGTTGTGAACCAAGCTGTTCAAGAGGTAGGCAGCCTTAGAAAAATTACATTCAGAATCAATGTCCATGGCAGGGAGGGAAACTAAATGATCTTTAAGGTCCCTTCCAAGCCAAGAAATTCCTTGATTATCTGAATTTGGCCCATTCTTGACCAGTTAAATCCTAACGTGCAGCTGTAACTCTTTGTCTTTGGTGAAAACCACTTTTTCATTTGGATGGTAGTCAGYACATCTGATAGAAAATAACTAGCAAGGCATCTGTGGACTGTTTGTTGAACAAAGGTTTGAAAGGTGAGAGGAAGGAAGAAGAGAGAGAAGAAATTAAAACAAGTGTGCATCAGTGAGCTGGTAGAGGTTTCAGCAAGGTCTGCCACAGTACTACCTCTGCTTATCTTCATGGGGCTAAGCCACAAAAAACACAAGTACAACAGAGAACAGGTAGGTAGAAAACAGACAAAAACACAGCTAGAGATTTGAAACAGATGAATACAGCTACAGATTTCAAAATAAAACATTTTTGGACTTGCTCAATGCAACCATTCAATATAACTTACAAAGATTTGTATTCATTAGCAACATACATCCCCAAATCTCTTTTGGAGCCTATTGTTACCTGCATTCTGTCTTTTACYTCTTCCCTATGAAATTATATGTCAAATTTACTGAAATTGATTGTATAGCTTGCTTGTCAAGTAAAATGCCTCAGAAATACTTTATAATTACAAATAGCTACATTAAATACCAGATCACAACATTTGTACCTGAGGCTTATTTCCTAAAAAACCTCGACTATTAGTATTCCCATTATTCAATACCATGCAATATTTACACTTAGCCTGTATATTCTAGTACGCCTAAGACAATTATTTTAGATAGCAACTAAGACAATAAGAACAGATTTAAACAGTGATATTCTGTGTCCGGAAACTGTTACATCTCAGCTGACACTAAGAACTTCTTTCCTGAGCTACCTATTATCTATTCAGGAGACTGAAATAACAAGACCATCTGGCTACTTGCAATAAAGGTTACAGTCCTCACCTCTGCTGTCCCTGGTCTGTGCAGAGACCAGCATGGAGGTTTGATATTCCAGATATGTCAGGCTTGTGAGGCTGAACAGTTACAGTGTTCTGACTATACATGAGCAGGGGACAGTTTATTCCTGTCCTTAACCAGCACATTTCAGGACTTTAGGTATTTGAATGCCCTTCATCAATGAAGTTATTCCATAATGAAGAAAGGCAAGAATTTCAAATGAAATATGAATTCAGAGTGACTCTGTGGACAATTATTTTGAAGGCATAAGTCACCTTCAAAGTTGGAGTCACGTGGAGACAAGAGTTTCTTATTTTTACAGAACAACCTGTTGTATTCATGTCACACTTTGCTGTGAAATTTTTGACAGTGAGTTAGATATACAGGTTTTTTCAGACAAGAGGATATGAGCATATTAGATTAATTTATACTGATTCCTCGGTCCATATTTCAAATGTAGAAGTAAGTAACGCATGAAAACTGCTTTCTGGTTTCCATAGCCCGGTCCATTTTTAGCAAATATTCATATGGGCTAATTTGGAATAGACCATAGAACACTTTTGTCTCAGGTTATAAAACAAAATTCTTTCATAAGTGCTGTGAATTACCACATTTGTTGTTTAAAACAATACAAATTGTTTGCAAGGCTTTTAGATAAAGTTTTTACAAATAATATTTGCAAATGCTTTTTCATTATATGCAATATTAATAGGTTTTTCTACATAATAAGCAGGTAATGCAGATATGATAACAAATACCTTCTAATTATGAGCTACATTTGTGAGCCTGCCAATTCCCACTGAAATCACAAGAATTAGATGACTCCAGAAACATAAAAACTCGATTCCAAATCATTAATTTTAACTAGTTAGAAAAGGGCCCAAGGCATAACTAATATCTGGCTGAAGGGATAGTGTGAAAATTTTTTTAAAATAGTATTTTATGTTCTGTTAATTTTATGTATTAAATGCCACTTTCGGAGGTTTGGGAGCTTAGATACACCAACTGGTTTTCACTGAATTAGATGAGAATCCTCTCATGGCAGCAGGAATGGAAATTGAAAGGAGTAGACGAGGAGATACCTTGCTTTTAATTCTTTGAGTAAGCTGCTGTCGTGATAAATTATAGGAAAGAAACCCTGAAGCTGTGTCATTTCTTCTTTTTTTTCAACACCTAAGAACTTCAGAAAGAAGCCAACTAGGTCATAGCTAGCCACAACACAGTATATCAGTGTTAGGCAATTTATATGTAAGTAGGTTAAGTGATTCCATATATTCAGCAGCTTCTATACCGACCACGTGCAATGATTTCCAGGTGCCTGTATCAGAATAATTATAAAGCTGCAACATTATTCAGATCCAGAATATCCAGAAAGGATACATGGAAGCACCTATAGAACTGCTCATGAATAAGGAAACTCTTACATTTTGTGATGTTTAAGACCAAATACCTGACCTAAAGATTGACATAACACTGGGGTATGGCTGGGGACATGACAGGCCAAGTACAGCAAACTTATTGGAAATGTTTATTAAATTTCTACATTGGCCTATCAGTTATGTCACAGTAGGTTATGTCATTCAGATTTCATTGTATCACATCATGCCTGTCAAATTATAATGGTGTCCGACTGGCAAAACTGAATCTAGTATAAAATTTGATTGTATCTTACCTATTTGGGGATTTTTGAAAGCACAGCAGATTATATGTCCTTTAAGGTATTGTAACTTTTACCACAAACTTCTTGTCAACTTGCTGGTCAGCTTAAAAAAAAGAATATTCACAAGTGAATGCCATGTGTCATAAACATGCAGTAAAATGAGACAAGGCAAAATGATAAAGTTCAGGTAACTGATGAGCTGTGTTTAGAAGAGCGTCTGAGGATCAAATGATGATTGAAATAAGATATTGAAAGTTGTCAGCTTTACAACTCAAGCATTAAAGCGACAGGAATAGCAGGTTCCCCAAGATAAGCTGCATAGCCACTGAAGTCAGCATCACATAGCTACGTCTAGATATTCTAACAGTACGGCTTCGTGTTTAAGTTACTAACACAGGTTTTTTTAAAACAAAATGTGTCCATGCTTAATGATTTTATTTGTATTCTTGTGCATTAAACAGTGACATTGAGGTTCGCAGGATCATTGCCATATTGACTGAAACAGGACCCAAGTCGGCCTTATTTTGGTCTTATTTTCAAGGCAGTTAAGCCCTGTGTCCTTTCACATTGCTAAAATAAAAGCTTTTGGAATTGCTCGGATGGAATTTAAAAAAAACAAAACAAAACTTTTTTTTTTAAAAAGCATGTGATGTACAGGCTGATTGAAATCAATTTGGGAACTATTCTAATGCTGGTGTATTTCATGTGGTGTTGCTGAGCTTTAAAGATGCGGAATCATTCAAACCACAAAAGATTTTCTGCCTTAAAATTTTTTACCCATACCTGTCTAGGTTTGCCAGGTATGCTTTTTGAGCAATCTGAAAAGTGCCTACATAAATACAAAAGTGGAAATGCCAATTAGAGAGCAATACTGAAATTATGTCGAGTGTGGGCCAATTGCATACAGAGTTTTGAACCCTGGAAACAAGCACTGAATGCAATGCTTCACATTGCTGTTATGGATGTCCTTTGTTTGAAAAGAGAAAGTGGCTGCCTGTTCAAATCTCACACGCAGTCATGTACACACATTTTGTATGTCACTAAGCAAACCCCAGGGTTCTCAGTTAAATAAAGTTCAGCACTGGAATCTAATAAAAATGGTGAACATATTCCAAATAGCAGCCACATCATGGTGGAAACCATTATTGTCTCTTAAGATCAGCAAGTAATTAACATCTTTAAAATGAAAAACATCCTAAAAACACTAGAAGATAAACCATTTTCCTTATAAGTGAACACCTACTATGAAACATGTTAAAAGAACCAGATTTAGCTCTTGTCTTTCTAAATGTCCAAAATGTGTAAAACAAAATAGGAATGTAGCCTAGTCACATCCTAAAATTGTGCAAGCAATACACTAATTAAATTTATTTTTATAAAGGATTACTTTTCTGTATTTTCCTTCATTTGTAGCTGTTGTACCATTATATAAGACAAATACGTGCTTCCAAAATTATCTTCTTGACACTGAGAACTAAGGTTGTTTAGAAATGCCTTTTTCACGACATTGCCACATCTCCACTGGAAAACAGGAAAACACACAATAGATGTACTCATGAGCTGAAAATAAATGCTTGAGGAAAAAAATTAAATGGTGAGTGTCATTCAATTTGGCACTCAAAATACTTTTCACCTTTTCCAGTAGGCTGTCCTTGTCATACCATAATGAAGAAAGTGAACAACACCCCTGTTTCTGTCTTTAAGTATCTTGCTGCTAGGAATATTTTCCCACCCTTTCCACCACGAACACTATTTTGTGTTATAGGTGGAGCAAATGAAGAAACCTATTTTAAGAATAAAATATTGCTCAAAAGGAGTAAATATGGCTCATTCTGATGAAGAAAAAAATTTTAGTTATTCAGAGTGAATTATAGGTAATCCTATTTTTAAATTAAGTCTCTTACTACTTACAAATACCTTATTAAACACTGATGCATAGCACTTGTTCTTCCTTCTTAAATTCAGACATCTACTTCATTTACATGCAATATTTTAAATGCATTTATTTAATACAATGCCTACCTCTGTACTACAAATTGCCTTTACTTGTCATGAATTCTAATGCTCATTTTTTATTCTGCTTTGAAATATCCAGCTACTCTTGGCTTTCTTTTCTCTCAGGCTTTGATATATTGGAATCCTTTCCCCAGGCAGCAATCAGTGTTGATAAAAGAGTTTGAAACTCAATTCACAAACACATAGCATATTTGTGGGAAAGAGAACTAGTACTTATTTCCGCTGCGTATCAAAACAAACACGGGAATACTGCTTCCAATAGAACTGAGTTCACACAGCAAGGAAGACATACTGTGGATTTCACAAGTGGTGCTAATTTACAGCATTTAGGGGTTTATGTTATTTCTGGAGATACAGTCCTATATGCACAACTAACAGCAACACATCACCTTCAGTCACAGAAGTACTCATTGATGGTGTGCACCTTTGTGGTGTTCCTTCTGCTTTTTCCTCACTTTTTCTCCCTCCTCCTCCATTTGTCCAGCATTTTCTGCTCTTCTAAATACATTCCCACAGAGGCACCACTGGCCTTGCTGGAGGGGCTCAGCTGTGCTGGCTCCAGAACCATCTGGAACCAGCCCTGTCCCGTGCAGAACACTCCACAAGGGCCTCACAGCAACACCTGGGCAGGGACCGCCAGGACCCTCAACATCAATTTGTACCAGGCAGTCCCCTCCTGGTCACTTGAGCCATCCCTGTGACATCAGCCAGGACTCCCACAAAACCACCCAGAATCACGACTTCCTTTCACAAACAACTGAAAAACCAATCCAGCCCCTCAAGAATGCAAATCAAAGTTGCATTTACCTCTCTCTCAGCAATATTAATTGTGGAAAGAAGTGTTGTACTCTGGTGCATCTGTGTTCTKTATTTCAACAGCATTTCCCATGCGCTGTAAACTAATTTGTCTTACCTACAGCCTTCCAAAATAACAGATGAAAACAGCAATACATTAAATTACAGAATTTTGCTGTTTTTTTCCAGGAAACTTCTGGGATGCACATGATGCAAAGCAGACTACTAGTCAGATTAAAAAGATGGGTAAAATAAGCAGACTGACTGACACTGTTGAAGACTTTGTGCTGTCTTACACCCACTGTGATGCCTCCATATACCTGAACCATTCTGGAGAACATGTTGTGAATATACTACAAAAAGACTTCCAAAAGTGAAATCAAATCCCCTCAGGCAGGAGCAGCAGAGCAAAGAGCCCGCCTGGCTCTGGAACACACTCTGGCCCTTTGAGTGCCTGTTTGGTAGGAGCACAGCCTGTCCAGCCCACAGCACAGACCAGCTGTGCCACAGGGGCTTCCTCAAGAAAGGGGGATATTTAGAGGAGTTAAAAGGATAGCTTACATGAGAGAGAGAGCTGGGATACAGGGATGACTTCGGCATCACACTGAACCTGTAATTCTTTATTCCTGTGGCTTTTCTTCGGGTACACTTGTACTAATGATTGGAGACCTAAATGCTACTGGTAATGACAAGTAATAGGAGCTGTACTTTAATTAGAGTCTTGTGCTATAAGGATGTCCATACTGACTGTCCTTTCAGAGGTTCACATTTCTCTCAATTTTTAAGACCTGTGAATAACAGCAGAACAGTCCAATCAAAGAAGCCCTCCAGTTTTCCCATGGCAAGCTTGATAAAGTCTTTCCAATCACTTCACCAGAAAGATACAAGTATAAATCAACATTACGAGGGGATGGACATCTGTTCTCTGCTCTGCTTTCTTTTTAAAACTGAAACTAAACTTACAGTATATGCAAATTATGTAGAACTAGTAAACTTTGAGAAAGTTACCATCACAATCATAAGCTGAACCCCAATGCTCCCGAGTGTAAGGTTTATTCTGTATATGTGTCTCCCAGCACAGACATTTCACATCCTGGCCAGCTTGGAAGATGAGGTCAACATTCCTAAGAGTCAGGTAAATGCCAGTGGAACCTTTCACAGGCACGTCAGGCTAGAACACACACCAATAGCAATCACACTTATAAACCTCACTCAATTACAGGCTTTTCAGCTCAGGATGAAAAACATGCCTGCCCTAAAGAAATGCATTTAGGCTTTCTCATTTCTGAGTGCTGAAAGAATTATGTCAGCCATCCATTATTGATCTCCTCAGGAAAGACAGGGTAAAACAAAGCAGCTCTGAAGATAGTAATACAACAGGGTTGTGCTGACTTGCCACGTTCATTTAATGATATCTTTACTTTAGAAAGAGTTGATCTTTTAGGAATACAGAAATATGCATYCAAAAGTTCTCTTTAACTGAATAGAAATTAGTCTTAGTTTTTAACACAAGCTTTCAGGACATCTCTAAAAAAGCTGTAAAACCATTTCAACTGACTATACAGGACTAGTGGTTGATGTGAGATGGTACAGGCACACACCCTGTCTGCAGCCTCCTGGGACACAAAAACCAAACTTCACAAGATGGCCGTGCATAGCAAAAAACATTAAAGTATTTACATCAATCGTTAGTACAACTTTCTTGCCTACTTGTAGAGAAAATGGTAAAAATATTATTACATCACACTTACCTGGGATCCTCTCCCTCCCATGCTTCCAGCTTTTACTTAATTTTTGCTCCTGTTAAATAAAATTTATTTCTCACCCCAGAAGACATCTCATCTCAGAAAATAAATTAATATCCTTCTACCAATTACCAACACCTTCTAAATCTCTGGAGAAATTTTRCACAGCAATTAGCAACCTTCTGGGCAAATGTGCTCTAGCAGGGGAGGATTACTATCATCCTGCCTCCCAAGCTTCCTCAAATAACTCAGTTTTAATCTGCTGAGTCACCCTTTTGGTGGGATTCACTTGCAAATTGTAAGCACAAACGGCCAACACCTGGATCCTCGGGGTGATTTGGGGATGGTGTGTTCATCAGGCATTTACAACCAACCTGACAAGCTGCAGGTTGGATTTTGAGGGGGGGGGTTGTCATGAAAGTTGTCTCCTTTTGCTAAACTATGGGATTCAGAATATCAGGCGCTCTTTTTTTTTTCCCCTCTCCTCCTTCCCCTCTTCTTATGTCTTCATTTTTTTCTGAAAAGGCAAACTGTATTGTCACATATGGGATAGATGAGGCTACATTCAGCAATGATCACTGGCAACAATATAATTTTCAAGGGAAGCGACTAYCAGCGTGCTTGTAAAATTTAGCAAGTAAGGCTAAGGTCAACAAAGCACATTCTGATAGAGATTTTTGGAATATGTCAGCAAAACAGAACAGAAATTAAATTACCATTTATGAACAAGTAGCAAAATGTGTACGCTGGCAACCTTTTAACTGAATTCTGTCTTTTCCAATATATGTTCTATTTTTTTTCCATGGCAAATTTTCCTCAAAATTGTATACTGTGTTTGTCTTGGAGTTAGACAACTAYGGTTGGGGTGTGGGGGAATTTTTTGGGGTGTTTTTTACTTGTATCTGAACATTGAAAGAAAAATAAAGAGAAGAAACTTTCTACCAAGGAAAATATAACCTAGATATATTAGCTGTTAAATAAGTCATATTTTGAATAAAATATTTTTCAGCAGCATGARGGTAATAATATTTAATAAGACAGTCATATATCAGAAAGACTAGCTATGAGAAAATGTTACTATAGTTTTTTTAAAACAGGTGTTTAGAACATGTAGTTAATCTATTAACTGAAAGCTACCTGGTGCCTATCAGCAAAGCCAGACACAAGTGTTTCTGCCTGGGGAAACGGAGATTTTACCTKAAATGTCAGGGTGGGGGAGAGAATCTCATTGCTGAAAACCTTCCTACCTCAGATCAGAGTGGATAGCACCTGGCTGTAAAGAACCAGGCCCTGGCACAGCAGCATCACCAGAATTTCCCATTATCGAGCAAAGAACTTTACGTGTGTCACAGTAGGGGTGAGGTGGGAAGAGTGGCTTTCCTCTCTGCTGCAGAGCCAGCCTGGGCTCCTTCATGAGCCTGGGATCACCCAAGGAGGGTCCTTGGTACCTGGAGCAGCTGCCAGGACTCAGTTTTGCCACTTGGAGGTGGTACTTGGATCCTTTCAGCCCCCCAAGGTGGGAGCACTGAACTGAGCTCTGATTGTGGGCATCAAAGTGTAGAGTTTGCAGAGAGATACATTCCTGGAAAACTTGCTCCGTGCCAGAAGCACAAATATTACTGAGGTAGAAATTTCTTTAAGGGAGCCAATTTATTCCTGCACACAAAGAAATGCATTTTGGGAATAATGAGACAGTGCATGGGACCAATGGATTCTTTCATTTGATTGGCCCATGAWGTTGGGTCAAGCCCATTAGGCTGGGAAGGCTTCCCTTAAACACTTTCCTCCAATCCATTTATAAAATTCTCCTTTGCTGTCACATGAATGAGAATCATGACAATACTGGGACTAACTTGTATTTGCATTTTAGCTCTTGCCTACCTGTAAATGCAGGGTGACTGCATGCGTGACGGTATGCAGCTATAACCACCCAATTTGCATGTGTACATTTGACATTGTACTCATGCAAATCAGGATCAAAAGAAATACCCTTTTGAAAGCATAGAGGGAAAAATACAATAACTGAGAAAAATACAATAAAGAGGAAAAATTGAGAGAATTTGGGAATCTGAACTCATATTTGGAAACAAATATTTTGAGTTATACTAGCAAATAAAAGGGAATACRAACACAAATCTGAAGAATCAAAATGTAAATCCTCTTTCTACCTTCATATACTCTAAATCTACTAAATCCAGAATTACTAATCTAAATTAATGGTAGTTGGTAATTTATTAGTTATGAATAAGCTCAGTTACAGTAGTATTACAGTACTACAGAGGCCTTCTTCTCTTGTGAATCAAGGTATTCTGTGGGCTAGAAATATGCTCAGGATATTTAAATCATCACACCAGAGTTACTGATAGTCTGGAACCTTGAACTTAAGGGTGAAATACAGAGCCAAATTGATTCAATTAATTTAAGGGCTCAGACACACTGTGTTATCTCTCTCCTTTTTTTCCCAAAAACCTCTGCCTTAGAAGACATAAAATGAAGTACCTTTTTCATATTTTAAATCATCTTGAAAATAAAATTATTAAGTAAAGCTTTAAAAAACAAAACTTAAAACATAACTAAATTTTAACTGAATGGCACATCAACAAGCTCAGTAATGAAATATAGCAAAATTATGCATTTACTCACAACATTGTAATCACAGGCCTAAAATTCTCCAGCTAGCAAAATCATCTGCTTCTTACCATCTGGCCTATGTGTAAAGAAACAAAAGAGCATATTAAAGACAGAGATTTATGATTTCAGCCATAAACAAGAGTTTACACATGGCAAAGTTTAGTATTCTTATATTTAAGCCTTTCTATTATTTTGATTTAAGGATAGGGAGAAGCTGGGCCAGTCAAGTCCCTGTAATTCGCCCTAGAAATGAAGAAATCAAACAAATGTTTATCATGGATGAAACATAAGGAGCAAACAGAAATACGTTTCCATTTAAGCTGCCTCTGACACTGGCACAAGCGCATCAGAGCTACTCTTGCATTTGTAGGAATTTGCTGTAAGAGATTCTATGACATGAGCAGGTCTTTGTGGAATAAGAATATTAAAATGTCTAAAAAAATATTTTACTAGTGTAGAGGTGTCAAAAATTCCCCAAGCCTGAATAATTCCTCCCTGGAAATCTGAGCTCTGATTAAGTGTCAATAACTCAAAAGGATGAAAGCAATTACTGCCTGCCTTATCTTCCCACTAAATATCAAGCCCAAAGCTGCCTGGGAATGTTGTTGCATTGGATGTCTGTTACAGTGTGGCATCTTTCAAAAGGCTTTCTGAACACGAAATAGGTAAGTTTGAAACCAAGAGGGAAAATCAACAATGTTCTTATTGTTGAAACCAACAAACAAACAAGCACGCACTGAAAACTCGCCTTGTTATAATCTGGCATATATATTTGTCTGCTGACAGTTCTACAGCAGGCCAGAAGGAAACACTGAAAGGATCTCCTTAAACCACCATTCTGGGAACCATTCAGCAGTCTTAGCTACAAGAATTACCCAAGCAATCCTCTGGATTAGCAAGAAACGTGCTGTCTCCGACAGAAGTAATTGGTTCTCTGTCGGTAAAGTCCCAAGCACAGAAAGGACCAGTTCAGCGCTACTACAGCAAAGAGGAAATGTGGTCAAATCACACCCTGTATSACCTGTATTGACACAACTGATTTCCTACATCCAGCATCTCAGGAAGAAACATTTATAGCTCTTCTTTTCCTCATTTTTAATCAGAATTTCTGTGTCTTACCACCAATCTTTTTCTTTCAGCTACTCTAGCTCCTTGCACTGAAATCTATAAATTCCATTTCAGACAAAATCTGTTCCCAACAGTTATCCTCCAGCACTATTCTCACATTCTGTTCTCACACACACAAAAATCTTCTCTGACCCTTCTCTCTCTTTTCCCTTCTCAAAAAAATAAATAAATAACAAGCCTTCAGCATCCCTAGTGTCCCTTCCATGGTCACAGGTAACCAGGGAAACTAGATACTATGGTAACTCAGGGATGACAAATCATTCCTTAAACTCCAAACTATATGTAAAGTCCTCATCCCCTTCTTCTCTAGGTAATGAAGTGGCAACAGAAATAGTGGCAGCAAATCTCCACATTTACTCATCCAGTCTTTTAACTATGTAAATCTGTATTTTCTCCATGCACCCCTTCCAGCTCTTTAAGTGCCCTGCTATTTTTAGAGCCATTACATGCTCAGTCCAGGTTGTTCTAAATTAGACCTGAGTGGTCTCATCAAAGCTCTAATTGCATTTTTAATTTTTTTTTTTTTTATGTCTGAAGTTATTGCCGTTCAAAGTATACGAGGCTCTTTTCAACTGGAGGAAAAAAAACCTCCCCAAACCACACCTGATTATTTTCTGAGCCACAAAACTATCAAAGTTGAGATTTATGTCTCAAGGGTGAGTTTATGCAGAGTCTCTGATGTCTAACAAAAGATTAATTTTGTTGTTTTCCCTGGGTAAGGACATGACAACAATTTTCTGTCTCTCCAATATCTAGCACTCACTTTCATGAAATGTGAACATGCCCAATCTCTGTGACCTTCACCCTTGCCAAATTTGTTTAAAATTGGTCAACAAGTTCAAATGTTACAAAGGAGGTATATGCCAAGGGTAGGGTCACAAGGACACCACTTTTTAAGAAAGCTTCAAACCAAAAAATCAGAACTAGCAATTTCTGGATTAGCAGTGTTCCAGAAATGTTTATTCATTCTTGAGAAAAAAACAGTCACATCATCAAGAGCCTTCCATAATTTTACGAGAAGTTTTATWGCACAGTTGATCCTTAGTCCATTTAAAAAACTTAACATTAGCAAGAATAATTATGCATTAACCATGCACACATCATGGAAAGTATACTTTTAAATTCTACTCTCATTGCACTCTATGGAAATACAGCGAGCTCAGTTGAAATGGCAGGTGAAAAACTTCCAAAGCAGCCAGTAAACACTTAGAAGACATTAATTTCTCTTGCTGTCACYTCTGTGGGTTACATGTTCTGTCCAACTTACAGGTGAGAAAAAGGATGGAAAGCCCTGTTTTAAAGTACCATTTACAAGATGAGGATCTTTTTTCCTTGGCCATATCCTTAGTGTCCCTGTCCCCTGGAGTATTTCACCTTGGCTCATTTGCTGGCTGACTCAGATCTTCTGGTCACTCTAAAAATTATAGTATTAGCTTGGACAGTCCAAAGTCAAAACCCAGTCTAAAAAGAAGAGATACCACATTGATTTTATAAGATCAGGTTTGKTTTTAAGTTTCCAAAAGACTTATCTAACAGGCAGCAGATGCCCCTAGAGTGCAGAAGCGGCTCAGGTCCCAGTCAGCCCAGTCTTGGAGTCTGATGTCAGAGAAAATTTGTTCCAGCAGATTGAAGAAAGAAACAACTCTCCTCTGTCTGGCACTTCCTTGCTTCTCATACCTCTGCTTCAGTTTCCATCTTTGCTAAATATGACTGTAAATTCTTACTGTCTAAATAAGAAACTTCAGTGCCATTTTTTTTATTTGATTTACTGTTCAACATGACAAATTAAAGAGTTGTAATACTTGCCATAAAAAGGAGCAAATAGGAAATTTCGCTGCAACAGATCCTTCTTAAAATCCACACCGATTCAGTAGGACAGCTTTTCTCACAGTAAGTACTGACACAAAAGCTGATTACTGAGAAAATAATCAGTTAAGCTAAAAATCTTTTTCTTGTATTGGCATCTCCTCCTCGTATTAAGTGCAATGAAATAGTCAATATCCAAGCATCCCAGAAACACTGCATGATATGTCTTCCTTACAGCCTTTTGCCAGACAATGCAGTGCCCACAGAAGACTGAGTTATAAAATGTGCTGCTGTTCCATTTAAGACATCAAGTATCCAATTCCAGAAGTTCTGAGCATCTAAAAAGTTTGCTTGAAGCCACTGGCAGCATCTAAGAAAACCTCCAGAACACCAAACTTCCTGTGYCGCATATCTGGTAGCCCAGAATGAAAGGAGCCAAAATCAGAAGTGTCTTTACATAACTTGAGCTTCCTAATTTCCAACAAAGAGCACATCACCTTCAATGAATGAATTATCTTCTGAAAGTTTTAGATCAGGCACTTCTTTCCTTTTTTCCCTACTTGGCATGCTATATATAACACTTGAGTGTTCCTTTTCCTTTGTGGATCACCACATGTATCCAACAGTCTTGAGTAACCACTCAGAAATAAATGGACATAATAAATAGATATAATTATTAGCAGTAGTTTCAAGAACAGGAAATGTTTTAGTTCCAGATTTTCAACAGTTTTAGAAAAACAGATATGGCAGATCAAGCAGATAAGGCACTGCGTGCTTGTGCATCCTCTTGATACATCTAATACATATAAGATGATAATAAAACCAATACCTGAATAATGACAGCAAACAGATTTTAGACTGCAGAATAAGTAAAATGTCTGACATAGAAGAATGGGTAYTGGCAACTTCATCTGATTCACAAGACACAAGATAAAGGCTGAAGCTCTGACTCCTGTTAACTGAAAAAAGTCATTATGAAAGTATCAGGCTTGTTCCTGATGGCTTCCCCAGCCAAGGCAGTCCAATACTTTCAGAGGAAACATGACTGGCCTTTGTATTTATCCCCTCTTCCTCCCTCCTCTTTTGCTGGACTTTCTTTGAACTGATTCTGATAAGTGAAACTGGTTCCCAAGACACATTAAATTAAAAATTAAGACTTACAATCACACTGAGGAAACAGTCACATACAAAGCAGCTCTGGAACCACCAGTTGTGACAATAGCAAACAATGCATGGAGGAGGACGCAAATTCACAGTGAGCGAGGATTTGTCCCTTGGAAAGATTCAAACCATGGGATCAAAGCACTATTTCAATTCTCAAAACGGGACTTCAACAGTACTGAAACATACAGAGATCTCTATGGAGAAAAGTTATTAAATGCAGATTTCCTTTGGAGAAAGGGAAATATTTCAAGCAAAAATGTAAACTTCTGTAATTGCAATTCAGTGCTGATGCTGTGAGTATACAGAGGAAGGGAAAAACAAAACTGCCCGTTTTCTAACACATTGTCCTGTTTCATGAAAGTGTCCAATGTTATTTTGCTGGTTTCATGCGACTGAATTTAAAAGTAAACAAATAACAAAAAATCTTTTGTGCCATATATTTGTAAAGACACTTTCATTGCTCTTCCAGCTACCCACATAAAATAGATTATTTCCTGGCATCCACAAGTAGAGGGAAACTCTATAACTTTCAGCATCAGCAGGCAATTCAGAAATACAGGATATTTTACTTTGCACAGTTTATAAATTTTAGCAGTTTGCACTATTTTAGATCAAAACTTCAAAGAGCTAAGGAAGGAATGATGATGCTACCTTTGCATTGTTTTTATGATCAAGCGTTAATATGTTGTAAGGTACGTTGCTGAATTTATTTCATAGCCAAAGATTACATCAGTCAGTAAGACTGATTAACCTGCTCTCCCCCCCCMAAAAAAAAACTCCTATGCAAATTAGATTTATTTTTAGAAAAAGAAAAAAGAACCAAAAAGAAGAACTAAACTCAACTCTTTCATAGTAACACATAAAAAAGGAGCACATCATAAAATATGTACTGTGTGCTGTTAAGATACTAAAGTATCCTGCAGCATATAAAGCATTTCAGTTGGAAAAGAGAAGTCGTTTATTTCCTGTGACGTCATCTAAATCTTTTTGAAAGAGCTGCTGCCTGCAGAGAATTGGCACATGATCAATATAGGTGGGGAAACCTCATGATCTCCTTCAGCATCCTGTGGGCAGTTGAATAAGTTCTACCTCCTGCAGGACCAGAGCACTGATCCAGTGCATATAATTTAACTTCCCCACAGAATACACTTTCTTCCCAATTGCTTCCTATAAACATTAAAAAAAACAGGTTTGGTATCTATCTCTTTGGCCTACTTTCCATTTAATATGAATTTGATGAAAACAGTAAGAAGTATCTTTTGTTGCATTAGACGTTAGTATTAAAAGGAATACAGCCTGCTTCTTACGGGGCCTGTCTCCAGATTGGCAGAAGAAAGAAATGATATATCTAAAAATAGCCTGTGCAGAACTTAACAATTGTGTGAATACTCAATTTGCTTTCTCAATACTCAATTGGCAGAGTGGGAAATATACCAAAATCGGGTTTTCACAAACTCGCTTGGGATTGTGGAAAACAATATTTCAATGACACCCACAGAAAGTAGCTCATGAACAGGCTCTTTTTCCAGAACACTTACTTATTCATAAATTCATTTCTAAGATTTAAGAACACCCTTTTGCCAAAGATGTCTTACAAACCTCAGTGATTAACGAAAGCAAGAATTGCTGAAGATCTGCCCTCCCATTTGCTCATTTGATGGACAGATCTGTGACGCCTGAAGGAAAGGCAGAGTCTCCATTTCTTTATTTCTAAGAACAGTTTTAAATGCACCCGAAAGGACTGAGCCCCAGCCTTTGGCAGTTTGAGAACACGGTGTCTGTCAGCCCCTTTGGCAAAGCTGAACAGTGATTAGAAGGTGAAGGGCCAATGTCACAATTCTCTACTAAGGCTAACAGAGAGAAATTCAGAAACTGCTGTGCAAAAGGGCATCTCGCAAAGGTATGATTAATATTCTTTTTAATGAACTACTCAGCATAAAGACGATTGCAGAAAATGAATCTGGAAAAAGTCTCTTCATGAGCTGCTACATGTTCTGCTTCAGAAATAAAGAGAAAGACCCACGGCCTCCAGGATCACTCCTTGCTCAGCCAGTCAAGATGACTTATTACACCTGCATACAGCGAAGGAGAAAACAGAAAGTAAAATTACTTCATTGATTTTGTTCTAGTGTATGTAAATAACCTTATTGTCAGATCTGCCCTTTCCAGGAGAAAAAAGTTTTGTTCAATTTGCCAGTTGACTTTTTTTCTAAATCTGATTTTCATATTTCACTATTTCTCTGCTGAGGACTCAGTAAACAGTACCACGGTAAACTGAAATTATATTTACTTTGTAATCTATTTTATGGATTATTTCAAAGAGCTTTTAAAGTTTCTTAATAAATTTTTTCTCACTCTAGTATGGTGATTTAGGAAAAGAAATTCTCTTGAGAGGTTTCAAGCATTTCCAGTATTTCTATTTTCTTGCCAGCACTGTTAATAAGGACATAATTTTTCTGAATATATATTAAGTAAACAAAGTTCTAAACTCTTATACACATCATATGTGTCTCAATTATGAAATAAATATTGTTCTGAAAGTAAAATAATCTATACATCACTAATATGAGGAAAAGAAGCACAATCTATAAATCTATGGATCAGTCTCAAGCCAGTTCACTTTTAAGGCAAAATCAGTCAGTGTTAGTGAGTGGCTGGGAATATACATGTGGACAGTCACTTGAGGGCAGAAGCAATAACCAGCCTGTCAGTCATCTTAACAAGCTTCAACAAATATTGATTTTGGGTGGAGATGCATACAGTATAATATGCACACATTTAGAAATGTTAATAAAAATGTGATCTATTGCACTTTTCTCACTAAATACAAAATGCCAAAAATAATCTAAATAATTCTAAGAAAATTGTTTGCTTGGCAAATCCATCTGCAAGAGATGTGGAAATAAATCAAGGGTTCCTTGATGTGACATGGCATATTTGAACTAACAGATCAAATAGAAACACCAGCTACAATTCAAACAGTTACAACTCAGTCTCATTAGAGACAAGAAAAGCAAATTGGATTTAAAAATAATCTTACTTAGATCATCTTTCAAAACAAACTGAAAAGTTAGAGAAGTACATTCTCAGYGCTCATGAGCCTAAGTGATGGACTTAATATGAAATACATTATTTTTCTACATTCTTCATATCTGAAGTCAAAGTAGAGTTTATTTTTTTATGAGCTTCAAAATAATCTTCCTAAAGCATACCAAGCTCCCCTAATAATCAGATTATATTGATATTCTAAAGAAACCACYCAGACAAAATTCCAGGTAGATTGCTGAGATCCTGCCTATTATAAATAACAAAAACATTCAAGGACTGTGTGTAACTGGTTCTGATCTTAAACACAGGTTAAACATTAGACAAGATTTGTATCTCATATCTTGTCATGATTGCGGGTCAGTCAATGAGCTACTGTTGTCTTTGAAAACTTTATTTGTTTTAAAACCCAGTTTGATTTTGCAAATTTCTATTCCCAGAAGCGACATCAGCTTTAACAAACAGTAATACTGAGTCAACTGACACTGATACAATTATACTTATCATTTGAACAGGTATCATCAAGACTGAGCTGTAAATACATTGTAAACTTTAGTAAAATTAACCAAGAGTTTAATTTTAATTACAAAGGGTCAACTTCTTTTCTGAATTGAACCCATAAAAATCTACAGGCTGTAGAAAAAACAGGTGGGTAAATAACATAGAAACTGAAATATGTTACAAAGCAGATTCAATAAAAAATAATTACTACATACAAGTAAAATTATAATGTCATGCTATTGCAAAATAACCCATTCATCTGTTGTGAAACAAAACATGTAAGTACGTATTAATACCTCTGACTTTTTTGGACCACTGACTTCTACAGATGCATCATGAACTTTTTTTTCTGCTTGGATTTCAGGTGTTTGAGTGCTTCCACAGTGCCAGAGATCATTTAAAAAATGAAAGTACAGAAAAATATACATAGATAAAAAATGATGAGAGACAAATAAAACATAATCGCATGTTCTGGAACTCAACAAAAGTAAAACCAAAGCAGAAAAACTTTGCAGAAGTGCAAAGTCTTTTCCACAGAAAAGCAGAATTAAGAAAACTGAATTACAAGTAGCATTTAAAATTATTATCTAAAAAACTCATAAGTCTGTCATTAAGTCTGTCATTAAGAGTAGGCTGTGCCTCTAGCCCCTACTGCTTTGAAACTAAGAACCTTTTCATGCAGCATGCTGTACATACTTTTCCCTTAAATAACATTTTCCACATTGCCTCTCCTCAGGCAACAAAGCAGCTCATGCAGGCAGATGAACATCATATTTACAGCAAACAAGCAAGCACTTACTCAGAAGCAGAAGTCTGTCACTCGTAGAAATGTACTAAATGAGTATCTGAACAATAAGAAAATTCTTAAAGACATCTAAATAGTGATAAAATGATCAACCCTTGCATGAGAACTAAATTCTGGAGCTGAACTAGTGAGGACAAAAGTACAAGTATCTAAAGGATGTTCTGAGGTCACTGAACAGGACAAGCAGGTGCTCTTCACTTACACTTCAAAACAGTGTTGTCATTTTCTTGGAATGTTCCATACAAGGTGACAATTTCAAGCACAGCAGTCTGAGAATTAAACGGAGGTCAGAAAAACCTGGCCAGTTAACAGCAACCCCAAAGCAGTCTGTTCTTTATGGGGTAGCAGTTTCAAATAAATGAGATGTATAAATATTTAATGCCAATCCTTACTTTTGCATAAATAAATGTAGCTCTTGGCCATGTAGAGAAGCCTGTTCTTCCACTTCTGAGACCAGAGTATTTTTACTGTTGTTTAAAGTGGGAGTAAGAAGAAGGTTTTGGGAACATTCTGCAGCCACGATGGTAAAGAGCTGGCATTACTGCTATGATTTGTAGCACCACCAATCTGAATTGACCACAAACGACTTTATGCTTTGGCATTTTCCGAAACTTATTTTACACCCAACAAAAAATACATTTGTCACCAATGGTCTAAAGAAAAATGTTAGACAGGAAATGACACAGRATCATGCTCAAGAAATGGAAAGTCACCACATGAAACTCCAGGGCCTTTTTGTTCGTCTGGCAAGTTCAGTAACAAGGAATAATATGAGACCTCCAGTCTCACCTTCCTTTTTCTCTTACACTAAATTTGTCAGCTTTTCAATAGTCCTAACTCAGAGAAGTCTATATGGCAATCAATTTCTTATTCCCTTTCTCATCTCTGTTTTTTTTCCTTCATTGGAAACATGCAGCAGGAAAACAGAAACCTGTAAGTGATGAAGAAACGCACTCTAAATTCTAAATATCCTTCATATTCTCGTAGTCACAGGAAAGAAAGAAGGAAAAGATGAATTAAAAACAAGTGACTATAAATACTTTTGAATGGAACTGAAAAATAATTTCAATCAGTAAAATCAAAAAAAGTAAATTCAAAATGTTCCAGTTCAAAATAAAAGCTGCAGATCTTTTTTCCAAATTTTGACCACCTCAATACTACTTGCCTTTTGAAGTCAGAAGCAGTTGTAAGTATTTGTTCTGAATTACTTATAATACTCAGGATTTCAGGTGTAATTATATTTCCACTAACAAACTAGAATTACAACCATGTYGTACAAAATCTTTGTCTGCCTGTTCCCTACAGTGTCAGAGGAACGGATTTCAAAGAAGTGCAGCCATAATAACAAAAAAATGAACAATGTAATCTTTCACAATTATTATAAAAACTAGAAGGATCATCTTTGCGTATGCATTCTATCAGGAAGAATATCACAGAACAATTTAAAATAACATTTTGTTTTTAGAAAAAGTGTCCTTACACAAGTTAAAAGAATCCCAACATCGAGAAACCAGAGACATACTCATATGTAAGAAGAAAATCACAAAACCACATTCAGTTATGTATTTATTACCTAATTTGAGGTTTATGCTATGTGCTCTGAGTTGCCTTATGGTGTTTGATAGAAGCAGTCCCAAAACATCCATGTAAAGACATAAGAAATCATGTTCAAGGTTACAAAACTGTCTTGCTGCAAGTGGGTCTGTAACACATTGCATTGACACACACAAAATAATACTGTTTTCTGTCTTTAAAACTAGTTTCTTCTTACAGATATATTATCTAATTAAGCAAAATGACATTTGGATGTGAAAAAGGAAAATATTTTAAAACTTTACAATAAGATATGTCTTCATTTTGAATGTAGTAAGGGAGTTAATGTATTAAGTATTGTGCACAAGATAGGTAGAATTATGTCGGATGTTTATTAGAGTAAACTCATTAATATATTCTTCCACAGATGTTATGTTTGACTGATATGGAGTAAAGGCCCAGATTAAAAGTTTTAAAAATATAAACTCTGTCAGAGGTTTTTTTATGTAAGCATCACATCATCATATTCTGAAAATAGAACTCTCAGCTCATGAGAATTTCACACTGAAAATCTGAAGGAAGCCCAGCATGACTGACAGAACAGACATCCATGTGCACAAGGCTGTTCCCATGAGAGACTGTACTAATCCATCCATCATTAGGTTCCCATGCCCTGTGCACGAGGCAGTGCAAGCTGCTGGCCAATTCCTCCTGCATGGCAGTAGTGGACAAAGCCATCTTTATACATGCAGCACATATATGCAAATACTGTACATAGATATAAATATACCTTTAAAGATAAAAACTAAATATATAAATGCATCATACCTAAAGAAAAGGTGTATGCCTCACACCAAACACAATATAATTAAGTACATTCCATAAATAATAAATCCTGGTTCATATACTCAGATATAAATACGTCTGCCAAAAAGTGTACATCAATTGTTTCTTTGGTTACATTCTAGCAGAACAGAAGATTTTCACCACTAAGGGGTTACTAAGATAGTCAAAGTAATTGTTGAAACATAGCAGTGAGGTTGTTGTAAAAACAGAGTATGTTACAGTAACATTCAGAGGCAGCTATTGCTCCCAAAAGATACCCCCTGAAAGAAAGCACTGAGACACTGTGACAGAATCAGACTTTTTTTTCTCCTGTGACAACCCTCAGTTTCTTTGTTCCTTTGAATATCGTTCCTGGTAATGTTTGTAAGAGTCCCTAAATCTCAGTTTAACTGCTGTTATTGATTCTTAAGGTCTGAAACACAGGTCTAAACAGGGTTTTTGCCAGCTCCTTAAGTGTCTTTTATATAAAACATTAAGGACATTGATATATTTGTTTTCTCTTTTGGAGAAGTACAGATAACTCTATCATTCTATACATCACCTTCATTGATTGGTTTATTTCTAAAAATATGTGACAATTTACCTGCAGGACACTTGTTCCTAACTCATTAAGAGCAATCAGTAAACCCTGTGGTGTTCATTAGAAAGAAACTTCTGTACACAGCAGCAAAAAAATATTTCCTTCAACAGTGGTTCAGCACTTTAAGGTGGCTGTAAGGTCAAAGAAATAGATAACAAATACACCTAATGTAATCTCTATTGTAYCTCCTTATTCTGAGGTCATCCTGGAGGCATAAGGGTTTGATTTGTGCATGTTGGTTAGATCCACTCTGACCCTTTTACCCAGTTTTTAATAATATTTACTTTCTGGGAGTTCATAAATTCTGAAATTTAGCAGAGAAGKTTTCTGGTGAAGTAATGAGCCAAAATATGACAAAACATCAATCAAAGAAGCTTGTGGCTTCTGACCCTTTCTAGGCTTGGTTTTATGGCTTTCATATCTTTGAAGTTATGAAAAGGAGACAAGATATGACAGGTACTGTGCTTGGAAAAGCCACTTAGTCAATTTAATTCCAGCCACCTGTGAGCAACACCACAGAACTCCTTCAGCAAATTCCAAAGTGTTCAGCTCCGGATCTTTCTTTCACAGTAGTAACACAACAACACAACAATAACTTGCAGGCATATTTGGTTGTCTTTCAGTCCATTGATGCAGTAAAGGATTTAGGTAAAAATGTAACAGCTTTAGATTTCAACAGTGCAATCCATGCAACAAAATCAGAGATAGCCTTCAGAAGATCGGGACACCCATAAATGCCATGCAAAATGTGGTTGTGTGAAGTCTTAAAATAGTACCACGGCTAGTTACTTCTGTATGATTGATGAGCTGAAAGAAAATTAATCCTCATATATAACATAGGTGAGCTCCTCACATAGGGCATTTTAGCAAAATTAGAACTGTTAGCGCCTCTTTAGTTGTTCTACAAGGGGAATACAGACGGAAAGTGTTGGTTATTTCCAGGTTTTTGAGCTTGTGAGGCTTAGGTACCAAGAAATTACACCTTCTCAGGGCTTTTTGTGGAAGTCTGGATACTTGAGCAGCCCAAAAGATAGAAAAAATTTCTAATTTTAATAATATGTTTTTAGTTTTATCAAGCAGGAGATTTAAAATTTGTCTTTGAACAGGCCATATTGGATCTTTCTGAAGTTAGTGAAGACGCTTCAATTTTCAGCAGAAACTGAATCAGTGCCTTAGGGAAATAAGATTGCAATGTTGTTCTTTAGGGGAAGGGAAGAAGGTGTGGAGTAGAGCTGTTCGTGAACAGAAACAAAGTTAAATTACAAATCATTTGAAAGAAAACAGGAAAAGGCAACTGAGGCAGCCTGTTGGAAGGCTAAACTGCTGCTRTAGGAGTAGTGTCATGCTACAATTTCATGTAAAAATTGATAGACTGAATTACAGAGAAATAYGTGTAGATGATGATGTTTTAATATTTTTTTTCACATTTAAAATACTCATACTCAATACAGCAGAGATAACAATAGGAGTCTACATATTTCAGAAACCAGAGTTCTGGAAGTTTGTGGTACATTAGTTGAGGGTAAAGCCAGAAGGCAGGAAAAAAGGATGAGGAAAGCAAGCATGTGTCTTTTCGTGCCAATTTTCTCTCCTGCCTGAGGCTGCCACTTCGGTAATAWCCTGAGTTTCTAACACCTTATATTACACAGGAGGCCCAAGACTCTGAAAAGTTATGTACAATAAAAATCTGAGAAATGTGTAGAGAGTAACCGTAGCTGTTAAATCTTTAGGCTTAGCTCTGTAAAATTTAGGCTTTCTGGTAGAAATAAGTTGGTTGGAACACCATCATTCAGAGGCACACAAATGACATCGGACTTCTAAAGGGAGGGGGCACGTGTTTGTGGAGGAAACAGGCCCTAACCTGTCAGCAAACCAACATTTGGACCATCAACCCACATTTTAACTCTCTCCACAGATAGATTTTCAGCCCTTCATGAATGATTTGCTCAGCTTTGTTTAAAATCACACACAGACTGGAGATAAATAGGCAGCATATTGGGAATTTGAGTGTTAGAAGAATAGCATTTATACCCCTTCTAAACAATTTTCATAGGTCCAGCTTCCCATCAAAGACAGTAAAATAGAAAACATTCTCAAGAGCTTCAGTCATGTGTCAGTACTGACTTTTTTTTATTTTTTTTTAGGCACTGTACAAACCCAGTAGAAAAGATACTCTGCACTTAGCTCACTGACAAATCTATTAACATGGCAGAGGCTCTCCTTGCATCAAACATCAGAGGTCTTTTACGCTTAATGGGCAGAGTCTTTTCTCATTCTGAAACGGAGCTTCCTGATGGAAGAAGAGAGGAGATCAAAGCACAATGAGAATGAGATGGGGAGCAAGACCCAGGAGTTCTAATCCATTTATATCATCCTGTCTTTCAATATTGTGAGCAAATCCCCCTAAAATGAATGCAGCCTATAGTGGGAGTTAATCCTGTTCTGTGAGATTACAAAGTTGGAACAGGGAGCTTCAGATAAAGGATAACAAGAGGATGGGTGTCAAGTCTGGTCCTTAACAGCAGACCAAAGGAAAAAAAATGGAACAGGAAACTTGCTCCTTGGTGCTACTGTGAATGCATACTCTGGGAAATTTTAATTCTGATAACTTTACAAAATATTTTGCAAAGCATTTTTTTTATAAAAGATGAAATGTAATACAAAACTACAAATTAGTAGTTTTTCCAGTAAGATATGTCTATGCATCATATACAYATATATGTGTGTATGTGTATATATATGGCAACTCATGCAATATTTCTCAATACCACAGTGTGTTTGAGCTTGTTTCATTCCCATTTTTAAAACTGATTTTCCATATGGATGTTTTATGTTTTTGTTTACTTATAGTCATAAGTAGACAGAATAATATATGCTATAATATAGGCTATTTTTTACTAGTGATTATGCATCTTCTGACACAGAAAAAGGTGGTGGTTACCATAGGAAATTATTATCGCATTATGAAAATCACTATGCAACTATATGAGAGCCCATGAAGAACACAGTAATATTTCAAATATTAATTCCTTGAGTCATGATTGCCTAGAAAATAACCTTGTCTTTCACACTGCAAGCAGCTTGAGAAGTCAGTATGTTTTTCTGCAGTACCTCAAATGTTCATCTGCAGTATTTAGAGAGCTCCTTGGTCCATAAACATTCTCCAACATCTCTCAGTGCACTGATTTGCAAAAGGAAAGAGGGTTTATAATGTAAGTATCTATACACAATCAGAACACTGAAATGTACCAAGCTCTCATCCAATCCCTGTTTCCTGGAGTAATTTTTAAGTTGTGAAATTCTCGCAAACTTTTCAGCAATAGAGTAATTTACCTAACTAGAAGAGACACAAGATATTTGCCTTTAAATAAAAATTCCCCTTAAAATTACTAGCAAAATTAAAAACTGGTTTACTAAAACTACATAACTCTGTTAGTTGCCAACTCAGAATAATGTTCAGTTTGTGCCTGATACAACCTCAATAAGAGCCACAAAAAAAAAATTCATTTTGAATTCAAGGGACTTGAACCAGGCCATAAGGAGAAGAACACTCTCAGCCTTATGAGAAATGTGTAGATTGGAGATTCACAGAAAGCATTTAACTTTCCTGTGGTGATAACCCTACAATCACCACTGAATAGAAATATGCACTATGTTTTACACAAGTTGTTATGGAAATTGTGTCTTCAAAATTCTGGGATGTGATTATTCTAATCAGAGCAATACAAAACCATTCTGCATTCTATAATCTCATTAGGAGAACTGCTGTAATACCCCATCAAACATATCTATTTAATATTTTATATGTTACTTGGCATATAACAGCATTCCCAAGTTAGGAATGTCATAGCATACAGATTACTCATGCAGAAGGTGCTAAAGCTAAAGCTTGTTGAAATATAGCAAGATGTCTCCTGAAAACCAAGTTAAGAACTAATATGTGATCTCAGCAAACCAGAAACTAGTGGCACATACTGCAAGTTTATGTTTGATTTTGCATCAGCATCAAAATGTGGGGGCCATATTTATAAAGCATCTTCAGAAACACAGGTCCTAAACCTGCATGTAGAATACAGCAAGAAATTGCTAGTCAAGAGGCAGTATTATGGGGTTTAATAATTCCAGAGATAAGCATAGATTCAGTATATGCTCCACAGTGCTTTTATAGACAGTTTAGTGTAAAATATATAGTTGAGAGGAGGTAAAATTTTGACCCTGTAGGCAGAAGTTCAGTGGGGAAGTTTCTATTCAGCGATACTGAGGCTGAATTGGTCTGGCTCCATCACAGAACCTCCACATTGCAGCCTGGTGTACACGGATCAGCCAGAATAAAAACTGTGACCCTTTCTCTCAGCGAACACTCATGGGCAAAGCTGAAGGGAGGTAAAGTTGAAGGCAACTTCCCATACTAATCCAAAAATTAATATATGACCATTTTCTCCCAGCTGAAATGCAACAGAAGGGGCAGGGAGAGAACATGAGTACATAGAGGTCAAGCACTAGAAAATCAAGGAAGAATTTATAATGATTATTTTTAAACATTCCRGTGCCAACTTTTTTCTCCTTCTCAAGGTATTTGAGGTGAGTCCACGAGGGTACAGAACTTGTGCTTAGGCATCTATATTTTCTTCTAGGTCAGATTAAGCTAATGTAATAAAGTAATGGAAAAGCACTGATGGATCTTGGCTGAAGACATGGATGTCAAACTTCCTTTAGATAACAGAAACACTGTTTGACACAGAAAGGTATTTGTTAGTGACTTTCCATCTACTACAAAGCACCTTGAGTTGTCTTGGCACAGTGACTTGCCATATGGAGTGATGTGTGACCTGTGTTAATTTTGTTCCTATCAAGATATTTTGTTCAATTTCCACAGAGATGTTGTGATGGAAATTATTGGCTACATATGGCAGCAGGAATACATGAAAATCTGCAGTCTTTTTAGGATACTTAGAGCGGATCACAACTCCATAACAAATTCCCAACAATTCTTCACCATTATTAGTCCTTATTACTAGGAAAAAACTATCCTTGTGATAACAACAATAAAATTGCTTCATTTCCCACTAATGAGATAATTAAGTTGTCCATCTACATTTTTTTTATAATGGAAAATATTTTAATATTCAGTCGCAACTGTTACATTAAGCCTTAACAGCAGTAAATTTCTTTGATGAAGACTGTTCCCCTATACTTATGGCAACAATTATTCTTGAGGCAGCAACAACTATTCTAAAGGAAGGCTTTGGTCAGCACTTGTTTCTGTCTCTGTAATGGACAAAGTCGTTTCCCTCGTTGTTTTGAGTGTTGACTCTTTTGCCTGTCTTTAGGCCATAACCATGTTTTCTCTGAATGCAAATCCAGCTGTTTATACTGAATAACACTGGTCATCTTTCTTTACAGCCCTTTAAATAGTTTGCTCCCAAACTCAGATATCTGGGAGATATTCTATTGAGTTATCAACCTATCAGTTGTCAGCTGATGAATTTCTGGTAATCACAGATAATTTCCTATAAACAACTGCATCAGTTCTGCAACAGACCAATAAACTGGGTTTGTTTGTTTCAGCACTGACCCATTTTGATTACCAATGTTACTGTATTTACTTTATTCGAAATATACTTTGCACTTTTACCAGTGTCTGCTTTCCAGTAGAGTCCAAAGGCTGTTATCAAGAAGATCCTTATAGTACAACTTTTAACAGTAGTACTAGCATGTCTTAAAGTTATTTTTAAAGACTAATAGGTATATAGCTAAATGGAGAAAGAAGAAAAAAGGATACATATATTACAGCAATTTCTAAAAATTACAAAGTATTTGGGTTATATCCTGCTCTGTTACTAGTCTCAGTGCAAGTCCAGGGTCAAAATCTGACCAAGTAGAAAATTAATTGAAGCAAGATTCTAGATTATGACTATAAGAATTTTCTTTTTGATARGCTTTGTATTCATCCTCTTTCTAGTCCACTGGGGTGACCATGAGAATATCAAGGGAATTATTTGAAGATGAGTTTCATCTGCTCTGAAACATCGTCATTAGTACTGATGAGGTGCATGTTGTGGAGAACCCATTTTGACTTTAAAAACAGCAGCTAAAATATACAAGGCAGAGAGACAGAAAAAGTTGAGCTCATATAAATTGTAATTACAGTGATGTCAGCAGAACAGCAGGAATCCTGACCTTTTTTATACATTAGCTAATCCCATTTGTTTTGAAAGTATGTCCCACATGGCACTGTCTCATCTGTCACTGAGTGGGTGGGTACATGTTCATATGTACAGTGATAGAAGGAATATGACCAATTGCAGAGTAAAGAGAAAGCTGAAGAAGAAGGGAAGTAATACGACTTGAAGCTCTCCACACACAATAATAACCTGCACCTAGCAGGAAAATTCTGGTAAATCCAGAATATTAAAAATATTCTGTTTACCTAGGCAACCTGTGAGAAACAATGCCACACATTTAGACAATTTTTAAATGGTATCTCAAATACCATTCCCTTCCCCCCACTTTCTCTCCAGTATTTTCATTTACAGAAATACTCATAAAAACACCAGTATTTTTTTCCCAGAGCAATGTAACTATATCCAACACCCCAGGTTGCTATCTGAAGTCTACTTTAGCAATACTCCTGTGTACAGTGTTTATTACTTTTAAGAAAGAAACAGAACTACGGCTACAGAGAAAGAAACATTTTCAACATTTTGATTATATAAACTAATAAATATTCTCCTCCCAGACCTAGGATCCTTGAAGTCAATACTTTCTGAAAATAAACTGTTTCTTACTTTCCATATTAAAAAAAAATTAACAATCAATAAAGAGGTCAAAAGTTTTTCTTCACAAATTATTTTTCTGCACTTTATCTTTTTTTTTTCTTCCCCCTTTTCTTCTCCTGAAGGACACAACATTAGAAAGGTGTAACAACCACAGCTTCACGTGTCTTTGCAAATTCAGTTGAATCTAAAACATGGACTCACGTACAGAGGTGACACACATGGGTTTTCATGTACTTGCTACAGACAGCTGCATTTCCTTTCCCTCATAATGTTTATTAAGTGTCCTTACAGCACCAGACTTTAAATAAGTCTCTGACCTAGCAAAGCCTTATCCCGTCATATGATCTATCATATCCTTATCCTGCATCGCCGATTTACAGTGCAGTAGCAGATCTATTGAAAACATATTGCCTTTCTGTGATTTATATTTGTGCAAGTCACTGAATCATAAGAGCTATTAAGTCTTCAGGGCAGGAATCATCTCTGATGATACATCTGCTCAATGTATCACATTTATTCAGTAGCTACACAGTTCAAAATTAGGTTTCAGTTATACTGAAAAAACAATATCAGTAATCAATAACAATTCTTTTCTAGCTTATATTTATGCAATAAATAACATCTGCAGCAGTTGATGAACTGTTGATGATTGATGATTGCAGGTCATTTTCTGCAGTCTTTCAAGTCTTGTGTTACCAAAATTAAGAAGAGGARACTCTTTATGTTATTATAATAGAACAGGAACTCTGCTTAACTTGATAATGATGATCCTTTAAGGCTTCTTAAATTAAGTGCCTTCCTGAAGAAAAAGAAACTGGAAGGGAGAATAGCCTGGTTTTATTTTTTCATCTCTTTCTACTTCCATTCAAACTTTTTGAAGAAACATCTTGTTATCCTGTGATAAAAATGAAATGAATTCTATCTTATCCTTTCCCACTTCTCTATAGTTCTGTACGGTTAGATGAATATGGTTATGAACAGAGTAGAACTGTTTTGTAGCTCCCTCTGGAATTTAAAGAGGAAAATTGGAAGACTTGGCAAAGCTCATTTGCACTCAGCAGCTTGACTAAAATCTATCTCAGGATAAACAAGAAAACAATGTGAAACAAGTGTTAGAACAAACTGCCTTGCGCAGGCCTGGGCTGTTCTCAGCATCAGCTGCTTGCTTGATTATACTTCAAAGGAATATCACTCKCTAACCAAATTGCCAGTGTTCTTTATCGAATGTAGTGAGATAACCCACTGGACACTTCACTTGTGGAATGATGATGATTTCAAATCAAAAACCAGTCAAAACCAAACCCAAGAAAACCACCAAATAAAAAAAAAACCCTGCAGATAAAACTATTAAAAAATTAGAGTTTAATCAAAATTTGCCAGACTACTCCCAACTGCAGGGTTAGTGCTAATGCTTCCTGAGCAGTAGGGAGAAAGCATTGGTTGCCACAGCTCTCATTACATAACTATCAGGAAATGTTGGCTTCTCAGTGGTGGCGACAGCAGGCTACCCACTGACTACAGGACAAAAACCTCATTAATATAGCCTCTCACTGCACACAGCAATCACTATTTGTATTTCATGAGATCATAGATCTTTCATGTGTACTTCAGATCCCCTTTGGCTACAGAAATAAGGGRTAACCAGAGAGGGAAAGTAATAGCACGAGCTACCTAAACTGCATTCRTACCATGTTGGTCTTCAGCTGGACAGGATTCAGCTCACAGGCCGCTGCCAGGGCTTTGAGTATCTCCAACTGCAGCAAAATGWTCCATAATAAATCATCTCTTGGGATAAATGAGAAAATGACCACCATAACTGATTTCTAGTACTACTGGCAAAGTGCAGGTGTATAATGAACCCTGACATTTTTACCACAAATTATTTATTCATGCTGGAAACTTTTCTTCCTGCAGGATGTTGTCATCCTTAAGCTTTGGTAAGTTGTGGGAAATACCTGACAGGGAGGTATCCAATTGCCAACTGGCCACACCAGTGTTCTTTCCTATTCCCAATAAGGTAAGAATATGTTGTAAAAGCCCCATACRAAATCTTGGGTGGCTATCGAACTTGCTTATGTTTGTAATGTATCTTGAAATCCAAGCTTAATATCTAGATCTCACAGAGAACAGAYAAAGTCCAAAATTATATGGGTTTCCTGAACACTTGCACAAAGCCCACAGCTGAACAGAGATCAAAGTGACTATTTCTCCCCTCTCGATATTAAAAAAAAAAATTTAGAGGGTTTTGAAACTTTTGTTACTACAATTCCTAGAAATCAATGCATTTTAAACTGGTCTTTGCATTTATAAAACAAAATATAAYTACTAAAATATTAGTTTACCATTGGCTAGTTTGTCCTCTGGACTTGTTAAGAGAAGTTTTGTTAAAGAAGCTCCTAGAATTTAAAGCGGTTATTCCAATAWATAAATAAATCTAACCACAATTATGAAACATGACTCTACAGATGCATCAACATAAAACTAATGGTTGGARAAGAACTTAGGAAAAAAAAGGAAAGAAACAGCTGCAATTACTCTCCCACCTTTAGATTATTAATCACAAGGCAGCTGCCAACTGGCTTTTTATGCCGAGTTAAGTAGTCGCCCAKCTTGTAGTTTTTATTTTATTTATCACAAGTAAGCTATTACTTCAGGATTCAAATTCTGCTTTAAAAAATAGACCTAAGAATTGGAACTGTATTTCACAGATATTGGACTAGTCTGTTCACTCCAGTGGTTTTTGCAGTTTGATCAATAGGTCACCAGCTCCTGGCTTCTTGACTTGCACCAACTGGCAACAATTTTGATAAGCAAACTACGAAGCAGCACAGCATCCAAACAACTTAGGGATACACATATTGATTTCTTTCTTAATTTCTTTCTTACACACAATTATGGACAGAAAATATATAGCATATTTATGTGAATAAGAATCCAGAGTGTTCTTATTTAGTATATACAGGAACATGTACAAAATAATAAACATAGATATAAAATTCCTGGTAAACATTCAATAAGAGAAGAGATGGCCATACTGTTCATCTTCTGCCAGTGGCTAACTTAACTGATTACAGTTTTCTCTAAGTCAAATTTTCACTGCTTAATTTTTTTTTTTTTTTTTTTTTGCAAAAATTGAGTAACAAAGGCAAGTTAATTTGTGGCAATATACTTGAAAATTAGCTTTGACACTTATATATGAAATCCACTGGAGGAAAAAAGCATAATACAACAAAAATCCAATATTTACAGAAATACTCAGAAGGATTAATGATATGATATTGTTTCTTTTTCCATGGACTCCGAAACACCAAAGAGAAACACTGAGGGTTTGCTCAATTTTCACCTCATTCCTCAGCCTTTTTAACTACTTCTTCCAGTTTGTGTCCATTCCAGTTTGTTAATTCCTTCCTGTTTACTCCTTGGGCACTTTTGCCTGTAGGAAACAGGGTATAGGCAGCAGGGAAAATACTATGTCCCTAGTTCAATATGACTAAAATGCTGGTTATTGTACACTACACTGAACTTTCACTACCTACACCAGCTTCAGTGAAYGTGTTCCTACCACTGCATAAAACATGTTCCCATGCTTACCTGCCCTTGATAATATGCATATAATACTGTTTTGTATAACCAGAGAGTTCTAACTGATTTAAGTTCTCACAATATCCTAGTCCTCAGGTAGGGAAAAAAAGCTTTGATAACGGCTGCATTAGCCTAAAACATGCATGCGAATTAAAGGGGACACAGCAAACAAGAAATAAGCCTTCTTTTAATCCAGTAGATGCTGAGGATCTTACAGTCACTTTGATGCTAAGGTTTACAGGTCCCTAAAACTGAAACATTTTCTTATTGTCAAAAAGCTCAAACTGTCTCCTCTGGAGCAAAAGGAAAGATCAGGCATAATCTCCACATCACTCCAATGCTCCTAGAATATGGTTTATGGCAATGGGAGGTGGCAAGCACAGTCATTACTGAAATGAGGAGATAACACATAKAAATACATCCTGAAATCCCTGGAGAGCAGTCAGTGGTGGCTGCAGACACAGTAGAGAGCTGTGCAACTTGGAGTAAGTAATTCTGGAGAGTGTCCCTCAGTTTTGTTGAAGAATTAATGAATTAATTAGAGGAATGTGCCTGAACGTATTATGGCTATTAAGTCTGATTATCACTATTAAGAGGTAGTTTTTAATTATGTTAACTGTTTATTTCTTAATGTCTTAGCAAAATAAAACAAAACAAAAAAACAACACTAGAGTTTTATGAGATTTCCTTTCTTTAAAATCAAAGGCAGATTCTACCTTATTTTTCACCATGCAATATCATTTGCTTTGCTGCCAAATGACTGCAGTTACCACTATTATGACTGGCATCAATACAAATCCTTTAAGCTTTGAAGTAAGTAGATATATARAGTAACAGAAAATTTAGTACAAAATGGGTTACTGACAAACCACAATAATTTTCTAGAAAAGCTCAAGCTTCTTAAACAAAAGAAAGAATCTGGCATCTCCTGAGGCCAGTGCAATCTCTCGATTTACACTATGTTGTACTGGAAGAGACTCTAAGTAAGCCAAAAGAGATAAGCATTAAATCTAGTGCTTTAAAACACTACGTTCTCTCAATCAAATAGGTTCATTAAGTGAATCTGACATATAGCACTGAAAACTCTTTACGTGCTGCAAACATTTCCTTACAAATCAACAATAATAAAGAAATCCAAGCCTGATCCTAAAGCTTTTATTTTGAAATTTCGGTGAGGAATTGAGATTTAATCTCATCCGAATTGAATTAAGCACCTTAAATTAGCAATACAAAATCAGTATTTCTGAGCTCTCATGAATCTAAGTGACAGGTGAAGAAAGACCTCCAGCTCAGACACATGAAGCACTTGATCAAGACAGAAGTGAACACAGCTCACTCATATTTAAAACATTCTTTCATATATTTTTAATAAAATAACTGATACAAATTCAAAACCAACTTCATAAATCAAACATTATTCARTGTGTGAGGCTTCAAGGTTTCCCCTGTTATGGCTGTGAGCGTGCCTGTCTCTGAGACAAGGGTTTTGCACTTGAATGCTTGAGGTTTTATGAAAGGTTTATTGGATTTCATAGTCCCTTAAGGGGAAATCCTTTAAATGTCTTTGCAATTATAAGTCTAATAACAATTTCAGCTCTTGGACAGAGCCTTGACTTGACAAAGATAAGGAACTGGAAGTTGCTCAGTCAATACAAAGCTATTAATCTCTGTCACCCTGCTGTCATTGTGGCTCAGGGAAACAATGTAGTTTCTTGACCTACGTGAAGCCGTGTAGTGATTTTATTCAGGATGTCAGCATTCATCAGCACAGATTTTGTCACACCCCAACTCACTTGAAGAACTCCCAGTTCTTTATCTTGACTGCGTTGACACCCTTCAGATACCAGCAGTTYGTTTCAGTCTCTGCTTATTATTATTATTTAGCACCTACTCATGTGTAAAAGCCTTCAAGAAGAAAGTTTTGAGCTGGAATATAAGCAGTTTCATCACTGCCTTCTGTGTCCTCAGAGGACAGTTTTAAGTTGCCAAATGCTATACRTGCTTGCATATTCAAATGAAGGTTAATTTTCTTCATCTTCAGTGAAATTAGATTAGTATTTTTCCTTAGTGGTGCGCTTTTTAATGTCATCCTTCTCTGATCTTGAAATACAGAGTGAGAAAGTTGATCATACTCTTGGCAAATTATCCTGGCAATGTTATCATAGGAATGTACAATTAGCATGGATTTGTCCTAAATAAGCCAAATTTATCTCTCTTTCTTGGTTAGTGTACCCTTGCTGTAGGATAAATTACAGCACTGATTAGTTAATGAGCCTATTCTAAAGTCTTTGTGAGCAACGAAAAGACCCCTCACTTTCTTCCGAAAGACTTTGGAGAAAACTACAGTGGTAGTTTGTAGAGACTTCACTAAATATCACATGCAAACAGCAAACCGATAGAAAAAGAAGCAATCTAACGAGTTCATACAGAATGATAACTGCACTCAAACCTTTAATAAATATTTCCTAAAGTAATTACTGAGTAATGAAAATGTGTACCACAAGAAAAGCTAAATAAATTATGAGTAATGTAGGAATGATGATTAGATGGGTTATTTTAACCACCAAACACCAGCTTATAATATTATACTAAACAATATATATGAATCCTAGCAAAACCTACAAATATTAGTAATCTCCTCAACAAATTACTTAGTAGTACAGTATTCTTATAGTATGCTAAATGTAAAGTAACTTCACTGGCTTCAGCAAAACTATACTAGAACTTCTGTGGATAAATAAGATTTTCAAAGTGAGATGACATTCTACCAAATTTGCAATGTTGATAATTTTAAACTGTGTAATGAATATGGATGATCCTGTAAAATTGCAAGGGTGTTTTGATTCTGGGTTTTGTGTTTTGTTTTGGGGTTTTTTTCTGTGAGTATTTTGAATGCAAGGAACTACAAGAGCAAACTAACTAACTAAAATTACAGCAATCAATTGTATTTTTTTAAGATAGTCTAGAAGTTTTCTATCAACTCTTGTTTTCTTTTTTTTTATCTCTTCTTCTTCACTCTTCAATCTGTCTCTTTATGATGTTCCCCTCTTTGTCCTACTACCCTTGCTTTCTTACTCCTTCTTGCCCTTGCATCTGTTTCTACTCTCCATCTGTTTTGCTGAACAGGTTGCAGAGCAAGTTATTATATAACTTTCAAATCCTCCTGCTGAAATTGGCTGCAACTAGCCTGCTGGTCTTACACTTGCTGAGTCAACCTGCTCTTTTAGATGTAGCCCTTCCAGTGCACAAGACTGACAGCGGCAGTGCTGGTTCAGCAAAGTCACCATGAATAAAGGTGAGAGTAGGCAGCTGCAAAAATAAGCTAAGAATTATCTCCAAATGAAATTGTTGTCTGTTTTTTTGTCTGTAGACTTCAGAGTATGAAGGTTTTGAAGTTGGTTTATACTGTAGGTTCACCTGGTTGAGGAAAGTAATTCCATTGCTTTCTCTTTTTATACTGGACAACTCTAAAAATCAGCTCGCTCAGAAGACATTCTTTAATGTGTCTCCTGGTAGCTACAGAAATTGAAATGAATGGGGAAACTGAATTAATGCATCATTTGTCTTAATCCTGTCAAGGCAAGGATCTATGCCCATTGAAGTCCCTAAAGCTGTTCCCAGTAGCAGAGGATTAGCACCTACAGGTATAGTTGGAATTGCTATTTTCCTCCTACTTTTTCTACACTGATATGTTTTATATTAGACCAAGTGCCAGTATCTTTCAGTGTATTTTCTTCCTCAACTGTCACTCTCCCTCCTTTCAGTCTTTCTGTGATCTTCATCTTTTCCTCTTCAGTTCCATTAATCATATTTTCTGGTATTACAGCCATTACTTAGAAGAAATACCAATCCTTACCTCATGGTACATTTTACATATTATGGATATGCTTCAAATTTTCATCAATCTTTACACCAAAGTCCTTGTCCCTGTTGTCTGCATGTATATCTGTGCATGTATTTATGCACACACATGTGCAGCATCTGTCATAACAAGCCCTCAGGTACTCAGGGCTGTTAATACATTATAACAAAAGCAACAACACAGAGGCTAATATCAATTACAGAGCCAAGGATTGTATCATTCACTCTGATCTCCCACACTATTTCATTAATACTTGCTTATCAACACAAGCCAGTACTTTTCATCCTTCTGGGCCGGTGCCAGCACTACACTGCAGTTTGACCAAGTGTACTGCAAAATGTGCACTCTCTCTGTCACCCTGATACACTGYGCACAGCTGCCATCTCCTTTTAACCTCTCTCAATGCAAATTAGATGGGGTTGACAGGACAGCACAAACAGATTTTAGGAGGTAACATTTTTGTACAATAGGTGAGCTCATTGTTAATTTAGCATTTTCTTCTTTACTTTCAGTTTCTCCATTCTCGAATTCCAGTTGGTAGTTTCTCTCCAATACCTCACAAAATTATATCCTTGGATATGCTCAAACCTTATTTCTCATTCTTACAACAAAACACCTAAGGTTTTGGTCTTTGCTTTTGGGGTTTTTCCCCTATCTTTGTTCATTCTGTTGTTCAGCGTTTATCTGCATTCCAGCTCGCGTGGCCAAAGCAGATTTGTCCACAGTCCCTAAGATCTTCTGAGAATTTCATGGCCAGTATCACACACGGCCCACCAGGAATGAAGTGGTGGCTACTGATCCTGCCAGAGGACAGTCAAGTTCATGGTAAGGACACGATTCCATACGCCATCKAGCAGTGCCTGTTACCAACTTCATGGCCCATTTTCTGGGCAGACAGACAATGCATCAAATATTTCCTCCTGCCTTGCTTCTCCTCTTTCTCATCACTTTTATAACACTGAAAGAGTTCATCCAATATCACAAATAAAAATGCTTTTACTTCATTTGAGCCAGTCTAGACCCATACGATCCAAAGATTCTAAAGCAGTTTATACTTCCTGTGGTTTCACACCACTTTCCAGTTCCAACTGTTCTTAAAATGTCACTGGCAAGTTTTTGCCTCACTATATAATAAATTTGAAATAACAATACTTTATTATATGGTGATTCTTGAATTCTGATGCTCCTTCTTTCACCGTCTTTATTTTAAAACTAAGGAATTAATCCCTCTGCTTCAATTTTACCTTACTAGATGATAATGTGTCTGTAGTGACCAAATAATTAGTGATTATGAAACACTTTTAGTACCTAGAAGCAGTGTTCTAAATATCTAAAATACTATATAAAAGCTATATGTTAACAGTACTCTTGTTTGGGTGTGTCAGTTGAAAAAATTAACATTATGTGACAATTTAAGTAAAAGCAGGCCTGTATGATAATCTAGAAATGACACAGTTCAGAAGGTATTCAAATATTCATATGATTAAAGGTAGAGGGGATTTGATCTAGCAGAAGGAAATTCTCTTTGTTTAAAGGCTGTTTAATCTCTCAATCTCTCTGAGTAGATCACATTTAAGTGAAAAACCCTTTAAGAGCACAGTCTCTACAAAACTGTAATACCTGATCCTTTAAATTTGAGTATATGTTAGTGATTTTGGCACCATAAATTTTCACTGTATAACTATTTTCATTTATAAGTTATGTTGTAAAAGAGAGATYGCACTGTAAACCCTTCTCCTTTGCAATGAATAAAACAGAGGCATATCCAGAAATGCTTCCTGGGATGTAGCAGCTGTAAATCAGTGGAATTGCAGCATGTGGAACAATGTACCTCTCCCAAAATGCTTCCAGAAAAAAATGTTCCATCTGCTTGCTACTTGTTAATAAATGGGATCAGATTAAAATGTATTTTAAAATAATTGAGAGTGTATTTTAGAGAAAGATTTTGTAAGTCAAAGTATTTCCATTGTTTTGGCATGATTGATACAAATCAACATTTCCAGGAAAGTTTTCTCTTGCACAAACACTCTGATGCAACACTACTTCCCATTACATTTAAATTTGCTTTAAGAGACTACAATAGTTATTAGTGATTTATAGTGAAGTAAAGAAGAATCAAGCCAAACATTTCTCATTAAATCTCCAGTTTACTTTGACTGTGCCTCACTTCATCATTTTGAATAACACTTCTCAGGAGAATTTACAAATCAGTATTTATGCTAATTATTTTCAAGATTTTTAGAAAAACTTGCTGTCAGTGCATTGAGTAATGAAAGAGGAGTTGAAAAATGCCGTGCTTCATCTACAAGATGGCCCAGTAGAATAGTAGCACAGGAAACCTTTGTTTGAGAAAAGGCTGGGGCAGTTCCAGTGCTCATTCACTCAATGTTACAAGCACGAGAGGATGAAAATTTTGCTTCATGAAATCAAAATTAAAACTGAAATTTACTGAGCTCCCCCCTCCAATATATATTTATCAAAAAAAACTCAAAAACAAACAAAAAAAAGCTTTTAATTCTATTATAATGCAAACCCATTTAAAAACAGTTAAAATTAAATTTTAAAGGAAATTGAAAAGTCCCATGTCAACAATTTCAAAACTTTATTATTTCTTTTAAATGCAATTCTGGAACAAAAAAGACCTTGGTTTTATGAAGTGTTTCAAATGCAACATAACCATGTAGACTACAGTAGTATAATTTTCATGCATTTGGTTTTTGCTTTCAGGTGAGCAGATTCCCACCCCAATGCCTTAAATAAGTCGCTTCCTCTCTATCTCAATACAATCACAAATGCCAAATGAAATTGTATATCGTAATATATATATATCAGAATTTGGGGAAATAATATTCTTATAAGATCTGAAAGGAATTCTGTCTCACCAAAAGCAAATTTAAGCATGTAGATTTGGTAGGAATTGTCCTTTTATTGTGTAGTGAAAGCTAAATGAAAAAGTCAACCAAGTGATATTGTTTTCATTATTTCTGGTAGGTTGGAATCTAAAACCTTCAGTTTAAATGTAACTATGACTTCTGAGCTATGTAGCCTCCTAACAAACATGCAACACTTTGTTCTTCTCCCCAGTGAAACTCTTATTATTGCTCTTTACAAGGTGCAGTAGCTCAGGGGAGAGTAATGAAATAATGTGTGTTTTTGCATAAGTCAGGACCAGAGCGAGAGAWCTGCCCTGCCAGAACACGCTGCCGTCCAATTTCTAGATTCCATTGGGTAAAGAGATGTCTTTACAACAGTCTTGGTGGGATAAAAATTTCAAGGGAAGCAGTAACTTGGCAAGGAATAAGACTGTGATTAAGTTTTGAGCTTCTAGATTTTCACAGCTGTCATAAGTAGGAGTGTATTTGGGTTTATTTATTCAAAAATTATGGTATGTTACAACATGGATTTAATCTCATTCAGAGATGAACCATTCCAGGGTGAAAAACTATTATGCATTAATTGCCCTTATACAGTTGCCGGAAGAATTTGGTTTTCATCTTGTGTCTCATTATTCACCTTAGTGCAGATCTTTGGCTGTAATAACCATAAAACAATCCCAGTATCCTATTATTGTCCTATTACTGAAATGTAACATGACTGTTTATGTTCAGATTGCTACTTGACCACTTTGGGTCTGCAAGTTGTTGCAACGAACAGCAATGTATTTTTCCATGGAAAATACCAACACTCTGGAGTCCTTTATCATAGGAATTAAAAAAAAGATCTTAAAAATTAGTAAAGGTGGCCAGGCATGAAAATTTCCTCCTCTGAAATAAAAGTTACCTGCACAACACCCCAACATCAGGAACACAAAATGTGTAATTAAAATTCTGAACAGAAAAGAGTGTGCCCTGATTATACATGGCCAATGAAAAATGGGAGCAGTGTTTGAAATCTTTCAAGCAGACAAGGCACTGATGCTCCACAAAAAGACAGGGAAGGTCACATTATGTTAACTCAAAACAAAATGAGATGAGAGAGTACAAATACTACATTCTAACTCTGTCAGTAGACTACAGAGATTGGAAGTATTTAGCCTATATTGGAAGCTAGTGGATTCTTCTSTCAAAGACTTTTTTTGTTTTTAACTCTTAGAATTTACACACTTTAAGAGGAACTTCAGTCAGAAAATCCAACTGATTAATCTTCTTTCCTCTATCTAATCTCTTTGCAATTGCCTTCAAACTCTGGGTAAATTTGATTTGATTTTAAGTTGCACATCTGTTACATCTTCATATGGCCTCTGACAGTGCACCTATTTTGAAATCGGACATTTATACAACAAAGAAATTTTACTCTTCAAAAAGACCAAAAAAACCCTCACATTAAATACAAACCTGTGATATAAGTCTGTTTTGAGAAATTGTGAAAGGAAGAAAAGAAAACTGGTGGTATTTTAAACACTAAAAGCAATTGTACATGTCACCCAAAATGCCATTAACACAGAATACAACAAAAATATTTGTTTGAATGAAGACTGCAGGATTCACCACTAAAGCCTTTTCTAGATGGGAAGCCTGTCAGTGTGTTCTTGGTCTGCACACATTTTATTGTCTTATTCATAAAGTCAAAGGGAATTTGAGATTAATCTAGAGGTGATTGACTAGAACTCTGCACCTATTCTTACAGCAGCTCTACATCAGGTCCTGTTTTAATACACACACACAAAAATTATAGTSAAGCAATTATCTTTGCTTTACAAAMATCACACACCAAAAGCCGAGAAATGACAGCAGGAGYGACTACATACTTTATTCCAAGAAGCACACACTTTAAAAACCCACACACATCACTGCAAATTCTGCTAAAGGCCAAGTACAACTCTCAACATGACCTGTTCCCCTCAAAGAAATGGTCTGTTCTACAAGACGAYTTAAGGTTTGCTTTAATGAACTTGTTGTGTGTTACAGTTTTTTCTTTCCTCCTCCAGTGTATTTTTTTCCTAGGGTTAATTTGCAATTATTAACTTGGATATGGTATAAAGAATAGGAAGAAGAGGCAAAAGTTTACAAGACAACATCAGTGAAAACGCTGAATGTAAATGAGAACAAAGGTCTGTGTGCTAAGACATATGGTCAGGATAAAAAGGCTAAGATACCAGAACAGAGCTGCTGTTAATAGAAAAAAAATTCAATTCTCCCTGGTAGACAATATTATCTAAGAGTTATTTCTTTGTCAATTGTTTGCAGACATGTTCTCAGCTTTTTGGTTAATTATCAAATTCCCAGATCCTCCTGATTTTCTTCAAGAACACTCTCACACCTTGTGTCTTATCAACCAAAGATACCCTTACTTAAGAAATGTAACATATATGCAATACCTCTCAAAAATATCTGTCAATAATGAAAAACCAAAGTACCAATGAAAAATTTCAGCCAGAGGCAAAGTTACAGTAACTCATGTGAAAAATGTATGAACAAACCACACCACAACCCTACCTAAAGAAATCAAAGAACTAGCACTGTAAAAATTTTCAGCTAATAGACAGAATCTGTTTAAAAGAAAAACAAGGATTTCCCACATATATTATTGAATCTGTTACAAAGGTTCCCACAATTTCTATCTCTGGAACCATTACAAACATTCAAAATTATAATTAATTTCTGTTAAAATAGAAAAGCCACACATCTTTCCTCTACATCAAGGCACTTACTGTAAATAACTGAAAATAGCTGATTCACAAAAGTCTTTTGTTATGGTAGTTCCCAGGTTTGCTGTTCTGACAACATAGATGAGTCTTTCACTGAAGGTTCAAAGACAGTAATGGGAGTAATATAAATAACAGGTATGAAAATGACAATTAAGTGGAATGGTACAAGCAATAAAGGGACTGTCAAAGTCGAGTCAGGAAAGTAAAAATAGGTTGTAAAAGCAGTAATGTCTGTAACATTGGTGAACATGTTCTAACTACTTCTAATTCCAACAGCTCAGCTGGGGCCGTTGCTATAAGGGAGGAAGGCAGAGTCGTTGAAAGTCAGAAACAGCACAGGCTGGATTTCACATTTGATGGGTTCATTCATTGCAGGGYTGTAATTAGGCAGCTTTACGCTTGCTCAGGTATGTTTACAGTCACACATCTCAGCTGTCTGGAAGGATGTCTGTAAATTTTTGTGTAACTGTTGCCAATCACAATGTCATAAGTGAATGTCATAAGTGAGGTTGTAAAGATCGCAGAATCCTGAAGCTGGCCAAGAACTASATAGGGATCAAGCACCAGTGTCTGACTAATAAAAAACCCCATCTATAACCCTATACTATGGTAATTGCATCCTCAAATATGTGAGGGTTTCAAACTCAGRTGTGAGATGAAGTCTGTTTTGCATTTAAAGCAGCTGTAGACACAACAACCCCATGTGATGCTAGAAGGTTGGGGCAGAAAGTGCCTGGTGGAACAGGACCTGGGGGTGTTGGTCCACAGTGGCTGAACACGAGCCCAGGTGTGCCCAGGTGGGCAGGAAGGCCAAGGGCACCTGGCTTGGATCAGTAGTGTGGCCAGCAGGACCACAGTGACTCCTCCCCTCTACTGGTGAGACCACACCTCAAACACTGGGTTCAGATTTGGGCCCCTCACTACAAAAATGATGAGATGCTGGAGCATGTACAGAGAAGGGCAATGAAAGTCTGGAGCACAAGTCTGATGAGAAGCGGCTGAGGGAGCTGGGGGGGCTCAGCCAGGGAAAAAGGAGGCTCAGGGGGGACCTTCTCGCTCTGTACAACTCCCTGACAGGACAGTGCAGCCAGGTGGGGRTCAGGCTCTGCTCCCAGGGAACAAGAGATAGGATGAGAGGAAACAGCCTCAAGTTGCACAGGGGAGGTTCAGGTTGGATATTAGGAACAATTTCTTCACCAAAAGGGTTGTCAAGCATTGAAACAGGCTACCCAGGGCAGTGGAGAAGCCATCGTCCCTGGGTGTTTTAAACAAAGTGTTAAAAGTTAAGCAGTGGGGCAGTATTTCTCACTCGTTAAAGTCACACCAGCAGATAATCTGGTAGTCAGTACCCGGGTGTCCCCTGCACGGTGAGTGGGACGATRTTCTAACCCCATGCCTGGGAAATACTTCTAAGAAAATGAGTGCTAATATTATGGCACCTCCCTGCTTTTATRTTCATTCAAATTACTTTAAGTAAATTGCTTCAAGCTTTACCTTACAATGACAAAAGTTACACAGAAAACAGTCAGAGAAATACTCAAATATGCCTTTKTCCTACAGTCCTCTAAAGATGCACAATCCTGGATCTTGCAGACTACCATAAAAGACTTCCTCTGACCTAGAACCTGGATTATTCGAGTAGTCTATCAGCTAGTTAATTTTGGGAGCATGTGACCTTCCATGGGGATTTTGATGTGAACGGCACACAAGCAGGTGCCAGGGGGTAGTCACACAGCACCACCAAAGCCTGGGAGCTGGGTTCRTTGTAGCGGTGAGCTAGTGAGCTATAATTTAAAAGGTCAAAAGCCTTCTGTTATTTTCTTATGAGGCTTTTCTCTTTTGATGACTGTGCTAACAGACCCTGTTCTATTTATTCATTGAAATTTATGTTTATATTCCATGTGAGATGCTCGTCTATCTGCCAACCTGTGTCAGCAAAATTATAAACCTGTCAGAGACACTRTATTTTAGTAGTAACCTACATTGGCTGTAAAAAACAAATGCAAATGTTCAGACAATTACTTATATGCAATGAAAATAGCACTTTCTAACACATAATGCTGCCAAATAAAGTAGTGACACCACTCATCTTTAAAACAATGAATTTATCTCATCTACTTTGAATCATGCTAAGTTTTTGAAAGGCTTTATTTCATTTACTACCTTAAGAAAATTGCAGACATTTCAGATACATTCAGAGTGTGGTTAAACATAGAAGTGCCAAACAATCTTCCTGAGGCATTTTGCAAAGCTGTGCTGAAATACAATACTGAATGGTTGACTGAATTCAACCATATAAAAATTATCTCCCCTAGCCCATARGTGTCAACACACTTGAAACTGCAATGTCAGTATGTAGGTAGATATTTGCATATTTACATGATAAAAGTGCTTGATTCTGCTCAAGCAGCATTTTCGTCATATAGTGTTAATTCCATGGCTTTTCAACTTCATGGATGATGCTATTTACTTCATGGAATTAATTCAACTCAGTAGCAATGTAATACTTGGTGGGTGGGAGGGAGGAGAAGTACCAGGGATTCCTCACACAGCCATATTGARGAAAATTCTCTCAGGATCTAATGTCCTGGCTTTAATCTTGTATTCACAGGTGGAGATGTACTGAAATTTATGACCTAATGCCTACAAAAGGTCTGCAGCAGCCTTATTTGGACAGTACATTTACAAAYGTTTCTTACTCTTTGCTAAACCTTTACAATGCATGTTGCTCATATTATTATCAAACAGGAAGAAGAGATTGSATGAGGTTATCTGGTGTGTTTCCTTGCCCCAAGGTTTTATGGCAGTGTGCTTTTTGCCAGTCTACTCTGTGTGTGCATGCACAAGAACCAATTAATGTCCAAGGATTTAAATTAGTTATAAAACTAATCACAGCATATTAGAACCGTAAAACAGCACTTGTAATATATGCTCATGTTATAGATAAGCTAAATCAGCGTAGCCATTACAAATTAGCTCTATTTCAGGAGTTATAAAGACAAACAGATCCCATCCTTCAGCCTCTGTATGTATGAGGATTATGAAGGATTTGATTCATAATAGCCAGACTAATTATATTTACACATTCAGGGCACTCTTTGATACTAGTTCGAGTTTCCACTCAAGAATCATGTAAGATGTTCAAATGTATAAATTCATACCTCTTTTGTCTGTTAAATGTTATAAAATYATATAAAAATTATATAAAAATTATATTTTGTTTTTAAAAAGGTTAATGTTAAATCCAGGTACCTATTTTTTAATTAGTGTGCCATTGAAGATGAAAATTTGACTTTCACTTTAGATGCTTCACATTCTCCTAGTTAAGATGTATTTCATAATTGAAAATAATACAGATAGTTTTTCCAATTGAAGGTTTTTGCTTGAGGATGTTTTCAATAAGTCAGCTATTTCCTGGTTTCAAGTTTTTATTTAAAAACTTTTAAAAGGCTGTGGCCCCTATTGCAGTGAAACTTATTTTTAAAAAAACAACTTTCCAATAGATGACATTTGCATTGTTAACTAGCAGCTTCAGAAATGCAAAATTTTTAATTTAACAATGAATWAAACATGTTTTACCAATAGGACTTCTACTGGTGGTATCCTAGACTCACTAATGACAAAGAAAAAGTATCTGGAAGTAATAAAAGCAATTGAGTTGAAACTAGAGAAGGAGCTCCAGAGTCTCCCAGTTTTACCTGTAAATGGATAAATGCATAATTATTCTTACATAATCTCYTTGAATCTTTTTTATCCCAGTACTCATGAGTTTCTTTGTAGTTTCAGGTATCCTCATGTGAGTGACAGAATAACAGAAGAATGGGAGAATGAATTTCACTCACCCAAAAAAATCTGGGGAAAGTGCTCCATGAGCTTTCCCTCCATTCTTGGGTTTAGATATTTATACTTCAGAGAAAGAAGTTCTATTACATCTACACAGTTGCAGACAAATTTTAAAAATAACYAAGCATGCTGAGGGGCAAAGTCTTCTGAAACTTTGGTCTTAGGTGTCACAATGGGAACTGTGCTGGTAAGCGTATTTGAAAATCTGGTCCTGATATATGTGCCCTAGTTGGAGTTAAGCTCTTTTAAAATTCTGTCTCCAGCTACAAATGCTTGAATATYAGGCTTTGGACTCTTCAAGGTTAATTTTTATTTAACATGTTCTTTTCGGGGTTCTGAGCATCTACAGTTCAAGTTCACATGATCACTGGATACTCAGCATGTATGAGTTACAGGCCTGTCCTCATTTCTACATATTCTGGCTCTTTTCATATCCCTTTCTCAGTCACATCCTTTGGCAGTATAGCTTCAAACTAATTTCTCTTCCTTGTGGTCCCTTAAGCAGTTAAACATCGGCCAAATTACTTCTGCATACTCATTACAAAAACATTCTAAATGACATAATATGCTCCAGAAAAGCTTTTGACAAGACAGACAGCCGAGGGACTGAAAGGTGATGGTCTTTTGCCATTTCTGAGTGATGTGGCTGCCAAAACTCATGGACTTGAGGTTTAACCTTGCACAGACAGTGATCTGTCTTCATGAAAACTGACTGTCACATGCACATGCCTCAATTTCACAGAGGAAGCACTGGAACTGTAAAACAAGAGAACCTTGGACATCACTAAAGAGAAAAAATGTGTAAAGCTTTCAGGGCCTCACCAACAGCTAAAATTAACTCTGAATCACCCATGTGGATATATTCTGATGCGAACAAATTTGCCACAAGCCATAGCAATTACAGTYTCCCATGGCCAGCACAACTGCAAATGAAAGTTTCTTTCTCTTAGCAGAGCTAAAAAGCTGCTAACTCTTCATTAGCACAGAACCACTTTTTGTCTGCAAGGACAGAACAATGCCAAACATGGTTTGAAAGGATAAGAAACCATTCAGCATAACCAAACACACATTTTTAAGGAAGATCAGTATCATTGAATGCCCCTGTTCTGTGTTGAGCAAATCTCCCTCTTCATTCTTCCATCACCCTCACAGAAAATATAAACAGCCATTAGGAGCCAGAAGGGCTAAGGGAAATGCAGTGTTTTAATTGCTTTGCCTTGGGGATGTTGCAGAAGTTGGTCTTGCACAATGCATTCTCTGACAGCTCAAACAGAGATCTATCTATGGAATTAGAACTGCTTTAAAAAGAACACGCATGAACCTGACAGAAAGTACTGACTGAAGACACAGTATCAGCTTATTAAACAATATAAATGAAGGAAGGATGCATTCGTAGCTGATTTGCTATGTCCATCTGGGACCCTTTTAGGCTGACAAGAGTGGCATATTATTGAGTGACAGAATTGGGGAGGAATTTGGAGGAATGCGAGGAGAACCATTACTGCTCTGTACAGAAAATAAATGTATTTATTTCCAGACTCTTTCCTTTTTTAACCCATTGAGAGCAAACAACCARCACAATGTTAGTAGTATAGGTATTTTTAACTGGCGAAATGCAAAGCTGATCATTTATTGTCCTGCTACAAGAAGCAATCTTAATACTGGAGTCAGAGCAAGGATGGCAAAGACTTTTAATGCTGTGTGCATAGTACCTGAAACAATAGGGGACCACTGCTTGGACATTAAGCAGTTAACAAATCAATAGTGATTACCTGGTTTCTATTTCACCAGTTTTGAAATACAGGGSTGGCTGCTACTCGTAGCACAGTGTGTAAGAGTGTATAACTAAGTTATACACAGCTATATTAAAATACACATAAGGGAAGAAATATTTTCCCRCTTTCTCAACAGTTCTGTAATTGCCATAAACAGCTAACATATAAAATACAAATAAATTATGTTATATACAATGAAAACAATAGGCTTCATAGTCCAAGGTGAAACAAGCATTTTAACATCTGTTTTGTCAAGCTTCACTATTTYATGGCAACTCACATGTTATTTTAAAAGACCTGCCAATTGAAATAAAATCTTTGCATGAAATTTTCTGATTTTAGTTTTAGTTTTTTAAAAAAAAAGTGATACAGCTCTCAAGACTTCAGTGATAAAGCTAGAGGAAATTATTTATAGTTACTGGTTTGGGGTTTTTTTTAATAGGTTCACTATTTCGAACTAAGCTCATGATATTTACACACCAAAACTATGCCATACTGCTTCACAAGGGCTTGTTTTAGATGATAGCACAGTAATGGGAAGATACCAAGCTACCAATAAAATCAAGAAAAAAAAGCTTGCATTACACATCTTAAGTGAAATTTAAAATATACTGATTTGGGGCGAAAATCTATCATCCTCTTATTTGTCATAGATTTGCTATCAGCCACCATTCCTTTGATTTAAGAAAAATTATGTGTCAACACTCTAAACATACAGATTTCTCACACCATTGCAGCTAGACACATCAGARWAGTTGAAGATTTTAAAGAAACGTTCTAAGCAAAAAGGAATTGCTCCTATGTTGTAAAAGTAGAGTTAAATCACTGTAGTGACAACATGGCTAGAGAAACACTCACTTTGTGAGGTGGTAGGATTAGGCACAGGAACACTGAGTACCACGATGATTCAGCTCCAAAACATTGCACATGAAACCTGCATAAAGTTATTTACTTGGCATTAGAGGCCAAATTGGGAATACTGCTAAGATTGTCCAGGTCCCCTGATTATGTCTTAATCACAGATCATTCTCCCTTTAATAAATGCTGGTGTCTTTTTCGTGGAGGTTGTTACAGGAGATAAGTCATAATTATGAAAACTAAATATATAAGTATCCAAAGGCCATCTCTACAAACATTTGTATTTATASACCCTCCAATCTTCACTAAGTACTTCTAATTACCTCACTACATAACGGCATCATGAATTCAGTTATAAGCCAGTAAGAAATACTCCAGTGCTCTGCTGCATTAAATATCTACCTGCTTCCTGGTTCCACTTGCAAATGAGGAAGGAAACTACAAGCTGCTACAACCAGTTCCTCAGAGAAGCAGCTGTGTTCCCACCATATTTCCAAAACAAGCAAGTGAAATGTTATTACTATGATTAAAGAAAATTAATTCTAAATTAGGCCATTTCAAGACACAGCAATAAATTCCATCCTTACCTTTCAAATTGCCTAATATCTTTATTAATTTTCTGTTTATGACCATGGACTGTTTTAGAAGACATCACATGATCTAACTGAAAGGGAGAAAAATAGTTTTGACTGCCTATATTATGTTGACTCTGAAATAACCTTTGTTTTCCACTCCATTTAAAAAGTCAGCACTACATTAGAGAGAACAGAGTTGCATGTGTTATGTTCATAGATCCTCTTAGCTCACCACTGTTAGGCCAAGGGAGCAATGCAACAAATCCAATAACTGCTCGTGCATGTGTGCAGTTCCAGTGCTTGAACTTGAATATACACCAAAGGCACGAAATTTTTACCATATTCTTTAAGTCTTTCATGTATGAAAAAAGCAGCTTCGCACCTGGTGAAATGAAATACATTTGAGAGATCGTTGGTTTAGTCCTTTGGACCATTTTATTTCCTTTCCTTTTATTCATCTCCCATTTTGTAATATTTTTCAAGAGAGACTGAGGATTTATCCTGGCAGCTTTGAATACCTGCAATGAAGCTGTCACCATGTCTGTTATTCTTATGTTCACCAAACAAACTAGAACTGCATAACAATTTTAAGAAACCGTGTGATTTAAAGCAAGAAAATAATGGAAATATTTATCTTCAAGACAAGTGTGACAAAAATGCCTCAATTTTAGCAGGAAAAATCCAACCCAATAAAAAGTAAGTTCTTCTCTGAAGAAAGTGCTGAAGCTATGCTGCTTCTTATATTTGAGGACAGAAACATATCCAGAACACATACAACTTTTCTTTCTCACTATTTAATTCTCTTAATCAATGCTATTTTGACCAAGTTTTGAATCCTGACATTCCCACACTCACGGAAGCCATGGTTCTGTTGTCTTTAACACCAAATCAGTGCACAAACTGCTTGGGCCTGCTGACATGACAGTATTTCTGTCACTCCTAACTTCTGTCACACATCATATAGAGTTTTATGCCTGCTTTACAGGGATCAAACAAATTAACAGAAGGAAGCTATGCTGGATCAGGGCCTCATGTAGCTGCAGCCCTTTTGGTTACACAGCAGAAGCCCATGCTGAAGAAGGGTCTGRATTTGGAGAACTGGAAGTGTTTCCATACAAGTTTTAAATCTTGAATTCAGCAATAGTGTTTGCAGCCCATGAACACTTAAAGCTGATATAGAGTGTTCATGTTGTTAAAAGAATTCATCTAGTCAGTTTATTTCATAATTTCCTGTTTGGTACTGCTCTTTTACTTCATTTTCTTGGTTATTATAGAATGAACCAGACCAGGAAAAGTAACCAGGCTAAAAAACTTTTGGGTGGATTTCTTCCTTGGTTACAATACAGACCAGTTTCCCAATGCCCATAGGCATGTTCATGCCACCATGAGCTATCAGAGTAGGTGGGTGGCACTGATCAGTAAAGACCAGGGGCACTGCACTTTTGAAGTAATAGCAAGAGCTTGTGCAGGCCTACATGATTTGTAGAACTACCATATTGATCATTTGAACTCAAAAGGGATACAGGCAGCACTCAGATGCAGAGAAACACAACTATAAATTTATTCAAATCAAATAATCACTTACACTGGAATCTTGGCAGAAAGCTGCCCRTGTTCTTGCAAATGATCTCATGGGAACTTTTAATGGACTCAAATACTCAAAAATTTTATTCTGTTTCATCTGGCAAAAAAAAAAAGATGACTGTCATAGAGGAGAACCCCCTTGTATCTGGGTTATTAACTCAGTGACTCAGGAGGAATAGTGCCATCTACTGAATTAACTATAGTCCTTAAAACACAACCTAACAAAATCATCTCTCCTCTGCTGGTTATTGTACATGGACAAGTTTTTTGCCCAGTTAATTTCATAGAAAATTGTGGTGCAGACACTTCAAATCACTTGGCTCCTACTGTTTTTCCCTTTGCCAGCAGTGTTTTTCAAAAGCATATTCACAAAACAAAAGAAATAAGGTGGTTTTTTTCAATATGTTTGTAATGATACTTTCAAGAACCAACATGGGCACAGAGTACTTGGAACAGTCCAGGAGGGAAGTAACTATTGGCTGCAAAGGCTACAAGAAAATAGAAACCTGGAAGATGCAAGCAATGAGACAAATCAGAAAGAAAATAAATCTATGTTTACTGTTTCTGCGAATATCCAAGGAAATCCAAAATCCAGCAGTGCAAGCATATGGCATTAAAAGAAACATGATGGAAGAGATTACCATGGGTTCACACCACCAACAAAATGTCTAACATGCAAAAGATATATACTAAAAAAACTGAAAGAATGAGTGGGATGGAAAGAAGTTTTGGTGATATTAAAAGAACAGATTGAGGTAAACAAGATGAGGTTTAACCACATGAATCTCTTAAGTAATCACTGAAAAACTTATGTCCTTCTATGACTTTCACTGAAAATTCAGTGGAAGAAGAATTCCCTTCAGAAAAAGGAGGAGAGGTTAAAGATTCACCATCAAAATAAATACTGTGCATCAAGATGACGGGTGGATATGAAGAAAGTGTTGATAAGATATTATGGACTTTGTAAACCAAAACAATATTGATAGATCAAATTATACTTATGCATATAAATGAAGTATATGCAAATACTTCATCATCAGTCACATCAGGACAGAATTCAACAAATTGAGTGCCATAAAAACTACCAAGTAACTAAGGAAATGTGCACTTAACCAAATCTTTCACTTGGTTAAGCAACTAACATCCTCAGAGGTTATTCTATGGTTATTCACTGAAAATAAAACAATGAAGCAAATTTTTTCTAAATTTATAAACAACTAAGTAAGGCTTAGTAATCATAAAACCAGATTTAGAATTATTCTTGGTCTTTCTTAGATTTGACAGTACAGAATCCAAAAAGCACATTCTTCTTATAAATCATAAGCGCTGAGAAAAAACCCTAAGCATCTCAAGAGATTTTACTTTAAATGTAATTATCTTTACATTTTCATCTTCTTGAAGAAAAATCAGATATTAAAGGAAATTATAYATTAGTATATAAAGGCTTTAGTTTTATGAGTCATACAATGCAAGGTTGTTATCCTGTATTTGTTATTCAGACACATTTCCCAATAAGACTGCTGAGTATGAGAAATAAAGCTTTCTGCACCGCTAACGAGAAATCAGGTATTTTTCTAAATACTAGAACCAATGCTATCAATAACTGTTTTGAACTTAATTGTTATATATGGCAATTAATAAAAATTCTTTTCACATTAGATTTTTCCTTCTTTATAATGCATAAACTCTTCTAAGTRTGGTTTAAGCTAATTGTAAATTGATTAATACACAACATATATTTAATGACTTGCAAATGTACTATGTAGCTGTTAAATCACTTCCTGCAGACATTTTTGTAAGACTGCATGTGTTTCAAAGTGTTGTCTTTCAGAAAGATGAAATATCATGAAGAATCATCTGTGGTTCTGTGAAATGCACATCTTTTGAGGGAACGGTCTTATGGTAATCTTTAAGAACTCTCTGTTGATTTTCAAGTCATCTTGTCAAGCAGCAGAAACCCCCTTATATGAGCTATCCTACCAGACACAGAGCATGAGTAAAACAGCTGAGAACAGCTCCATCCCATACTCACTGAAGTCAATGGAAAAAATATCTGCAGGATTTTGTAACTGAAGTGTATCAGAGCCTTCACAATTACTTCAATGAGCACTGAATCAGTCCCACCACCAGCAGCAGAAGCTATAGTCACTCTGAGTAATATATGAGCTGTCCTTAGGCTGCAATGTATTTGCATAAACCTTTTGTTGAATAACTTGAAGAACAAAATAAATCAAAATTGAAATCTATTCACAGTTAAATGGCAAGCTGAAAAAGAGATTTAGTGAGTTAAATTATTCACCATGCTCCAGTGAAAGCATATTTCACAGATTCACATTCCCGAGTGAACTCATGCTCTGCCACAGCCTAGCTAAATTTAGCATGAATAAGCATCTCTGGACAAATAACACCCAAATAAAACAGGYGCCTTAATACTTGCACTCAACACCTGTTATTTTGCAGAAAATCACAGCCACACATATTTATTTTCATTTGATTTATTAACATTTCCTATGTGTACAAAGCTCTTTTGCACTGGACACACAAACAGGGCCTTGGGCTAATATGCATCTGTGGTTCCCCACTAAATACAAAATTCAAAGGTTTTTTATCTTATGCCTGACTAATTTATAATGCTATAATATCTCTTGGTTATGTCTGCTATAATTTCTGTGAACTACTTTTCTTTCCCTTTATACTCCTTGTGAGATGAGGTGACCAGAACTGAAAACACAAATTCATGTGATGGTATTGTATTATTCTTATATACATGCAGCACTATGAGGGCTGCTGAGGGGAAATTAACTCCATCCCATTTGTATCCTTTCCTTTCTGTCTCTACATTGTGGTTCCATAAATGTGGAAACTATTTCACTGGATTCTGTGGACTCCTCCAGAACAGTGCAGTTTCTATGCAAAACTACCCTTTCCAAAAATTCATATCTGGATTTTCCTCTAACAATTTATTTTGTCATCCTCTTGCCTTTCATTAATGCTTACTTTGTTAGAAGCACTCTACTTCAAAGGAGATGTTAAACACAACACTCTCACAGTTGCTGGTTCCTTTGTGCATGGAATGTAAACACTCCCATGGTACAGTCAAGAAGAGGAATTGCCATTCTCCTGGGAAGGGTTCCTGCACAAATGTTCGTGTGACTGCACCGAAGTGGTCATACCTGTTTGCACAACCACTTTGCTACCAGCTCCTGAGAGGACACTGTAAACATTTATGGAGAAATAGGGATAGGACAGAGGAGCAGAGTTACACTGTCTACTGTTGCATTTGGAAACCGTGGGAGAACTCGGGGAGTCCTGTGGTGAAAGAAAAGGCCRGCCAGAATAGGACCCTGGATGCTGAAGAGTTCTGAAGTTTCTGCARTACAGAAAAAAAAGGATACTGGAAAATGAATTGAAAATGATACTGCTTGAAAAACAATAAAAATCTGTAACAAACACTGACACTAATAAGCTGAATGACTGGCAGCTTGATCTAACACTGTTATAAGAGTGATGAGCGATTCAGTCAAATTTGCCAGGATAAATATTAATTGTGTGTTAAAGTATCTCCTGCCACACTGTAGCCRCAATAAAAGACAAATTACTAAAACACAGGCATGTAAATGTGGAAATAAATGCAGATTCTCAAGAATTAAAGCAGCTAATAACAGAATGTTGAATGACAACTGGTGTCCTTCCTGAATTCAGATGCTTAAGAAAATTTATATCTTGCTGYGAGAGAAAAATGAATAAAAAGTTTGGAAACATGCTTATTCCAAAATTAATAGAGATKATCTAAGATAAGACACTTCTACCCAATAGAAAAAGTCACAAAAAATAACAAAACTATTGAAAACTGATAAGAGAGAACACARGAGGTAACAACTATGTGAAGAGTAGACAGCTCAGAGAAAAGACAACTACAGAGAGAGAAAATGACAGATAATCAGAGCTGAAAACCCCAAACTTTGTTTATTTAAATTAGTTGTACTGAATAAGAAATAGAAAAGTCATTGGAGTGAAACTAACAATGGATATGGGCCATAAAAAGGAGGAGAGAAGGATCAATCTGCTAATGGTTCTGACCTCCCTATTCATGCTAACATGGTCAGGGCAAAAYAAAACATTTCTAGTCAGACATGGTAAACAGCAAGAGAGCAGATAATTGCACAGGCACACTTTCTCRTCAGAGATATTTTTTCCTCATAGTTTAACTATGTATATAAAATATACAAAAGTATACAAAAGCAGAGGTAATGATCTACTTAGTTTATGCATTAATTTATAATCCAGGAGCTAAAGCACAGCAAATAATAATTACCATCACTGTCTTTTCTTAAATCTTGCTAAAAAATTCTCAGTGGCCAATAAGCACCCATTCATTTAGGATTTTCTTTTCTCTCCTGTTTATAAACATTTCTGCATTTCATCCACTTTGCTTTCAGAAAACAATTTTACCACAGAACTGCTAAACAACAAATAACATCAAAGTCTTCAGTGGCATAAAGATGTAAGCAGTTTAACTCTATATACATAAATTCACTGACTTTGGCGAGATGCATGAAAYCAGTGTCTTTGCTTTTGGAAAATATGGGAATTAATTATTAAAATACATTTTTCTAAACAAAACTGTCAAACTCCACTTGTAGGAAAGACTTTTAAAATTCTCTAACTGCTGTACTATATCAAACTTGCTTTGATCTTCTTAAAGAAACAAAAGTTTAACTGTCAAAAATAAGCTGTTCTCAAATCTTTTTTAGTTCTAATCCAGGTAGGAGTGTGGCACCTTGCATTTCTTTTTCTCCGGAAGCATACTTTGAGTATAGCTGTTCATAACATAAAATATAATTATCTGTTTAGATACTTTAAATGCATTCATATCATTTGCAAAGGCAACTGCTGTCTTTTTACATTTGTCATAAGAAAATTTTTCARTCTAGCTGTCAAGTGCGAATAAAATTGTTTATTCTGAGGTTCTCCGGAGTTCTTAATAATTACATTTCTTGTGAGCTTGTATTAATTCTAAATGTGCTATCAATTTTTGCTGTGCATAATCTGTACTSTCATATATTCCTTTATACCATCATTCATCCAACATACCCACAGAAGCACCACATATGAAAGACAGGACATGGAGTTCAGCATCTTGTTGCTCAGTGCAGATCAGAACCAGAGAAAATGGCACATTGGTACAAAAAATAAGGCACAATGATCATCTGTTGATGACACCTGCAGGAATATCTCAAAATGTGTCAGGTGGCCTAGTCCCAAGGCATCTAGGGCTTTACAAGTTAAAACCAACAGGTTTGGGCTTACCCTGTGAGTTAATTGGAACCRGTGGTGACTGCAGAGCCTAAGCAGAGGATGCTTGTGTGAGGCACTACTTAAAAAGCAGGTAGTCATATTTCGCATTAGGTAGCCATATTTTCCACCTCCTGAAGACAGCTACTGAGGGAAATTCTATTCACAAATTTACCTCTTCGACCAAAGCAAACTACATTCAATGTGGTACATCTCCTGCTGAAACTGTCAATAAATAAAGTCCATATATACAGATCTAGAAGTCACTTCAAGACACTGCACAGAACGTTCACTGAAATAATTCCATTCCTTTCCCTTTCTAGTAATTACACAAYGTTAAATATAATGTATTGCCAATTATGTTGCCAATTCTCTTGAACTGATAGGCTCTGTCCTCAGCAGGTCCCCCACTTAGCCTGAGCATTACACCACAGTGGCACAGCTGTTCGCTTCTGGTTCTGGAAATAAGGCAGCCCTGTTCTCTGCTACACTGCATGAGACCAGCATGCCTTCAAACATTTCAGTTTGAAAACAGAGACCAATATATGTAGGAAACTATAGTGTTAATGTCAAGGAAATTCTCACCCTTACATTGTATCATCCTATTCCAGAAACTGTCCTTGACATCAGGTGTTTGAATATTTTTCCTAATTAGCACGAGAAGAAAGTAGAAGAATAGAGGCAAAAGTCTGTGTCAGGAAAGGGACCCTAAAGAAGAATTATTTTCCTCTTTATCCCCTGATTTCAAGCTGCAGTATCATAAAAATAGACTGAMAATTTTTTAAAAATCCTATAAGGCAAAGAAAACACAGTAGGTACCAGTGCCAATCTGGCACCCACCRGGTCCTCTGCCTTGCCAAAAGGTTTCATTGAGCTGCTAGCTGAAAGTGTGAGGAGCATGCTGATGCTGCAGCTGCTGCTGTATTTGTTGTCCTATACTGGTGGAGGTTCGCCAAGGATTTCCTCCAGAACAGCTCATTTACAGTAGAAATATAATAAACCTCCATGTAAGTAAGTCCAAAAAAATCCTTCTCAGTAAGAGATCCTGAAAGCACTAAGGTGCAGGTCTAAGACAGACTTCAGCAGAACATTAAACTCTATGTTGTTTTCGACTAACGAACTATTTGCCAAGTGCTACTTGATTACTCCCCACAACTGAAAATCATGAACAGTAGGGCCAAACAGCTGAATGCAACACGTTTAGGAAAGCAAATGCAGTGTTTTAAAACATCTTTGTCAACTGTAGGCCCTCTGTCATGAGTTAACATAGGCCAAGCGAATGGATGTTACAGGATATTACACATCTGCCCTGCACCACCATAGGAGTACAGAGCAGTTGAGATTGACAGGTAAATCCCCAAACTGCATTTTACAACTCGAGCAAGAGAGTGACAGAACAMCTGTGTTTTGCCAAAGGTAGAGAGGAGGGAAAAACTGGATTTGTTTCCTATTTTTGGCACACGGAATTGACAAAAAACAACTGTGCACCAGAATTACTAAGGAAATGCTACTGTGACGGAGTCCTGAGGAAGAAGCAGGATGCCTCGTGCATGTGGTGGGCAGCATGTGAGAGGGCATTGCCCCGTACCTGACTGTGGTATGGATRAAACCTCAGACAAAGAACAATGTAATTTCACCACCCCCAAAGTAAACTGAAAGCCATGCTGTGGCTCTCTGGGTCACCAGCTTCAGAGCAACTGCAGATTGTTTCATCCCTGGATACAACATATATCCCCTCCAAAAAAAACTTGTTTTGAGAGAGGTAGACTGAAAACCTTGCACAGCTTGCCAAATGTTTGCAAAGTAAAGCTGACAAAAGTCAGCTGTTTAACACAGATCATCCAGTTATATAATAAATGTCTAAAAGGGTTTTTTTAAATCTTGATTAATAAAGATTAGTAAACTTAAGTTTAGTAATTAGTAATTAGTAAACTTAGTACTAGTTCTACTGTTCAAAGCATTAAAAAATACTGTCATTAGAGAATAGCTCCCAGGAAAGCTTTTAAATAGCATAAATGATGATAATGATAAATATGTAACTAATGGTAAGTAAATTGAAAGTCAAGTATATTATGCCCCCATAGGTACACGCACTTTCTTTGCCTACTAAGCTGTAGCTTATTCTGTCCAGTCTGCTAACACAATTTTAGCATAAAGACCCATCCAGGGGTTCAGATCCTGGGGGGTTGTGASGCTGAACTGTGACTGCACGCTTGAYATAATMCATACTCCACACTGCCAGTGATCCAACAGGGACCAGGACCAGGGAACAATTGAGACCAAGCAGAATAC